>JARHVA010002962.1:542500-700000 GCA_037957365.1 Torreya grandis
TTCAGATTATTATGGTTGATTTTGGTGGTGGTATTATTACAATCCTTTATTATGCATGTAATTTAGTGTGTGAAAGAGCTATCATTTAATTATTATACACTGGTTATACTAGTGTATTATTAAAGTTATTTGTAAGAAGAACATTGACTATTAAGTGATATAGGAAAAGGTTGGGATGGTCTATTTGATAATCCCACAATAAATTATGGTTTTGAGTGTTTGTTAAAACCAAAATACTATGATCTGTTAATGTTGGGGTGGTGGCTACCATGAATGAGCTTGATATTGCAACAAGTGGATAAGTGGTTATTGATAATAATATGTCATAGAGTGAAAATTTTAGGAAAAATGGGTTAGGTCTCAAAATTTTTAATATTAAATATTTATATTATGTGATTAATGAATAAATGTTATTTTATGTCTAGTTAGTTAGGATATTTTTTAGAGTTATAGTCTATACATAGATAGATTGTGAGTGATTATAGGAGAGAGGTTTATGTAAGATAAAGTGGTTGGGAAATATTATTAAATAAAAATAAACCTTTCCTCTATATATTTTTAAAAATTTATTGAGTAATATGTTTATTTGAATTTAATTGAGCCTTGGCCCTCTCTAGATATGGGGATCTCCCCATACTAATGTGCATACCATTGTTAATGATTATCTTTATGTGGTTGAATAATTAATTTCTAATTTTGATAATTTTATAATTGTGAGGGAAATTTGGTTGTCAATATTACCTCAAGGTTATGTTAATACTGATCCTCTGTCTATTCTTGAGGTGTCTACATGGACATGAAATGGTACCTTCAAGTTAGGAAAAAATAATATTGGCACATCAAATATTTTATTATTTATTTTTTTAAATTCTTCTTGGAATTTTAATGTCCATTTTATAGGTTGGTCATTTTATTCTTCAATAAATCTTATATGGGAGTGATAATTGCTACATAATTCTTAATGCATATGGGGTGTTAGCCCATATACCCTAGGATTTTTCTTACCAATTTTGTGTTTTATGGGGTAGTAGATTTGAAATTATTATTGTTTTAAATGGGTATACCTTAAGTCCCTCCTTACAAATAATATATAATAAAAGTGATCCAAATAGAATAAAAAAAAAACATTTTTTTATGTTTAATGAGATGTTTAGTTGTCTACACCATTGGTACATGGTATTTTAACATCCCATATACCATCCATTTATCTAAGTATACATCTAAAAACAATTTTTTTTTCTAGATGTGGTTACCACTATCTAACTAAATATAAATAGTGTATTCATTAACCCACAAGGCATCATCGTATACATGAATGACCTCCACCCAATTAGAAACATTTTATTAAGGTAATTTTATGTTGGTATATTGACTTGATGGTAGAAAAATATACTATATATAAATTACCATAATTATCTACCTACAACATATCTAATATTTCTTTAGTAAATGGTGTTAGAAATGGGTTATGTAAACATGCCTTATTTATCTCCCTATAATCAACTCAAATATTTATTTACCTTATTTTTATCTTAAATGATCATTGGGATAATATACTTATATGTCATCGACTATCACAATAATATAACCAACTAACATTTTATCCTATTTAATTTTTAAATTAGATTTAATGTTTAGGATAAGTTTGTATGGTCTCTTTTGTAAGGGGTTTACCTAATATTTTATCTATATTTTCACTATTCCAACCTCTTATTTTATCCCTTTTAGTTCATTAAATTTCCATGGAAATAAGTCCCCATATTCCCATAATAGCTCAATCATTTTCTTGACCTCTTCTTTAGCCCAATAGTGTAGACACTATTTATGAATTATATATCACCTTAGTATTATACACTTGGAAAATACATATCATGGATGTACTATTATCTTTTATACATTTCCATTTGACAAAAGGCTTTCATAACCTATCTCTTTGTACCAAATTAATTATCTCTTAGTCTAACCAATGCCATTATGATGACTTAGACCTTATATCTTTCTTAGAATGTTTTTGATAAAGTAAGGTAGCAAACCAAGGGCCGAACCCTTTACAATCAAAAATGACAAGAAGGCAAACAAACAAAAAATGCCTTCAGAGAGACAATGGCATAGTCGAGAACATAAGATAGAAACAAAACACAAGCAACAGAAAGACCAGAGTTAGAGAGGTCTCCCCTTACATAACTATTGATTTGATAAGATCATTAAGTTTCTCATTCTCCATGTTGTCAGCATACCTAGTATTACCCACCACTTCCAACATAGACATGTTCAACAGAATTGTATTTTGAAGCCCTTTGGCGAAGACCTTCTCCAGCTTCTGAATGCGGTCCTTTAGGGCACCAATTTTAGTTTTCCAATCAGTCTCATTCTCAGTGCCATCACCAGCTTCCTCAACATAAATTTTACCCATATTATTATTAGTTCCCATAGTGTCAGCACCCTGCTCCTCAGTAACCTTAAAATCCCTAGTAGCCTGCTTCCCTCTAGTGTCCTCTAAAATTTCTTGGATTTCTAGCTCCTCAGACTCTTCCTCCTGGGTTACTTCTTCTGAAGCACTTTTTGAATAATCAATTAGTCTAGCGTTCAAGGTGGGTTTACCAATAATCCACCCCAAACTTCACACTCTGGAAGGGAATCTTTCCTTATTAATTTTGGAAGGCTTGTGAGATTTGCCACCTTGGCCCCCCGTCGCCCTGCCCGGATTCATGTGGGTCCCTTCCATAGTCTCTTTAATATTTTCTTCCTCTTCATCAACCTTTCTCCTCTTACCCTTATTGCTTATAAAGGAGCTGGGGGTATCAATAGGGGTATTTTCATGGGTGGATAAAGAGACATCTTTTGTTTTGGTAGGAGTAGGGGAAACCTAAGACTCATCAATAGCATCGCCAGACACCGGGTTGGAAGGAATGTCTCCACTATCAACTTTGATATTCTTGGTTGGCTTGAGAGCATGGTGAAAGTTGTATAGGTATAAAATTAGCCCTTGGTGTAGGGGAATAGGGTTTATATCTCACTTCTTAGCCATTTTAGGTCGCACCCTTAAGACAAAGTGTTCCAAAGAGGAGAGCAGGTAAAAAGGAAAGCTAATAATAACATTGTGCCTGAAATGATTTAACAAAGGAAGGTGGTAATTGTAGAACCTAGTAAATAGCCCCTCGAGAGTGAATTACTTCATGAGAATGAAGCACACTCCATCCCATGGCTCTGGAAGTTTAGCATGCTCGAACCCTCCTTGATACAAGATGAGTTCTCTCCCTCACCCAAAAATAGTTTATGGCTAGCCATATCCATGATTTTGGTTTTACTTTGAAGTTTTATACCCTTCATGGTCATTCCTATGGCCATATAAATCACCTTTTCAGAGATTTAAAAACTAATTCTACCCACTGTGACCTACTTATTTAACGAATATCTCGCAAACTGCTCAGACAAGTTTTCATCATAACCATTCAGCCTTTCCAAATATGGGCTAATACCCCCTTCTTTACAATAATGCCAAACCAGTGGATTATCTATAAATTCATAACATGAGAAAAGTTTAGTTTGAATATGGTCTCCCCCCATTCTATATTTATAGAACTAGACAGTGGAGTTCCTAAGTTATACCTTCAACTTTGAACTACTAGCTAACCCTTGCTTCCATTTATGCAGAATGCAGATGTGATAGCTCATTTTACAAAATGCCCTATAGTGATGATGTTGTCTACTCCCATGATTGAAAATAATTTCCCCTTGATTTTCATGATGAGACCCATGCACCTCAACCTCATGATACAATGAATTATGAATGATTACCAAGAAACTACTAAGATTATCAAATTTTGAGATCCCTGATGGCCCTCTCCATGTGGACCACCTCTGAGAGCTATCCTTGTCATCAATGCACCTCATTCTTGACAATTCATCTCCTTTTGAATGATCTCCCTAATGTTTAAGGGAATATGAACACCTTGTCACCACACCCTCCAACTTGAAAATTGCTGACCAAGGTTGGCACAAGCATCAACAACCTTGTTGCCTTCTTTGTAGGTATGGGAAATCTCAACTATGAAAAACTTTTGTCAAAGAAATTGGATATCAGTAATGATGTATTTTAACTTGATTCCCACTTTTGATGCTTTATTAATGGCATCTATGACCATCTTAGAGTCTCCTTATATATTCAATTTCCTTATTCCTAGGGATATAGCTAACTTTAATCCCCATAGTAAAGCCATTGCTTCAACATAATTATTTCTCTGGCATCCAATTCCACCAGCATAGACAACAGACATCTATCCTTTATCATTCCTTATAATTCCTCCTCCACTAGCTTTACCATCCAACTTGGATGCCCCATCAAAGTTGAGTTTCATCTAGTTAGGTTTAGGGGGGATCCATTTAGTATTAAGTCTCTGAAGCATTTTGGAGTTATTATACCTAGGGATCTGGTTTAAACCTTCCATTTGGTTGCAATTTGGTTTTCAATTTGAGATAGGGGTTTCTCCATAACATGAATATGAGCTATTGTAACACTTTACATGATGGTCTTAGAAAAGGAGTTAAACACCTGAGAAGCATTTCTAGTAATGTCCCTAAAAATTTTGTGATTGTGCTCTTTCCATAAAGTCCAACTCAAACATGACAGAGCTTGCTTCCGTAATTCCATAAGCTAGGGATGTGTGAAGGTTGTGTTCTACCCAAGAATTACTTCTTTAAGGTCCAAATTGCAGACCCATTCAATACCAAAGTTGTTAAGTATTGTGCCCCATAATTCCTAGGCAAACTCATAGTGGATAAAGAGGTGTGAAATTGATTCCTCTTTTGAACCACATAGGAAACATCTGTTAACTAGAGTAAACCCTCTCTTTTGAATGTTATCTCGAGTAAGGATTTTGTTATGAGTAGTATCCCACCAAAACATGTTAATTTTTGGAATAAGTTTATGATTCCAAACCTTTTTCCATACATCTTTATTCTGATCTTCAGGAATGAGTAGATGGTAAGTAGATTTGATAGAGAATGATCCATTCTTATCTGGACACTAGTATTGTTCATCCTCCTAGGGGAAAAGAGGGATTCTGATCTCTTGAATGCACTTTTGGATCTCCCAAACTCTTGGGAAAAGCTTAGGCCGATAAACACAACAATCCAAAAGATTTTTCTAGCTCCTCATCCCATTGTTTTTTTCCATATAGTCACTGACCCTATCTCCAAAAAACTGGGTAGTCAAGTCAAAAATCTCTCCATAGTTTCCCTGTGTGATGAGAGCCTTATCCTTTAACCAGATATCATCCTAGAATTTAATATGCCAATCATTTCCAAGTTTCCATCTAATTCCCTGTTTAAGATGGCTTTAACTTTTTAGCATTTTATTCCATATCACAGATCCCTGGGGTAATCTCATATGTTGAAGAAAGTTAAAATCATCAATGCTATGCATGTATTTGGCATACATTATTTCCCCCCAATTATTTTTTTATGTATCAGGTTCTAACTAACTTTTGAGAGAAGGGCTTTGTTCTTGTTCCTGATAGACCTAATATTAAGTCCACCATGAGATTTTGGAAGACACACTTTTTCCCATCTGACTAAAGGCATTCTCTATTTGTCTTCCACTCCCATCCATAAGAATCTCTTTTGGATCCATTCTAGTTTCTTAGAAAAATATGCAAGAATTTTAAAAAGAGACAGGAAGTATGTAGGAATACCTTGTAGTGAAGCCTGAAGAAGTCGCAGTTTACCAACACTACTGAGTAGTTTCCCCTTCCAACCAAGACGTTTCCTCTATGTTATTTCCATAATTCCATTGCAAAAACTAGGAGATACCTCTTTGATCGAGAGTGGGAGACCCAGGTAGGTATCTGGTAGGCCAGCTTCAACACATTCTAATATATCAATGATTATATGTCTAAGTTCATTAGGAGTGTTGAAGAAATACACATTACTTTTCTAGAAATTTATCCTTTGTCCCAACTCTCTAGAATAATTATTTAATATATTCTTTCATCTTTTAGCTTCAATCACCAATGAGATGCCAAAGAAGATGGTATCATCCACAAAGTATTATACCACCATAGGATGAAGGGAGGAGGTAGGTTTGATTCCCACTAGCTTTTTTGAGGCTATATTTGCTTGTATGTATCTTCCCAGTACCTCTACCATAATGATGAATAAGTATAGGGAGAGAGGGTCTCCCTAATGAATTCCTCTCGAGGATGAGAAAAACCCTCTAGGAACACCATTAACCAGCATTGAGAATTATGCAAAAGAGACCACATTCCATAACAAGTAGGACATTTTATCACTAAACCCAAATTTTCTAATTACTTAGAACAGAAAAGTCCATGAGACTCTATCATAAGCTTTAGAAATATCAAGCTTGAGAGCCATCCTAGGGATTCTGCTATCATAAGCTTTAGAAATATCAGAATAGTCTCATGTGTGGTGATCACAGCATCAAGAATCTGCCTACCCAGGATGAATCCTTTTTGAGTAGGAGAAATAATTTTGTCTAGCAAAGGTTGAATCCTCATGACCAGCATTTTAGTACATAACTTATAGACAATGTTGCATAGACTAATGGGCCTAAAATCAGTGAGGTGTGAAGGTTGTGATTTTTTAGGAACAAGTGCTATGAAGGTATTATTAACTTGTTTCAAAAGTTTACTTGATCTGAAAAAAATCATGAACAACAGCTGTGAGGTTGGCTCCTACTATCTCCCAATATTCCTAAAAGAATATAGGAGGAATTCCATCAGGACTCAGGGCTTTGAAATCACCTATGGAGAATAAAATAGCATGGACTTCTTCCTCAGATATAGGCTTTAACATCTCTAGATTATCTTCTTATCTTATCAAATAGGGAATTTTATCAATGAATTGATTCATAGGTCTATCAATTCTATCATTATTATTTTCTTCCATAGGCAGATTCTAAAAGAAAGCCCTGGCTTGTTCCCCTATTTCATTATCCTCAATAATAATGTTTCCATTATCTAAGACAAGCTTAGTTATTGAGTTGGCTTTCCTATGTTTCATAGCTGAGAGATGAAAAAGGTAGTGTTCCTATCCCCCTCTTTAAGCCACTGAACATGTGATTTTTGTTTTTAGAAAACCTCTTCTCTTTCCATAAGATTCTTCCATTCTGAATACAAGGCATTCTCTTCTTCTAAAGTGTCCTTAGAGTCATCCCATTGATCTATCAATTGTTGTATATCATTGAGTTTTATCACTATATTTTTCTTTTGCTAGAAGACCTACCCAAAGCTGTATCTATTCCATCCATAAACTTCTTGTTTAATGTGCTAGATTTTATTGACTATTCTAAACATAGGAGTACCTTGAATAGGAATTTTCCACCATTGGGCCACCATTTGTCTAAAGTCTTTGTGTTTGATCCACATAGCTTCAAAATGGAATGGGGAAGGTCTGGAATGTCCCTGTTCTCTCCAACTGAGGAAGATCAAGCAGTGGTCAGACATGGTTCTAGGGAAAGCCTGCACCTGTATATTATGATAATCTTTCTAGTTTCTTGATATAAAAAATTTGTCTAATTTAACTTGAATCATTTGATCTCCTCTTCTTCTATTGGTCTAGGTAAAATTTTGGTTTTGCAACTCTATGTCCAATAATCTCCAATCATTGATGAATTCAACAAAGATGAACATGTTGTTCAAGCAATACATAATTCCACCCTATTTTTTAGAAGGGTATAGAGGAGTGTTAAAATCTTTGGCTAACATCCATCTAATGTTCTAGGGATTATTCCTAAAATTGCTCAAGTCTATCCATAATTTCTGTCTCAAAGCTCTGTCATTCGGTCCATAGACATTGATCAATGACCAGTTCAAAGAATTCATAGAAAAATTGGAAATCAAGAAGTGCTTATTATAAGCCATAAGAGACCCCTAGATTTTAGCACTATTCCATATAGTGACAATCCCCTTGAAGCTCCTTCAACTAGACTAATGCAAAAATCCACCTTAGGCCATATATAGGTAGCAATTTTTGTAAAAATCTCCTCATTCATATTGACTTCTTGGAGTAATAAAATATTTAATTTACTATCTAAAATGTAGTTTTTAACCTCAAACTACTTTGAGGGACTGTTAAAGCCCCTCAAGTTCCAAGATAATATTCTCATTTAGAGGGTTTGGGGGGTTGGGTCTCCAATGTTTTCTATTTACCATTGGCAATCTCCCTATAAATCTCTCTTTGTCTTGTTTCTCTTAGGGTTGGTCTCCCTTGTTTGGGCTCAGTGCCAACATCTATAGACTTTTTTCCTTTTTGGTTATTTTTCTTTGGGGTAACCCATTCCTCCTATTCATTACTGACACTTTGTCCTATTACACCTATTGCTAAGTAGTTTCCTACTTGGTCTCCAACTACCAAAGCATGAAAAATGTTTGTATTTAAATGTGGGTCTGCTTCTCCTTTAGTGGGACTTTGTGGAGTTACTTCTTCCTGTCTAACTCTTGGAACTTTGTCTTCTTCATTGACTACCTCTATCAAAAGGTTACCTCTTTCTCCTTCCTTAGACATATTAGTCTATTTTTATAGGGGGTTGGCTATGTTAAATATAGCCTTCTGACTATCATATGATACTATATTTTCCTTTGGGACAACTTTTCCCTCACTATTAGTGATATCCTCCTTTCTCATCTCCTCTCCCTTTTCTTTGTTGTCAGGATTTTCCACATTACTCTCTATTTCCTACTTGCTATTCTTTTTGTAATTAAGAGCTTGATCCTCCCCTTCAATTTGGGAATCATATTTCCTCCCTTTTTTCTTTGTTGTGCATTGTGTCATTAAATGTCTCTTTCTCTTACATATTTGACAAAAAGTGGTAGCATTTTCATAAGTGATCAGCTGAGTCTAGGTCCCATATTTAGAGTTTAGCTCTATGGACATAGGGAGAGTCCTATTAATTTTAACATTGACACAAAGTCTAGCATACACACATCTAGATTTTGTTCTAGTTGTATGATCTATAGTGACATATTGGCCAATAGAATTACCAATAACTATGAAAATATTTTCATCCCAGAATTCCAAAGGGAACCCTAGCAGTCTTACCCAAGTAAGAGTAGACTCATTAAAGTCTGAGTTAGGATCAAATCCTAGTTTCCATGAGCATAAGGAAAGAGAATGTGGGCCATATATCCATGGTCCTCTAGCAAGAGTAGCTATCATGTCCTCCCTATTCGTAAATCTAAAAAGAAATAGGCCTCTTGCCATGGTAGTGATCGAAACACTACCCTTAACTTTCCACCTAGACAAAACCCATTTCTTAACCACTTCAATTTTAGTATGGAAATAAAAAAACCTACCTACCAATGTAAGGTCCATCTATGCCATGATTTCCTCCACCAGATCATCTGGGATATTCAGGGCCGTGCCCTCCTAGATAACAAGGAGGTTCGACATGCTTTTCGAGGGGCACATTTTTTCACCTGTAAGTGCCTTCTTCCATCCATTGGATGGACTATCCACTATCAGATTTCTAAATAGATCCCTAGAGGCACTACCACTGATAGTATCCTCCATTGGATCTGTGATCCCACCGGTCACACTTAGGGGGCCCAACTAGGTGGGAAAAACTAGTTTCAAATGTTGTCCACACAGAGCAGTGGCACATCAAAAAAAATATCCTCCTAACATTTTTCTTAGAATGTTATGATCCTACTTATCTTTCATATTTTTAAGTTATAGACCTACACCTATTTTCCAACTTCCTAAACATTTATGTCCCATTCAGATGCCTACATTAATGCGAGTGTCCTATCCCAATGCAAGTGTCTCAGGCCCTAAATTCATGTAATTTACAAATGAAACATATAACTATGGTCAGCCCAAGTGATTTTATGAGAGATATTATAAAATCCCTATCCATTCCTCACCTAGCACAAACTTAGATAATTCCTACCTAATCACAAGGAAACCTATGAAAAGCACATAATCAAGCACTCAAGTGAGCAAAGCTTCCCTATTTTCTCCTATTTCCATACTAGTTATTTATTTAATGCATGTCATTGGTGCTTAAAAATGTAAAGTGCATCAACATAATTTATAAATTAATGCATATCATTATTAGTTTGATTTAAATGTTATCTTTGGCAACCCTGTAATACATAATATCTTGCATGCAACATTATCAAGGAATTCTAAAATATCAACATTTTCTAAGTTCACTAGATGTGGCAATCCTTATATACATATTAGATATTATAGAAAACCTATGAATGGTTGAAATGGTATTTGTGTTTTATTAAAATTATTTTCTAATAGTTTATGATATTATGAATTATAATGGTCTCACCATTCACCTCATAGTGGGTCTTTATATACATGAGGAGTTAAAGGGAGTATTTCTTATGCATTTTATGTAGGATAAGGAACCATAATCATATATGAGATATTACCATCATTGAATCAATAAAAATTAGAGATAACTTATGATTACATATTATATTTTAAGACATGTATGCAAGCAACATCTAATCTATCAATTAAGATATTTAGAGATAATTTATATTTTATAGAGGTATCATTTTATCTCTTAAGTAAAAATTGTTATATCAAGAATCCAAGTCATTTTAGAATATGTAATATGAGACTATGGAATGAAAGAATAATTTGAGTGTTGTTTATATTAATATATACATAGATTTTGATATTGAGTTATTGCCATCAGACTCTTCTAATACGGTACAAGCATGTAATACACCTCTTCAAAAGGTAAATGTACAATATAAATAATGAGTTAAAGTAAACAATAAATGGAAATAATTAGTTTATATAGCTACTCCTATAGTACCTAAAGCACACTATGCCAAGATCCATCCTATATAATTTGATAATTTTGAGTGTAGAAACTTAAAAATTGCATAGTTTTAGATGTCAAAATGCCTTGAACTCCTACCCAAACCTGAATCTAGCTGAACACCTAGTTGACTTAAATTTTTTATTAATTTACTAACTTAAATATTTAATTCACCCCCTTTTAACCCATTTTCCTCCAGACCTTCAACCATAGATGGTCAGCCTAACCATCAACAGTTAGCCTGACCATCAATGGTCAGGTCCTCCAAGCCTAATTTAAAATCTTTACCAACTATACGAGATAATCATGACACATTTAGAAACTTTAATTTTATGATGAAAACCAAATTTAAAGCATCATAATTAAAAACTTTATCCTCTATTCAATTAGTAACTTCCTCCTACACATTTAGTAACTTCATTCTATAAATGGAGAGAGTAAGCAAAGAAATAGATCCAAAAATATAACACTATATGTCCAAGCTATCTTACGTATAGATGTCTAGCATCCCTTTAGTAAGCAAATAAAATCAATGGAGACCTGAACTTTTGTCATAATCACTTTTGAAGGCCAAATTATTGTCACTCTAGCTAAATTACTTCAGCCTTCAACCATCAAGTTATAGGTATCTCATGATTTTTTTCTTTGATCTATTTTGTTTTTAACCTCCCTACCCTAGCAATTCTTATCTTTATCTTATTTTCCATCATATCAATAACATCCCTTTATTTGACCAATCACCCAATCTATCAATAGTTAGCCCAAATTTTGATGGTTCACCCAACCATTGACAGTCAGTTGAGCATAAAATAATAAGTTATTTTCACCCCCTTAACCCCAACCAAACCCTATCTTTTGTTCTCTTTCCTATTCACAAATTTTTTTATGATTTTTTAACCTGACCCCAACTATCTTAGTATGAGTATTGACCCACTTTTGATATAATTAGTCATTTTTTTAATAGTAAATTTGTTTTTATCTCATCTTACATGCATTTATTTTTCATTTATTGAACACCAATATTCTTTCTTTTCATTTATATCAATTTAACTATTATAAAAAATGAATTGACAACCTTCTAATAATCATACACTTCTTGGATGTAGCTCATGCTAGGTAGTCCACTCAACCATCTATCTAACAACCCATTTCTAGTGTATTTATTATTTGTAGGTTATTCCTTCTAGGCTAATGAGGATTTTCCATCATCATCTAGATCATGTACACACTTTATCAGGTATTCTTCTACACACCCTATAACTAGTTTCATTATTTTTTTACAAATTAAGAAACAAGTAGAAATTAATCTAAATTTTTTTGGCATGCCTGGTGAAACCTAACATCCCTTTTTCTTCCTTTATTGTGTGCTCATAGAATAAAATATGAAATTTCTTTTGGGCTTAAAATAAATCTTTTGCGTACATTAATTACTTACTTGTTTTAGCTCATTTAGTAACTTAAAGACAAAGTAATTCATTTTAATTTTCAGTCTTTTTATCACACACTTATCCAAACCACATAATCAATAAACTCATAAAAACATACTTGAGACAAGGCCTGACTAGGATTTCATCACCTAGCAGTAAACCTTACCCTTTTTTGGCAATCCTACATTGAGGCCATTACCAAGGGGAGAACCAACTCAACTCTTTGGTTGAGTATAAACTCTAAAATTTAGTATATTTTGGCTAAGCACCCAACACCCCTATTTCTACAGTCTGTGAAGTGAGGGGGTAGGTCTAAATACTAAGCCATGTATTGAATTTTAACACAAATTTCTCTCTTGAGCACCTAAACATAACCTGAAACAACCTTAGATTTCCTCTTTAATACCTAATCTACAAACAAAATTTCCTCTTAATAATATCTAAGGCATAAGACAAAATAAATTTAAATATAACACTAGGTTGTTAAACACACTTTAGTGTATGTTTGATTTCTTTGATTTCTTTTCTTTTGCTTGCTCTTTGTTTGAGGTGTGAGTTTTATCATTTTGTCTCTTATTTCCACTCATGGTCTTTACTAGACAACATTTGTGAAATCAAACCAACCAGCAACCACATTCTTCTTCTTCCTCCATGGAGTATACCTCTGATGCTAAGGGTATTCCTCATTTTTCTCCCCTTCCTACCATTTCTCTGAATGTTGTTGAGGGTGATTCAAAATTTTCCACCTTCCTCAATAACAACCCATGGCTCTTTATAATTACCTAAACACCCTATCCAATAATAACCCTTTTTATTTGGTTTCTCTTATGAATCCTCTAAATAATATGCCTTCCCATATTTTGGGTGCCACCTCGACCCAAATTATGCTCACCCAAGCCTCTTCAACTTTCAATATCCCACCTATTACCACTCCCTAAACTTCGTACAACATCCCAACCAGTAACCCAATGCCCACTACCCCAACCAATACCTTCAACATTGGATCAAATTTACCTCTTGTCACCTATACTACTACCATGGAAGTATCTTATATCCCTATTTCTACCATTCCCCTTGGTTCAACCAACCTAACAAACTCTACCCCACTTCAAATTTTGGTACTTTCCATACCTTAATCCCTCATACCTATTAGCACTAGATTTACCACCCACCAATAACCAACTAGTAATTTCATACCCAAAAACCAATCTATATCCATTCCACCATCCACCAACCCAAACATACCTCTATCCTAACCCATATCAGCCTCCCAACAAGTACCCATGACATCTTACCCATATATTTCTAACCCACAAGGATACATAGCACTTTCCACCCAACCATTTATGTCAATCAACCCTTATGGGGAATTATTCAAACCTCTTATGACCACATATAAATATATGGCTTCTTCATCACCTTCTACCTCTTATCCATACATTATTGCTAGGCAAACTCAATAAAGCTTGCCACCTAATTATGTAGCTTCCCAACCCCAAACATATTTAGTCTAGATGTTAATGAACAAAATGACTAACCTAGAGTCATCTATTTTCAGCTCTCATAACCATTTATCCTATGATAAAATATTTAATGAACCCATCCATCCATCCATTCCTATCCATTCTTATCCTCCTCAATGGGAATTACTTAAGTTTTTCAAGTTCCAAGGTAAGGAGGATCCCAAACAACATTTGGGAGCTTTTTGTCATTATTGTTATTTGATCACATATGATGATGCTCTCCTCCTTCATATCCTCCCTATGTCTTTATCTAGACCCACCTTGGATTGTTATAGTTCACTTACCAAGCACTTCATCTTTTCATTCTCCCAACTTGCCCAAATGTTTTTAGAACACTTTTTGGTAAATATAACTGCTTTAACAATTTTGGGAATATTGGGGTTTTATTCCTCATTTATTTAAAGGGTTTGGATTGATAAATCAATAAATAATATGAAATAAATAAGGTACTATTCTATGAATTTTAGTTATAATTAGATATTTTCTAACAATAGTAATAAGAGAGAGAAAATAAGACTAGCCTAAACTTTGTTGATCTGACTGAGATAGGGTTTTATATTCACTATGTAGGCCTAGGAAACTATCACAATTAGGATTTTCAATTTTGTTTTTTGATTAGATATGATAACTTAAATTGGAAGGAGTGGCACTAGTGTAGTAGTCATTATTTGAAACTATTGTCCTAAGAGTGTGATATTTCTAGGTTTTTTTCAACAGGTATGTGTAACACTATCTCTAAATATGTGAATCTTCACTATCAATAGTGTTCCTTGTAGAGCTGATTTTCTTCATTTTTAAGCCTTTAATTTTCTTGAACAAAACGTTTGCAAATAAGGAAAAGCGGTTACTGTGTGTAAGATGCACTAGATGTGCTTCACACCTTATGTGTTAGCATGCTACCTACATACCAATACTTTGAAGAGGGATCAAGCCATATGTAGTTCTGTCTTTGAAAGTTATTGATACAATTGTGATATGAGAATGCAAGGAAATGCTAAACTAGGTGTGATTGAGATGACTAGGGACTAGTGTAGAGATTTAGAAGTGCTTAGGACTATACTATATGGTTTTATGTAGAAAATAGAGAATATTGCATGAGTGGTTTCACTTATATTCTTGCTTACTTGATAATATTTGCTAACCCTTTCCAAATGATCTTTGAATGAAATTTTATAGGGAACTATTGGTCAATGATTGAATTTGCTCACATTTGGCCAACAAGGCTAAGGATGGGAAATTGAAAGGAATTGACCATTGAGGATAAAAATAAGCTTGGAAAATAACATCAAAAGTGGATAGGAGTGGAATTAGGATTATTCTCCTAGTGTGGCACTATTATCCTTAGTAGATGAGACCTAGGGGGATGGATTGGTCATGAAAAGAGGGTCTTAAATTAGCTAGGATCAAGTCAAGAAGGCTACAAATGATTGAGAATTAGTGAAATATTATTAGGAGGTTCATGAGATCAAGTGAGAGGAGCCTAATGGATTGGATGCCATTATCTATGCTCAAGTTATCAATTTTTACATTTTAAATGACTAAATTTTCTCCCACTTTATTCTAGTGATGCAGTAAAGTACAATACTAGGATAAAGGAAAATAAAAATCATACCTAAACTTACCTAAAAATATGAAGATGATGAAGTTGTGTGATGTTGAGTAATGATGAATAGTGTATAGAGAGCACATTGTGCAAGTGTGAATCTATCAAAGGAAAACAAAGAGTAGATCATTTTTTATTATATGTAATATAAAACAAGAACATATAAATCTAGGTAAGAGAGAGAAAGAGAGGAAGATATAGGAATGAATACACCTCACTAGGTATATGAACCAATACAAAACCTATTATGATACTGAGTAAGGCTAAGTAATGTTAGATGTGTTAGATGATGTTGTACCAAAAGTTATCTCATGAACAGAGCTGAGTGCTCAATAACCCAAAAAGTGGATCAAGAATACAAAGGCTATTCCTTTAGCTCCATCATCACCTAATAAGTGAAGGTAGATGATTTTTCATGTGCTAATCAATGTCTAGTCTATATGTCCAATCCCTCTGAATAGTTGGCTTAAGAATACAAATTTTGGCCCTTTGGCTCCATTATTGCCCCATGAAGTGAATCTATGAACTAATATTAGTATGAAGAATTATGTCATATGAGATGGATTTTGAAGCCCATGAATATCCTATAAATATAATAATGTGGCATGGATAGCCGAATGTGTACTAGAAACTAGGCCAATATTGGCCAACTTGAAAAAGATGGAGATTAGGCTTGTATGAAAGCCACTCCAAAACTAAATTTTTTGCTTATGTAGAAGTCACTCAGGAACTAAAGAACTCAAGAATGTGGAGGTTAGGCTTGTATGAAATCCACTCTAAAATTATTCCAACCACCTATAGATGGAGTAAGGAATGCAACTATTGAGAATGCCTGTGTAATGGTAAAATTGGAAAGAAAAGAAGAAAAAGTATTATGAAATCTACCCCAATCACTGGTGTCTAAAACATGGATTTTTATCTAGATTTTATACCAACTAATGTATCTAAAATTATAAGTGAGAACTGATCATGCTATGTATGATGCCCCCTATGTCTAGATTCTCTTAGAAAACTATACTAAAAACTACTATTTTTGAATTTATTTGATTGTGCAAAATTATAGTTGAAACTATTTTTATGCATACTTCTATAAAATTCAGATTTTATATTTTTTGGATAAGAGTGCAAAAATAGGACACCTTGGTGTTCAATACTATATTCCAACCTCAATGCTATTGTCTTGGGTTGAAACTGATCACTATTATGGATTCTTGACTATCTACCTAGTCTGTTTTGAGTGGTTTGATGACTAGTTATTTTTTAATTATTCTAAAACTAGATATTTTGATTGATAAGATCTCTAATCTCTATAGAAAAACCCTTGTTTATTTCCCCCTCATCTAAGGGTAAAAATAGGTACCCTAAATGACTGCCCTCAAAAGAAGATGCCCTGTAAGTGTGTTAAGCTACAAATATACATGATATAACAATAATAATTAACAAGATATCTCAGGATATATCATGGTTTGAATTGAGAGATTGTTATATCAATAGGGATATGCCTAGATAGATATAACAATGTAATAATATGTGCAATGTATTGGAATTGAATTAAAACTTGAAATGCTATTTTTTAGTTTGTTAGTTATTAGTTGTTAGTTGATAGTTAAAGGGATGGAACATGATGTCCATCATGACATCTAAGATAATAGGAAAATGCATGATATGGATCATGACATTGAAACAATCAAGAATCAATCAAGCAACAAGACATAAATAAATAAGCAAGAAGCATATAAGGGTGTCTAAAGGGCCATGTAAACAAGGAACATGGGCACATGTCACTCAAGTTAGAAATCAAACATACAACACATGTTAAAATGCCACATACACATACAAGTGGAGCAAGCAAAGTTGGCATAGGGGCCATAATCACATAAAAGAGTACAAATAAAGGAGATTGACAAATGTCCTAAGGCACATACAAGAGACAAGTAGGAACTGGCAATGTAATCACATCAAGCTAATCTAAGGAAGAAGATAAATAATGTAAAGACTATAAAGATACAATCACATCTAATTAATCAAATCAAGAGGAAAAGTTTACAAGACATATTTAGTACAAGACTAGGTATATACTAAAAAATACACAAGTTATAGATACTAATGATATGTTGATAAAATAATCTATGTAAGTTAGTAAAAAATGTACATCAACATAATAACTTAGAGTGTTGAGTGTAGGAATGACATAACTTGGATGGTGTAGTCATGTAGAAGATGCCCCTAGTGGGTACATATATCAATGTGTGTCTCAAATGTAGAATTAGGATGCCCCCTGAATGGGTAGAGTGAAGCAATCAAGTAGATGGATTTCACTACACACACTCAAAAAATAATAAGTGAAGCATGGTAATGTAGATAAATCAATATAATAGCATGGAACAACAAATGTAAGTCCTAGCATAGTAGTAATAATGTAAAACATAGATGATGCATACAATCAAAATGTTTTTATTATTTTTTGATTTATTTGAATGTTTTTGATTTTTTTATATAAGCTATGTAAAATCAATCATGAGGTGACTATGTATAACAAATACTGAGAAACTATGAATAATTAGGAAAAAAGAAACTATGTAAAAGTAATACTAAGGATAAATGATACTAACTAATGAGTCTCATGGGAGACTCCCTATCGTGGTGTCATGTAACAAACAAAGGAATCATGCATGATTGTGAAACATGAGGTAATGGTTGCAAATATGATTCTAAATATCTAAATTCATTTTATATATCTTAGAAATCATAATAACCTATGTTGTTTCACTCATCATTATCATCTTGATTTTGAACCAATGGAATGCTAGTGTTGACTTTTATTGTATCTGGATATTTTCCTTTTATAAATTATGTATGTGAATGATTTACCTTAAGATGTTCAATAAATTCCAAACATTTGTGACAAACATTATAAACTTTTAGAATAGGAGTAATGATGCATTGAGCCTGCTTGCCCAACCCTTGACCTTGATAATCAAACTATTGTAGATATTTTTGACCAAACCCATACTGCTTTGAGATTTGAGCTTCATTTTGGAGAGGTAGAGTTGCATCTTTTTCATGTTTTACCCATGATTTTGGTAGTGTATGTTGTTCTAATTTTGATTTTTGTTTCTTTTGTTTTTTTGAGTTATACTTTGGTAACCACTTTTGTATTATTTCTAAATTTGACCCTTTATGAATGTGTTCCTATGTCACTATGGATTGCTTGACTAATTTACCTTGTATAGGGTCCTTATTATCAATTATCTATTGTATATGTTTTTGCAATGCTAAACATGAATCTATGCGATGTCCATGCATTCAATGATATATATAATAATATCTAGATCTTCTCACCAGATGTAGAGGAGGTAGATTGATTAGCTTATATTTAACCATTTCCCTTAGTACCTCACTTGGACTCTTATTTGATCTTTGAATGATTTTTGAATCACTAGTTGTATAGTTACTCTCTTGTGATTTATTGTTTTGATATGTAACATTACTTGCAACCAATTGATTAGGTGAAGGTGCATATACATGATTGAAACTAGGGTGCCTTTGAGGATTTTGCATTATGATATAATTTGCTAATGTTGTGATATTTTCATGTAATATCTGATTCTATGTGTGTAAATCAGAAATTAACTTGTTCATACTAGTGATTTTATCCCTTAGAGTCTCACAAGTGCAAACCCTAGTTACTTTCAATTGAACATATAAACATATATGTTGAAGATGGTTTGAAGAAGCTATAGGCTGGATGTATACATTAGGAACAATAGTATAGGTTGCCTCACCTTTTGGAGGGGTGATATCATGGACTTGGTTAGAGGGAAATTAGCTATAACCCTCTTGAGAGAGGGGAGGAGAAGGGATTTCTTTCCTTTGCATGAAATATGACATTGAAACAAGAGTAGTCAAGGAAGCATATACATCTAGGTAGAAACCATGTAGATGGGCTAAAATTCATATAAGTGGAGTTAAAAGTTGTATAGCAGTATGATTATAGAGAACATTCCACATGAGAGATAACAAACAAGGGATATAAAGTATGTAACTGTGCATGAATGCATAAAGAGATTTGACTTGTGACATAATATTTCTAACATGTTTAGTAAAATAGAGTTGGACATTATTCCACATGAGAGATAAAGAGTATGCAAAAGAAATATTGAAATCTTGTGTAATTTGAGTAATAAATTTTGCAATATCATCTTTAATTATGAAAAGTAAGCATGAAATGCAAAGAATGAAGCTTTGTACTAGCATATAGTAAAACTCATCATTCATGTATAGAATAGGGCCCATTATGGTTTCGTTTTTATTTGGAACAAATGTAATAAGAGTTTGTACATAAGTGAGAATCATGTTTGTAATTTTATTATGAATGTAAGGTGATTCCTCAAGAAGCAAATAAGTTCTAGTATATGTAACTAGGGATTTTATCAGAATGAGCTCTGAGAATACTAATCTGAGTGAATAGACCAATTTAATATGTAATGTGAGACATTTATTGTACAAGAAAATATTGAGCAAACATAGACAAGCAACTACAAGAAATGAACAAGAGAAATGAGACAAATGATCCACATAATATTGCATTAAGAAATATGAAAGGGAACAAGTACATATATAGGTTATAGTAGGAAAGATATAACCCATTATAGTGAATGTGGTATTAAACTTTCCAAATAACCAACATGACTCTAAAGCCCCTAAGTAAGCTATATGTAACCATTTAGCCAAAACCCATAGGAAAAATACCTACACCAATACCCCCCTCTCCATAAGTACAACTTAGGTAGCCGAGGATACAAAAAAGGCAAAAATGGGTCCTAGTAATAAATCTTGATGAGCTACCAATGTACAATGCAATCTCTCATAAAGTAGAGAAAAAAAGAAAACCTAGTGGGAAAAACTCCCCCCTAAAAGAGAAAAAATAATAAGTGACTAAAATACCCCTCAAAAGATGTTAAAATAATCAACACTCCAAGTACATAGTGATGATCCCCAATATCCTATAAAACATGAAGTGTACCTCCACATAGAAGAGATAGAATGTGAATGCACAATGTCACATGGAAAATGTTGTAATAGGTTCCTATGAAACAAATTTTGTCTCTTCCTTTCAGAAGAAAGAAACCTTAAGCTATCAAACTACTAAATTCCCACTCAAGTGGAATGTGTGTATGAATCATGATGTAGATCTCTACAAAATGCTGAAATGTCTCCTTATTAGTGCTTGAATGTGCCAAATTTTGATCAGATATCACAAAAATGACTGTAAAATATGGAAATGAAGAAGCATGCAATGAAGTAGAGAGAATAATTAGAGAAGAAGATAAACATATAAAATTCATTAAAAGAATTTCCATGGGAAGAAGAGAGAAACACTCAACAACAATCAAAATTGAAGATTGGTCTACAAATGAAACACTTAGATCTACAAGATGAACATCTACAGGAACATATGAATCATCAATACTCTCAATGTGTGTACTCATACTATAAATAGTGGAATCTTTCAAAGTGTAAGTCTATGAAGGCTCTAAAAGAGAAACAATCTGCATAAGAATGTATGTAGAATATACAATGTGAAAAATGAGGTCCAAAAAAAACTCATCTTGTAGTGGGGTTTTAACAAAAGGAATAACATTGTACACCATAGATGTGTTATCACAATAAATAAAATTAGGAGGTAAGAGTACAACTGTCTCTAAAGAGATGATAGGTAGAGGAGGAGGTGTGACATAAGTCTCATCTGGATCTTTTTAAATACTCTAAAGAGTGCTCCAATAGTGGAGGGACACTTTGTGTACTCTACATGGTGGTGTAGATCCCATGAAACATGCAACAACAAGTGACCATAGACATAGTCACAAGAATTGGCCCAGTCATTGTATTGACCTGGGTCAATAGGAGTAGGAATCTATCCATATAAGAATCGAATAAGTTCATATTCCTTGAGTAAGCATTCCATGTACATATTTAATTGAGCATAATTATCCTTTCCAAAAAGGATAATTGGAGATGAAACAACTCTCCTCAATATGGATCTCTCAAATGGAGTTGATATGACCACAATCAAGAGTAAAAGTGCACACTCTAGAAATTGAATTTAAACAACACCAAAAAATGATTCCAATCAAATGAGAGCAATCAATTCACAAGTGATAATGTAAAATCAAATAGATGTTAGGTTTAGTTGATAATGCATCCATGAGAATGAGTAATTTATGAAAATAGTTACTAAATCAACACAGGTAAATAGTTATGAAAAATGAATGTGTATATAATAGATTGTAGGGCCCACAACAAATCTCCCCAAGATAATCAATAGTGATCCCCCTTATGTTTTCAATTACTAATCACACTCAATGTGAGGATGTCAAACTCAACTAAAAATGCATCCAAACATGTCAAAGCAAAGATAAGGGGATCACTATTGATTATCTTGGAGAGATTTGTTGTGGGCCCTACATTCTATTATGCACACATTTAATTTTATTAACTATTTACATGTATCCATTTAGTGACTATTTGAATAGATTTCTCATTCTCATGGATGCATTGTCAGCTAAGTTCGATGTCCATTTGAGTATGCATTGTCACTTGTGTATTGATTTCTCTCATTTGATTGGACTGATTTTTTGGTGTTCTTCAAAGTCTATTTTTAGAGTGTGCACTTTTACTCTTAGTTATGGTCATGTCGACTCCATTTGAGAGATCCATATTGAGGAGAGTTGTTTCATCTCTAGTGATATTTTTTAGAAAGGACAACTATGCTTCATGGAATATGTACATGGAATGCTTACTCAAGGAACATGAACTTATTCCATTCTTATATGGACAAATTCCTAATCCTATTGACCTAGGTCAATACAATGACTAGGCCAACTCTTGTGATTGTGTCTATAGTCACTTGTTGTCCCATGAAACATGTAACAACATGTGACTATAGACATAATCACAAGAGTTGGCCTAATCATTGTATTGACCTAGGTTAATAGGCTCAGGAATCTATACATATAAAAATTGAATAAGCTCTAGAAATTAGGTGCCAAAAACTATATAAGAGTGGGGTATGGATAATGCCAAAAGATGAGTAAATGTTCCATATAAGCAGGCCATGAAGCATAATTGTCCTTTCCAAGAATGATCACTAGAGATTAAATATCTCTCTTCATCAGGAATCTCTTAAGTGGAGTTGACATGAACACAACTAAGAGTAATAGTGCACACTCTGAAGATGGACTTCAGACTACACAGAAAATGAATCTAGTCAAATAAGAGTAATTAGTGCACAAGTGAAAATGCACACTCAAATAGACATCTGACTCTATTGATAATTCATCTAATAATATAAGAGAAATTTATGAAAGTAGTCACTAAATAGGCACAAGTAATAGTTATGAAAACTAAATGTGCACATGAAATAATGTATGGCCCATAAAAATATTCCCAAGACAATCAACAGTGACACCCCTATGTTTGTAATAGAAAAGCACAATCAAGGAATGAGCAATCTATGCTTATGATTGAGTACCACTGCACGCTCTAAGTATAGACATTGGAATTAACCAAAATGGGTCCATACAAGTAAGAGCAATCAGTGCATGGGTGAAAAAACATTTCTCAATGAATGGACATCAAACTTAGTTGAAAATACATCCATAAATGGGAGAAATCAATGTAATATCCACTAAATTGACACAAATAAAAAATACAAACAAGGCAAGTAGGAGGACGTTGGACTCTACCAATAATGCATCCATGGAGAAGTAAATGTGTGAACTAGTAAGGTAACACCCCCAAATATTGGCACTTTATAATTAAGTGCTATTTATAATTTCCACTTGTTAATGAAGTGGATTTTATTTCAGTGAATACAAATGCTAAAGAAGGCCACAAAAAACAAAGTACAACTTTTTGATAGAAATAGATCAAATAGATCATACCAATGAAAAGTAAAAGAAAAAAAATGTACTTTTAAAAATATTGCATAAAAAATGTTATTGTATATGCTTGAATGATGTCCTAGAAGGGTAAAAAATGAGGAATACTCAACAACATATGTGAAAATCTAAAATTTATAGAAAAAATAGGCACCAAAAATTAAAAAAATTGCACCTATGTGAAAAGCATGAAATTCTACCCCAAATCAAATATAATTTCTCTAAAGAAGGATCTCATATGACCAAGATATGGTCCTCTAAAGTTGACTAATCTAGGACAAACTACTCATCTGTGAGGTGGGTAGATTTTAAAAAATGAAACCTCTGCTAAATATGGCATGATGTCGCCAAATTTGGAGATGCTGACAAAACTAGAGGTATGCTAAAAAAATTCCACCAAATCTAGCAAAACTTCAGCCAAATGTAGAACCTTGCTAAATCTAGTAGAACTACAAAATTTGGTGGAAAAGTTGATGGAATCTACATAGAATATTTCATAAAACTTCACTGGATTAAATTTGATGGTTAAATGGCTATCACAGTTGCACTTTGATTTTCTCCAACTTAAAACCCTTGCCAAATATGCCTTAGATATCAAAATTTGACAAAATGAAAGTTGATCTATATAGATTTGGGCATTCTAAACATGATGGTGGGGTTAGATTTAGATGAAAGTGGTCCAAAAATTTTGGTACCTCCTAGATCTAGAACCTTCTTCAAACTTTAAACCCTTATAAAAAATGCTTTTGATCTCCAAATTTGATGAAACAAAAGTTGATCTTGACTTTCTTGAGCTTTTTAGAATTAATGGAAAAGTCCTTAATGACTCAAGATATATCTAACTATCTCATATGCCAAAAAATCACTCCTTATATATATATATATATATATATATATATATATATATATATATATATATATATATATATATATATATATATATATATATATATAAATCTTTGATAAAAGCGGAATTGATAAAAAAATGAGATCTAATTTATACAATTCCATAAAGAAAATTGCTAGTGGCAAATCAAGTAAAGCATCAAATTAAGTCTAAATTATAATAAATAATATAATGCCAATATTTTTTAATAAAAATAAATATTATAAAAATTATAATCCCAAATCTAAAGCAAGAAAGGAGACAAATTCAATGAAAAATTTGTAGAATATACTCGACAATCCTCAGATCTAGATCGGCTCTGTTACCATATAAGAATGAGCTCTAGGAATATTGATCTAAGTTAATGCATTGATTTAATTTGAAATGTAAGATTCATATTGTACAAGACAATACTGAGCAAACACATACAAGGAACTGTAAGAAATGAACAAGAGAAATGAGACAAATGATACATATAATATTGCATTAAGAAATATGAAAGTGAATTTGTACATATATAAGTTGTATGAGGAAATATATAACCCATTTCAATGAATTTGGCATTAAAATTTACAAATAACGAACATGACTCTAAATCCCCTAAACAAATAATATGCAATCATGTAGCCAAAATCCATAAGAAAAAGGTCTACACCAACAGAGTTGACAATAATACTTTTATAAAATATTCTAAATTTTTGAAATTAAAATTAAAATTTTGAGTTAAGTATGCAAGTAAAAATTGAGAAATTTATGGAAAAGTATTTGATTTAATGGGACCTAGTAGATTCAACTAGGGTTTTGAAGAACTTAATTTTTTTTAAAATTACTATGAATTTTTGAAATTTGAAGTGATCTTATTTTAATATGCAACTAAAACTTCATAAAATGATTGAAAAATTATTGGGAGCTAGTTGATGCAACTAAGGTTTTAAATAAGATTATTTTTGAAATTACTATCGAATTTGAGAATATGAATCAATTTTTTGATTTAGATATGCAAGCAAAAAATTAAGAAATTATTGGATTAATATTGGAAAATTACTATGACCTAGTGTATGAAAATAGGGTTTGGATAATGATATTTTTGAAAAATACTATGCAATTTTGAAAATGAAATTGGATTTTTTTATTTCATGTAGATTTCACCAAATGATTTAACAATTTTTGGGAATATTGGGGTTTTTTTCCTAATTTAGTTAAAGGGTCTATATTAATAAATAATATGCAATAAATAATCTATTGATTTGTGAATTTTATTTTTAATTAAATTTTTTCTAAAAATAGTAATAAGAGGGAGAAAATAAGACTTAGTTTAAATTATACTAATCTAAGTGAGATAAGGTATGATATTCACTATGTAGGCCTGAGACATAGTCACAAACAAGATTCTAGCTTTTATTTTGTTATTGGATAAGAGCACTGAAAGTGGATAGGAGTGGCACCATCATTGTAGTCCTTGTCTAGTGTGGTTGTCCTGAGCATCTAAGCTTTCTAGGTTTTGTTTGTCATGTTTGTGTGATACTGTCTATTAAATTTCAATACTTCATTGTCAATAGTGCTCCTTAAAGAGCTGATTTTCTTCATTTATAAGCCTCTAATGTACTTGAACAAAACTTTGACAAATTGGAAAAAGGGGTTAGTGTGTGTAAGTTTTACTAGATGTGATTCATACCCCATGTATGGTCATGCTACCTTTAGACCAATATTATGAAGAGGGATCAAGCCAAATGTATTTCTCCCTTTAAAAGTGCTTGGTGCAATTGTGATATGAGAATGCTAGGAAATGTTAAACTAGGTGTGCTTGAGATGACTAGGGACTGGTGCAGAGATTTAGAGGTGCTTAAAAATATAATATATTGTTGTATATAGAGAATAAGGAAGATTTCTTGAGTGGTTTCACTTGTATTCTTTCTTGCTTGATAATATTTTCTAACCCTTTCCAAATAATCTTTAAATGGGATTTTATAGGGATATATTGGTCATGGATTCAATTTTCTCACATTAGGCTGACAAGGATAAGGATGGGAGACCAAAAGGAATTGACCATTAGGGCTAGAAATTAGGTTGGATAACAGTGCTAAAAGTAGATAAGAGTGGAATTGGCACTATTGTCCTAGTGTGGTGCTATTATCCTTGGCAAATGGGACTTGGGGGGATGGCTTGGTCATGAAAATAGGGTCCTAAATCAGCTAGGGTCATGTTTGGAAGGATATAGATGATTGTGAATCAGTGAAATATGCCTAGGAGGGTCATGAGAGCAAATGATAGGATCCTAATGGATTGTATGTCATTAACCAAGCTCAAGTCACCTCTTTTTGCATTTTATATGACTAAAATAACTAAAAAGGTTTCATTACTGAGATCTATTCTACTAGGAAATTTGATGATGAATCAATTATTGATTGCTTTTCTAGATGGAGAGGTCTCATCAACTAGTTTTATTTCTCCTTAGCCCAATCTATGTTGATTGAACTCTTCTCTTAGGGTTGTGCCAAACATATTGCCCCCACTCTTCAAGTTTAAACTTTTAGAAATTAATTGATGAGGGGAAATTAAAACTAAAAAACAATAATTCTACCTTTAAATCCAATGACCGTCCCTCTACCAAAACCACAAACCAATCCAACCATCCCAATACTAAAACAAAATCATCTGTAAACTAAGTGGTCCTAAAAACTATTCCACCACTAGATATCAACCAACCCCATCAAACCCTTCCTACCAACAAAATATAAACCAAAACCAAGCTTTTCTAAAATAATATAATCACATAGGGGAGTCTTATCCTTTAGTTTTAGGAAAATTTCTCAAATCTAACTTCATCCAACTTCTACTTATCAAACCACCCTAATAATTTGATGATTCTCTCCCTATGCCTAGTTGGTATAATGAGAATGAGCATTGTTCCTTTCACTAAGTTATTGGACATGACATTAGTAGATATAATAACTTAAAAAGTCTTGTATAAATCTTAATTGATAGTGGAGAACTTGAGTTTTATAATCGTAATACACCTCCTAATTAGTCTTTTGACATCTTCTGTAGACCTTTTCCAAATCATTCCCCTTCTACCCATCACCATGACAACAAACTAGAATCATCTCATGAGGTGCATACAATCAATATTATTCTTAGTGAGACCATTATTAAGGATACCATTACCTTAACCAATTCTTCCTAGATTTCACTCACAAAAGTAGTGGACTCACCTTCTATTCTTTTAGATACCTATAAAAATTAATAAACCACCCCTCTCTCTTCACCTAATGAGACCTTTGCTTTATCCACCTCTCCTTTGATGTAAAAAATAAGGAGACCAACTTTGTTTTAACCATTTCTTCCACTTCACCCATCAAAGTGGTAGAATTGCCATCCATTCCTTTGGATACCAAATAAAGGAAGCAACCATGTCCATATCTTTACTTGAGGACACTACACCTACCTCCCCCATCATATAACCATCCATTACCTCTTTGGAAAACATCTCACAAGAGATGGTTACCTCATCCACCCAACCACCAATTTTGGAACCTCCCATCAAGAATAAAGATGGAGGAACATTTCCCTCTTCTCCACCTAGGGGTTTAATATTTGAAACCAATGACCAAGGAACCAAAACCATATAAAATCCCTTTTATAGACTATTCCAAAGCCTCGATTTCACTTCTCAACCCATCTTTGATAGAGCCACCTTTTGGCATCATCTAGGGCTCCCTTACCAAAACAAATCTAAATCCTTAACCTTACTTAAATCCACCCTTAAACCCATTATTACCACTCCATCAAATACCTTTTCTTCCATATGTGAACCATCCCAAACACATATATATAACACTTCCAAATATCCTTATGCCTTTCTTACCAAAGCTATAAATAAAATAGGAGTTCTTCCCACACCTATTCAAAGTCACCCCTCTTTGAAGTTGGACTTAACTCTATCTAGTCCACCAAATAAACCCTCAACCAAACTAATTAAGAAGGTAGATTTTCCCAAAACTCAACCTCAAACTAGACCCATACCACCTCCTTCCCACTTACCTTATATTTTAGGACCTCATCCTTATACTATCTCAATTACATGTTCTTCTAGTAAACCACCACCCTTTTCTCTATCTACACCTACCCCTACCAAATCATCTAATTCTCCTTCATTCTTAACAAACCTATCCACCTCCACTTTCCCACCTATACCCAAACATTAATCATCTAAATACTCCACTTTCAAATCCTTTACCCCAAAATCAACCATAACTAAGCAATCCCAACCACCCACCAAAACCATTCCACCACCTACAACTTCTAGGGTGCAAACTACTTCTAAGAGGGCTCCCATCCCTAAAACTATTAATTGGTTACATCCAACACATTTGAATGAATATTACTCAACCATCCTATAAAGCTTGTTTCAAACTGATTCCATTATCTAACCACATATCAAACCATTCTACACTTCCAATACTAAACCCTCCTAGTTTAATGATAACTTAATCTGTGCATACATAAGGCACCTAGACATGACATGGAGAACCACAAAACTCTCTAAGATCTTGTTCATAGCCTATATGATGAGGATGATATATTATTAGATGAACCTATTTGACCTCTATTACCAATCATACCATCAACTCAACCTACCCAACATTTACCTACTCTCCCACTCCTACCCAAGAGTGAGGGGGAGGAACTGAAATAACCATCAAACCTAGTTTATCCCCTCATACATACTATTCATATGATTACTTGATACCAGTCCCAACAAAAGGATAAGGGAAAAGCCAAAGTGTCCATTCCTTGGATATACCCTTCAACCCCTTAACCTTCCAACCAAACCCAACCACCTACACCTTCACCTATCCCACTATCAATGCCCAAAGTATTCATTTTAGGAGCCTCTCCCTCCAACCCTTTTGCATCCATCTAGCATATCATGTTGAAATAACTTCACCAAACACCAATGCAAATTAGCCTTTGTGAACTAATCAACACCTCACCACACCATCATTAGGCATTGACATAGTATTTACAATCTATAGAGGTTCAACTAGATGATATTTAACCTCTTGCACCCTTTTTTAGAGCCCTCCAACTTTTTTCCCTCATCACCTTTCAGAATTCTGAAATACCTTATATTCATCTTGAGGATTTCGATCCTCCCCTCTTTATTACCACATACATCAATCAGACCCATGTAAAAAGGGTAGTGATTGATAGAGGATCTAGCATCAACATTATCTCCTCGCATGTTTATTATCAACTTTAATTGCCAAAGAACATCATGTCAAAAAGTACAACAATCTTTCACTCTTTCAATGATACCATGGTCACTACCTTGGGGATAGTTATCCACTATATCCACTTGGGACCTCATACTATTTAAAAACTATTTTACATTATATAGGGTGACTTATAATATAATATGTTACTTGAATGCCCTTGGATCCATTCTATGAGTTGTGTCCCTTCTACCTTACATTGATGTGTCAAATTTGAACATGAAGGTCAAGTTTTTACCATCAAAGCTAAATCGAGTCCTTTTGCCTCTTGAAATATGGCACATCAACCTAATTACATTCTTATTCCTCCCTCATCCACCTCATAATAAACTAATAACAACACTACCTTACTACTAATGAAAACCAACAACACTCCCACCCATAATAGTGATAAAGCTTCAACTAGCTTATCTATCCCTTCTTCTTAGATCCCTATAGAGGACCCTTTAGAATCCACATTCTAACATCTTTTAATTGGGTAGAATCATATTTTAGCCTTGGATGCTTTCCCTACTCTACAAGCATATGAGAACCTCAAAGATGACCCTTCCTATGATCCCAACATCGAAACCATCATCCCTTTTAAGCTCCCCAATAATGAAACAAATTTCATCTATGGGGGACTTGATCTACCACTTCTCATTCCCACCACTACCTTGTCCATCCAACCATTAACCTCTGACTTCTCTTACCTTAACAAACTAGCCTTTGCCAAAGCTTACCTTTATAGGTGTGCATAGAAAGGGTTTGGTCTTGGCCTTTATGAAGAAGGACCTCATGAGTTACCCATAATCAAAACTCAAAAACCTTGTGAGTTATTCAGCCTTGGATTCATACCACCAAAAGAGCCCACCTCACCAAAACCCATCACCATGATTGATGAATATCTCCCATCCTCACCAACGCTATCTCCCTCAAAATTTGAGGACCTTGATATCATCACATCTAACTATTTTTTATCGATACTATTAGTTTGGGTCCCTTGACATACCAAAATGATAGTTGAACTAATACCTTCCTCTCAACCATCCTGAAATGATAGAGTAATATTATCCTACCATCAACACTATCCAACATCAACATGATGATTTCATTTTCATCTACCTCAATATGAGGGATTATTTTATACATAAATCCCTTCCTCCTAAGAACCAAACCATGCTAAATGAATCCACTATCGATGTCAACTTGGGTACTTAGGATATCCCCCATATCATCAAGATCATCCAATCTTGAAATTAAATGGAACAATAAGATTATCCTTCTTTCTTTCATGACTATAGCATAGAATTTTCTTGGTACTATTAGGATATGACAAACATTGACCCTTATATTTCCCTCCATAGCATTTTCACCCATCTTAAGGTTAAGCTAATTCAAGAAAAGCTTTGTCCGATACATCCTCACATCATCCTTCTAGTCAAAGAGGAACTCTAGTGTCTCTTATCCATTAACTTCATTCAACCCATTGACTATCTACAATGGGTTTATAACATCATTCCCATCACCAAACCCAAAAGGGGACTTCACCTCTACAATGAATTTCATGACCTCAACCTCACTTGCCCAAAGGATGACTTTCTTTTGCCAAACATCAACCAACTTGTTAATCTTACAATTAGCCATGTTATGTTATCTCTCATGGATAGTTTCTTAAGATATAATTAGATCTTGATTTCTCCCAAATATCAACACAAAAATTCTTTAATCACCCCATGGGGAACCTTATGTTATGGGTCATGCCCTTTGGACTAAAGAACACTAGAGTAACCTATTGGCATGCCATGACCAATATTTTTCATGATCCTATCTATAAAATTATAGAGGATTATGTGTATTATCTCCTTGGGAAATTTAAACACTACAAGGATCACCTAAGCATTATCACAATCATCTTTTACTAACTAATCCATTATCATGTAAGGCTCAACCCCAAGAAATGCATTTTTGGGGTCCTATCTAGAAATATTTCTTGTCTTTATCATCTCTCTTTGAGGAATTAAAATAGACCCCACTAAAGTTAGATAAATATTGGAGATACCTCCTCCTTCCAATCTTAAGCAACTACAAAGCCTACAAGGTAAGCTCCAATCCATTTGTCAATTCATCTTCCAATTATTAGATAGATGTCAACCCTTTCACCATCTTCTCAAAAAAGACACCTCTTTTAAGTGGGCCAAGGATTTTCAACAAGCCTTTAATTAAATAAAGGAGTACCTTATCTCTCCACCTATTCTTATCCCTCCTATGGAATACTATCCCTTTTACCTTTACATATCTTCCATAGACTATTCCTTAGGGGTAATCATCACTCATCATGATGAATAGAAAAAAGAGCAAACCATCTATTACATTAGCTGCATACATATAGAATATGATACTCAATATACTCATCCTAAGAAACATTACCTCTCCTTGGTAGTTTTGGCCTCCAATATCCATCACTACCTTCTTAATAACAAAAGCTATGCCATCACTAACACTAACTCACTCAAATACATGCACTCTAAACCATAGCAAACCAATAGATGGCTAAGTGAATCATGCTTCTAACTGAGTTTGATCTTGAGTTCCTTTAGTAAAATTAAATTAAAGGGTAAGTCATCACTGATCAATTGGTTTAATTTCCTCTACCAGACAACCAACCACTTTTTCTTACATTACTTGATGAGTCCATTACAACATTTTCTAATGAGGAACCCACCTACCAAATGACCATGTTTTTTAATGGTTTTAAATGCCAAGGTAGTGGGGGTTTTGGAGTTATTATCCTTCCCCTTAATGTTGAACCTTTTCCCATTTCCTTTAAACTTGGCTTTGAATGCACCAACATTGGGGCTGAGTATGAATCTTTTGTCATAGGTCTTCAAACCGCTCTAGCTTTGAGAGTCAGAACAATTAATGACTTTGGTGACTCCTAGCTTGTCATCAACTAGGTCAATGGATCTTACTAATGTAAAAATAATGTCCCATTGAAGTACAAATAACTCATAGACATATTCTTAGCATGATTTGATCATTATCTTATCTGGTTAGTTCCTTAATCTACCAATAAATTTACAAACACAATGGCTTCCATTACTTCCCAAATCCCATCTCAACCTATTAATTCTAAACTATTTATCACAATACATTACTTTATCACACCCTAATATATTATTTTTGACCTCCCTACCATTTTTAGTGTGGAAGCATCTCCTTCTAACATTTGGTATGACCAAACTTGTAACTACCTTAACCTTATCATTGTTCCTCCTAACCTATTGAAGAATGCCCATAGAACCTTTATTGAAAGTACATCTCATTACACTATACTAGGGGGATACTTTATAAACATGGCTTCGATGGCCTCCATCTCCATTTTCTACATAGTCATGAGGATTCCCACACTATTAAAGAAATATATGATGGAATCTATGGGGTATCTTTCAACTTGGATACTATTGGCCCACCCTTAATCAAGATTGTTGTGTTCCCCATAAGATCATCACTGATAATGGCAAGTATTTTAAGAACAATCAAGTATAAGGTATTCATGAAACATTTTTCATTAAGTTAAGATTTTCCTCACCTTATCATCCATAATAAAATAGACAAGCAAAAGCCTCTAATAAAATCTTCAACAAAATATTAACCAAGGTAGTAAGTGTTCCAAGTCAGGATTGACACTTATACATCCCTTTCACTTTATGGGCCTATCATACTAGAATTCAAACCTCTATGGGTTCCACACCTTTCTCTATCATATTTGGAGTTGAGGTGGTCTTTCCTCTCAAAATCTAGATTCCTTCTCTTCATATATTTTTGCATGATATCCTTTTTAGAGTAATTATCATTAAGGATGTCTCACGTGTCTAGAAATAATTGATGAAAATCACCTCATGACACTTAATCGTCTTTATGTTTATCAAGAATGAATCAAACATGCTTACAAAAAACACCTAAAAGAGAAAGAATTAAATATTGGAGACCTCATCCTTAAAGAAAACCAACATGCAACTAATCTAGAGAAAAACAAAAGAGGCAAGTTTTCTTTCAATTAGCTTGGACCCTACATTATAACACAAAAGTATGGATCAAGAGCTTATTGATTGTCTTCTCTCAAGGGTAAACCAGAACTTGAGCCTATCAACACTTCACATCTACATCCTTTCTATTATTAAAACAAGGATCAAACTCACATTTGTGTCTAACTTAAGCTCATCCCTTAGTTTATGAGATTTTCACCTTTCCTTACACATTCATCCTATTCCTTTTGGGGACAATTGATTAAAAAATAAGACCATGTGATTATCCATCATAGTTATAACTTAATCCTAAGCATGGATACCATAGATCTACCTATGGCATGGTTCTCATAGATACTTTTCATCTCTAATTAGATGGAATCCCATGGTCAGTTATCTCTCAAACTACTTTCGCTCATCTATCATTAGCATTTTGTGCTAAAAGTCTTGTCCCCATAAAGGTATACCTATATAACCAAATAGACTTGTCCGTGTCTCAACCTAACATTTAAAATCAAATTGGGATACCAAAATATCACTTGGTTCCATATCTCTAACATTGCAGACCAATCCCTTGAATCATGGCTTCCTAACAACTAAATATTTCTTAAAAGATAGACAGCTCCCTTAAAGGATAGATACAACATAAAACAAATCCAAACATAGACCACTCCAATGAAGGATGGATAAGATAGATTCATTAGAGTAATCATTTGAAGCTTCTTGAATTGATTAGCTTCACCCCTTTTATCAAAAACAACAAAAGATGAAAGAGAGGGCTTTATATCAAAATCAACATAAACTATCCCAAAAGGGCCACAATTAGCTCTTTCATATATATTTAGTAGAATTCCCACATCAATCAGTCTACACTTTTTATTGAGACATGGACTTGTCTATTATGGTTCTTAGGTCACCTATAGAAGGGGAAAACTAACCCACATTAGGTTAATGTATCACCCATTTACCCTTTATAACCTCTATAAATCAAGGGATTATGAGCCTACTTGACATAATATGATCAAGATATTGTCATTTCACTAAAGGCATGTTAATGCAAAGAATTCAAAAGGCTTATTTTCATTAAGCTAATTTGAATTTGGGTATGTTATCTCCTTACCTATCAACACATCATGCCTTTATTACATTATCAGTATTAGTTCATGAAGACATGTCTCTCATGATTCTTTTATCTTTTTCCAACATTTAGTTTTTTACCTATACCAACTTTATATGTCTTCATTATATCCCAATATTACATATCATATCCAAACATTCAAAAAATCATTTTCATCACAACACTAATCCATGTCTCACAAGATTATGAGCCATATCCCATCTATACACCCAAACATCAGATGTATCACAAACCATGTCATCAACATAAACAATCAAAACCATCCTATCTATCATCATGAATAAGCACATCATCGCTCGTATATACACAAAATATTACCTAAAACTATCAACATATCAAATTCAAACATATAATCATAAAACACATTTTATTTCCTTTGTCTCATCATCCATAAACTATACCTATCAAAACACAAGACAAAACATATTTCCTATTTCACATATCCTAATATATACACATCTCATCTCATAAAGAATGGGGCATGAGCATCTTGAAATTCATAAACCTTAAAACACACATCATACACATTCATAAATATCAAAACTCATGAGCTAACCATCATCCACATATCCATAACCCTATCAAAAAATCACATCATGTCAATAAACCACATAAACCATGTCATATATCATTTACTATATGCATCATAAGTAATTATTCCTAAGTCAAATCATACCTATAAAATAATAACCATTTCATATCTATAAACAATGTCATCATTATCTTTACTATCAACATCTATACATCAAATAATCTATTTAAAACATACATAAAATCATCTATCTCGTATCCATAATCACATCATGAACATCATTCTATGACCAAACTCAACATCCATCTTTGATCATATATATCTAATGAACAATGCATATACATCTACAAGCAACATCTCTCATAGCATAATCAAATCAATCATCACATATCTAAAATCATGCATACCTAAGCTCATGTCATCACTAATAAAAAACATCATCAAAACATTATAATCATGCGTCCATCCATCCTATCCATCATCATAATACATCATATCCATCACATGATCAAAAATTGAACAACACTAATCAATCTACATATCCTCTCATGAGAAATGTCCTCATATCATCTTCATAATCATAATACATTAATAAGCCTCATAACTATCAATAACATCTCAAACATATAAACATAATCAATGTAATCATCATGTCATCATATATAAATAAACATCTCAACATCATAATATAATCAACATATACATCATGTAATCAATAAAGTAATACATATACACATGTATCCATGTTTCTCTCACTCATATACATCTCATGTCATCAACACACAAGTCGGTATCAAAAAAATGTACATATATCTCTAGCATGATAAACCATGTAATGTCAATCCCCTGTGGCACCAAAACCACTACCACCTACACCACTATCACTGGCCCCATCTACACCTACACATGCACTACCATCTAGTGGTGGTCCCCTTAATATCTCTACTTACCCCACTATCAAATCCCACTATCCCGGAGTAGATATAAATGGACCCCATACCAAGCTAACCGTATACTCCCCATACCTCATCTCTAGTGGCAACTACACTAGCACTATTACCTCATAATATATTAGCTCCTCAATGATGGCTAAGTATCATGTCCTTAGAACTATGTTAGATGGTCCACCTATTATTATTGTTGCCACTTCTACCCTTTGTCTTAGTGAATGTCTCTCCTATGTCACTAACATAAGAGAGATCCTAACCTGATCTTACTCTCCCATCAAGGTGGCCACCTAACCCTATAATCTGATGATTTTACCTTATAAAGTGGCCACCCATCCCTGTGAGTTGGTAATCTAGGCTTGTGCCACTACTAGTGCCAGTGTAACCTATCCATCCTATGTGAGTGTCCTGACAAGATTCACATCCATGAGTTGCTAGCCCATATCACCCCATCTAAAATCATCCACTACATATTAGGTCTAGTAACAAGTTAGATACCCATCCATAATAACAACATCATCAATGGTGACTCTAGCCAATAGTTCCTCATAGTCCAAAATGACATCATGTGACTATGGCTCTAGGAGCTAGAATTTGGAATCCTCCCTTTTATACCTAGGTAAGTATGGTGGTAGCCCTTTAAAAAGTCCAAACTATCTCCACACTCACTCAAATGGGATAAGTCCAAACTATCTTTCCATCCCATCTCTGATAAATCTAGTGCCAGCTTTGTAAAGATAATGTGTGGTAGCTTTATCTTGGATACCTAAGCTAACCTAGATATGGCCTCTACACTATGTCACATTCCACCAAACCCTCTAAGGCACCTCAAAACCACTCAATTTCTAATCCTCCACCACCTATAGATGTCAATGTATAGTCACCTCTCTATCTATTAAAACCAACTAAAAATGGCTCTTGGATAAATCCATCACAAGGTACCCCCATTGGCCTCAATACTTGAATGTGCTTATAATCCTAGTAGTGGAGCATGAACCTGACACTAATCATGTATCACCTATGATCCCAAAAGGCCTAGATATCTATATAGAATTATACTAATAGTATTGGATCCCATCCAAAAATAGTCTTCCTTAGCAGCATCTCCACCAAAATCCCTAATAGCATGTATGAAAAGTGGTTATTGCTCAAATTCGGTACCAAAAATTAGGACATGACCATCATCTTCATTATCAATAGACATCTATATATGGGATCCATCTAGTATAGGGGTCTATATCTAAATCCATCTAAGTGAAACCAAGTATGTACCTGATCTACCCCATACATCAAATCTATATGATAGTCAATCTCCTCACTCTCTATATGGTAGATTGGCTCCCCATGAATGGGTAATTATGTGATTTGCTAAATTTCATCCAAGATAATTTTCATCTCCCCTATCGATAGTAAAAAGGTGTTTATGGTTGAGTCCCATCTCTTGATAAGGGCCACAATAATACCTACATCCCATTATAGATATTGGTAATAAATCATCATGCCTAGTCCAACTATCTCTATATGTCTCCACTCCTCCATATTCATCACATCTTAAACATTGAAAAATACCTAAAGGACCTAGTCCATCATCTATATCTAATCACATGCCTTCATATCAATCAAATTAGCAATGCATCTTCTGTTATCCATATCCACCTCAACACCAACCTGCACCTACATTTTTCAACTTATTCCATCTACCCCACTTACATCTATCCACAACTCTAAAAAAAAGCTTATACCTCTATCTGACACCAACCCTAACATATCATTTTAACCACCTAATCACTTCTATTTGCTAAAATCTACCCACGTACCCCCTATCCTATCTAAAACTTTTAACATAAGCCTTCGTCTCTTATAAATATCTTTTCAACACTTCACAACACTTTAGAAACCTTTGAATACATTAAAATTTTAAAAAATCTACCAACAATTTCAAAACTTTTAACATTTCCCATTTTTCCAAATATTATATAAACTTTAAACTTGTACACCAACATCACACCTTTACACAAGTACCAATTTCAACAAACTTTTAACTATTTAAGCAAACTCATTTCCAACTCATTTAATAAACTCTTTAAACAAAATTTCAACTATTTAAACAAACTCATTACACAATATTTACGCACCCATTTAAAAATTTTATCCTTTTATATTTCGTCCACTAAAATCCTTTAAAAATTTAACAAAACTTTCAACATTCTTAACACACCACCTTTATAATACAACTTTCCTTCAATCCTTCAACCATTGATTGTTACTCAAACTATTGATGATCCCTTAATGACCTTTTCCACTGGTGTTCAACCACTAGTAGTTGATTTAAACCATTGACAATCATTGTGTGTGACCATTGGCAATGTGACTCAAACCTTAAAACCTATCAAAAAACTTTAAAAGACAACTAAATTCCATAATTTACTTGCCTCATCCTCTTCTCAAGCCCAACACAAGCCCAACACACTCTTAACCTATTAATTTCACCCACTCCTTTGCCTAAATCTAGCCTAAAATCAAACTATGGCATCATTTTTTTCCTAACCAATTTCAAAACCATAAACATTTAATTCCTAACTCCTCATATGCCACTTCATACTCAATCCACCTCATTTTTCAATCACTGACATCATCAAATCCCTTGTACTACCACCTACCTATGTCCTCAACTGACCTCCATCAAATCCACACTTGGTCAACTCCAAACACATAATTAGCCAATCAAACACTTCCAACTCACCACACTTTAATGAACAAAATGATAAATCACACAAAACACCTAGAGCACAACTTGCCAAAAGTCAAAATGGTAAAAATTAAGTTCATTTTTTACTTTTGTTCTTCTAGATTTTAGGGTTTCTTCCTAACAATCGATGGTCAGGGTGATTATTGATGATCAACCCTAGGGAAATCCCTAACTATCGATGGTTGGGATCCCACCCTTTTCAAACTTTTTAGGGAACCTTGACTAGGGTTGAAATTTTAGGAGATCATCTACTCTCTGTCTAGCCAAACTTTTCCTTTTTTAAGCTTACCTTCCTTTGATCAACCTGTTTGACCATATCCACCTCAACATTGGATATTTTGACCCAAACTTTTGTATATTTTGCATCGACTTTACCTTGATCATTTTGACTACACTGACCAACCTTGCCATGTTGAAATTTTGCAATTCAGACCACATCATGCATGACCAAACCATTTGTGTGATTTTTTGAGAGTACTTTCTAGCTATATACTTACAAAAAACATCAACCTTGTTTAGATGAATTGATAGGACTGACTCGATCAACTATGATCAATGTTGTGGACTAGTTCCCCTGTCATATGTCTCTTTAGAACCTAACCTTATTTTTATCAATGTTGGTAACATTAGTCTTTGGACAATCTTGACTATCACATTTAGTCACATTTTAGGTGTAAGTTTTTGTTTCAACTGCCCAACCCTTTTGTGTCACCTACCTTATGATTCACCATTTACTTTTTATCAAATCTTAACCTAACTTTAGTTTAACCTCATCGACTCCTAGTTTTAGGGGGAACACCCCCTCATATGCTTGAGGTAACCAGACATTAACCAATAATCTATTTTTATTTTTTATCTTGTTAATCCAAAATTGCATAATAAAAAGGTTAAAATGTAGACACTCAAAAATTGCATTGTTTTTAGATGTTGAAACACCTTGAACTCCTACTTAACCCTAAAACTAGTTAAACACCAAGTTAACTTAGAAAATTTATTAATTTACTAACTTAACTTTTTAATTCACCCCTTTTAACCCATTTTCATCCATACCTTTGACCATCAATGGTCAGCCTAACCATCGATGGTTATCTTGACCATCAGTGGTCAGGTCCTCTAAGCCTACATTAAAATCATTACCAGCTATATGAGATAAGCATGAAACATTTATAAACTTCTATGTTGTGATGTAAACTAGTTATAAAGCATCATAATTAGTAAATTTCTCCTCTACCCAATCAGTAACTTCCTCCTACACATTTAGTAACTTCATCCTATAAATGGAGAGAAGTAAGAGGAGAAATAGATCTAGATATCCAATAATCTACATCCAAGCTATCTTTCATAAGGGTGTCTAGCATCTTTTTATCAAGAAATAAATAGCAATGGAGACCCAAACCTCTGTCAGAATCACTTTGAAAGGCCAAAGTACTATCACTTTGGTGAAATTGCTTCAGCCTTCTACCATCAGGTTACATGTATCTTGTGCTTATTTTCTCTGATCTATTTCATTTCTAACATTCTTAACCTATCAATACCTATCTTTATCTTATTTTCCATCCTTCCAGTCCATAAAATCCCTCTATTTGACTAACTACCCAATCTACCATTACTTTTTTTGAACATTTACATAATTTCATAGGTAACCATTGATGGTTATCCCAACCATTGATGGTCACCTTAACCATTGATGATCACCCAAACGTCTATGGTTATGCCAACCACCGATGGTTAGCCCAACCATTGTTGGTCACTATGGTAGAAAATAACAATTTATTTTCACCCCTTTGACCCCAACCAAACCCTATCTTTTGTGTTCTTGCCTATTCACAGAGACTTTTCAAATTTTAGAAATTGACCTCAACTATCTTAGCATGAGTATTGACTTAATTTTTCTATAATTAATCAATTTGTTTAACAAGTAATTGACTTGTATCTCATCTTACGTGCATTTAATTTGTAGTTATTTAATTTCAATATTCTTTATTTTCATTTATATTAACTTAACTATTATAAATAGTGGATTGACATCCTCCTAGCAATCATACACTTCTTGGATCTAGCTCATGCTAGAAATTCCACTCAACCATCCATCAAAAACCCCCTTTTCTAGTGTTTTTCTTATATGTAGTTTTTTCCTTCTAAGCCAAAGAGGAGTTCCCATCATCATCTGGATCATACGTGCACTTTATCAAGTATTTGTCTACACACCCTATTACTAGTTTCATTACTTGATTCCAAATTAAGAAATGAGTGGAAATTAATCTAAAATATTAAGATAGGCCCCATGAAATTATTTATACATTATTGTATGTCAGGATGATCACACTTCATCCCAATCATTATCATCCATCATTTCATTTGGACAAAGTAAAAAACAAACCTTATTAGGATAATGATTATTTCATACTCAAAGATACAATTGAGTAGTATGTTTATAGAGGTGTTATAAATTTAAAAAAAAAATACATATTGATCTCCTTTTCCTCATTCTAGTAGAACACATTATAATATGATTGAGCTATCCAAAGATATTCATGTTAAGGAACTAATGGTTACTCATCATATTTATATAAACACATATAGATATTTACACTATGATATATCCATTATACCATAAATTCAAAAAAAAAAGTAGCTAATACAAAAATAAAATCAAAATTATAATAGTCTTTTGATATAAGGAAAGTATAATTAGACAACAATGATAATGTGACAATGAATAAAGATATTTGTAATAGATAGTACATAGATTACTCCTATAATTATACATAAAGGAGTTATATAACTAGAATATAATATTTTAAATACACAATGTGATTAATATGGTTCATAGTTCTTATTCTATTTAAGGTAGTCATATGGTCATGTAGGGTACATATACTTCCTACATTATTTTTATATAGACATGACATTGCTACAATACTAACATTATAACATATGAAATTAAAATTCAAAACATAAATCTTAAAGTATAATATACCAAATAAATACAATCATAACACATTAAAATATAAAAAAATAACTCCTATACATATATATGAAACATTTATACAATACACCACTATCTGATTGGAGTATGATCTACATTACCCTTCTGAAACATATCCATGTCATCCATATATACTAGTAATAAAGATGTATAACTAGAATCCTCAATATCATTTCATGTCCTGGAGCATGACCCCACTCCTTATAAATATCCAACCATGCCTTTATATTATCATGATCCCACTTTAATTTTACATACTCATCTAGAAACCTAGGACCTAGACTAGTAGTGCGGTCTAGTGGGGACACATGTAGTCTAGCCACCTAGAATTTTAGTTCACCTCACTCCATCATATCTAACTATATGATTTAGTATGAATCTTAACTTGATTATAAAAGGGCACATGAACACTAGAAACTATTGTATCTCACTTAATAAGACCACCCTCTATGACATCATCATCACATGTTGTTCAAATCATGAAGTATAAAATCGATCATCATCAACCAATAATTCTCATCACCTTATATACCTAGAATGAAAAAGAGTTATTTATTATTGAGTAACCAATTTTAAAACAAAAAATATATCAATAAAAAAACAATTTAAACATTCCATACCTCTAAAAACCCTCATAGGCTTAGGGTTTAACACATATTAAATAGATATATCTCCTCCACCTAAAATTAATCATGCCCACATATGTTGTATCCACCATGTGTAATATTCATTGATATTCTACACCTATATCTTAAACATTTTGTATCTCTATCACAAGTTACCTCTCATCTAATGAAATTTGGGAAGGTTTGTCATAAAAAACAACTCTTATCCCATGATCTCACTAGATTCCAACATTTTATGCCTACACATTAGTATGGGTCCACACTCAATTTTACCTACAACTATTATGTAACCCTCTTATAATAAAAATAATTGAAATATTTTTTCCGTTAATCATGGTACCAATAACTCACATAGATCTAGCACAATTTTGCCCCATTATTTGTCCACCTAACAAATACTTTGTATGGTCTCAAAATAATGGAGTTAGTAGTAAACTCATTTAATATTCCCCATTTATCAAGTGATAGTTATGTGCTCATAATCCCAACACTGTGATAGTGTTCTTAAACTAGTCCCACAACTAAATCTTCCTATGAAAATTTGTATAGGTCTAGCTATAAGTTTGATAACATGGTTCAACCCTATGTGTACATTGACCCATTCTCATTTATATGATTTATTATGTTATGCATCATATATGATATTGAGACACCACCACATACACTACCAAAAATGAGTATAAATAAGTATATTGAATATTTTTCACATGTGAAACATCTAATAACACAATAAGAGATAATACCAAATTTGAATCACTACCTCAATAATGATTCACATAAAAATTACTATCCAAAAATATATATAGACAATCAATTATGCTCATCCCTATCTAATCCTATAACATTTATCTAGTTATAGTAATTGGTAATCTAAATAACCTCCAAACATATTATAGTGTAACCATCATCTTAGTTTTCAGTAACTAAAAGGTACTGTTGTTTATATGCCACTATTCATACAATGTAATAATCATATAGGCATAGTACAACACCAAGTCTACCCAACCCACATAATTGATACTTTAACTATCCACACTAGATATCTCATCATAAGAAATGGGTAGACCATAAATTGTATCCATCACCTCACCCCATCAAAACTCCCTACATTAGAAATTCTCACACACAATGCAAACAAAATGAAATATTTATTTTAGAAACATCAAAATATAAACCATGATACAATAAATATCATGTTAAAATAGTGATTATTTAAATTTTAACTACATACAACATCATCACATTACTCAAAATATAACATAGGATAAGCTTCAGGTAAAACTAATAGTTGAATTCATAATGCTCAACTGGGTGATGTATCTATTTATATCTAAATTTCAAAATCTAAAATTATGTGGCATAATGGGTTCACTACATAAGAATATTTTCACTATATGGTTGGACATTGTTTCCTAATTTCACATGATGAAAATGGCTCACATTTAAATAAAATTTTGGATCATCATATTTAGACTAAGAAGGAGTTCAAGAATACACTCAAATTTTTAGTTAATTTAGAGTTTATAGAGGATTTTGAAACCCGCTCTCTAATTCTTCGTCAATTACCCTATCTAAAAAAATCAATTGAAAATGAAAATGCTTAGGAATTATTGATAGGAAATGATTATTTCTTGTGAGAGAGAGAGAGAGAGAGAGAGAGAGAGAGAGAGAGAGAGAGAGAGAGAGAGAGAGAGAGAGAGAGAGAGAGAGAGAGAGAGAGAGAGAGAGAGAGAGAGAGAGAGAGAGAGAGAGAGAGAGAGATCCAATCTTTTATTGGAATAAATATCATTGTTAAATTTATCATATAATATATAAATGAGTGGATATAAATAAGATAAAAATATCCATTACTCTAATTCCCAATCCCATCATAAGATAACATAATAAAAAAATCCTTTTAACATTTAAAAATATGGAATGTATAGGTAACATGTTGATTTTGGATAGAATAAAGAGGCAGACATACAACAATAATATGATTCTAATAAATGATTAAAAAATCTGAATCTACAGAGAGGATAATATCTTGCATAGGGACATGCATGAATTTAAGCATGGGGAAGATAATGAGACCAAAATATGTCTCATTTATATAAATAATTACTATCATTTTCTCTTTCATAAATTAATTTTTAAGGTGGAATTCAATGTAGTTTTAATATATTATGATTATTTAGAGTAAAACTAGTATATAGATTTGGTATATTCTCTAAAATTCATTATAATCCATTTTTTTATGTTTTCTAATAATTTTTGTGAAATAAATTCCAAATATTATCTATACATATTGGAAATGATCATTGTTGTAAAAATCATCAAAATGGTGAATTAGAAGCATTTTTGAATGCAACTTCAAATTGTTATAGTAGATTCCCTTACAAAAATGGCTCTAGATTTGCCCAAAACTTTAGCTCTAAAGTCCTCTAAGAACATTATATCTAGAGTCCTTAAAAAAAAAAAATTGGAAGTCCTTAAAAGATACCAGCTCCAAAGTCATTCAAATATGTAGCTTTAGAGTTACTTAGAACACTAGCTCTAGAGTTGCTTAGAAAATTGGCTCTAAAGTTGGTTTGAACACTAGCTCAAAAGATTGATAATATAGAATAAATAAATATGAAGCTAAAAATTGAAGATTTATTTTTGGAATAATTTTCTAAAGATATACATTTTTAAAAGAAGTGAGGTATTTATAATATTTCAACTATTATGATTATCTCAAGAAAATAAAAGTTGTTGGAGACATCAAAAGTAAAATTAAACATACTTAACTCTCTCCAAAAACATAGAGGATATTGGATCCATGAATATAACAATCTCTATTATTCTCTCCTAATAAATTAGAGTTTGTTTTTGTTTTGTAATAATGCAAATTAGTTGAAAATTGATTTTTTAGTTTTTTAGCCTAGAATAGGAAATTAGTTATAACTTTATTTATTATAAATTAGTTGTAAACTAATATTATATGTTGTTAGTCTTAATTAAGAATATGTTTAATATGTTGTATTATAAATACAACCTTTGCAGTCATAGTTAAGAGAGAAGTACCAATAATATTGATTGTAATAGAATATTTATTTCAAAAAAGAGTTTTGATTGAATAAGAATATGAAGCATTCCCAAATTTATTTATTTATTATTTATAGTCCAATTCCAAAAGAAGAGCAAGGGCCCACTCAACATGAGTAAAATGGACAAATTTTAGTGTTTATAGATTTTAGATTTTTAATGTTTATTTTTAGTTTCAACATTTATTTTCAACATTATTATTTCCTTAGATAAATCTATAGGGGTGTGTGGTGTGTTAAGATTTATAACATTTAATTTTCTTGTTATCACTTTAAGAATTTACATTTTACTTTTATTTGTTTATTTGAAATAAATTATATTTGATTTAATTAAATTTTGGTTTGATAACATAAATTTAAGTTTGATTGAAATGAGTGTTATTTTAATTTAAAATTATAAATAACTATTACCTATATGTCTTCTTTTCCATATTACATATAGACTTTGGACACAAACCTTTGATTCATAAGTTAAATGAAGAGTTTAAATAGCCCTTATGACTCAATATATTTTAGATTATCCTCAAATTAGATAAGTATACTCCATTTAGAATATAACACATGGAACTATTTTATAGATTTAAACATTACAGTGGTTTCAGGTTGTTTTACGTTAACATAATTTTGTTACAACATTTTTCTCACATAATCATTTAGATTTTACACAATTTTGATAGATGGCACTAGAAATATGGTATGTACATGGTATGTTCTCACATTTTATGTACTTTGGATAAGTTTTTACACATGTTATGATAATGAGGGAATTTAAATTGTACCTATCTACATAGACACAAAATTATTACTCATAATTTTTACTTATATTATATGAATTAGTTACTTAGTTATCAAATTAGGGGAATTTTGTATGGAACATGTTCTCATCTCCAAATTTTTACACTATATTATATATAAGGAATAAAAAATGATGCCATTATCTATATTTTTTAATATACTTAGTTCATAATTATTCATATAGCATTTTACACCAATTTTTCATTAGAATGAATCTCATATCCATTTTTAGTGGTTGATTCAAAAAACTTACACCAATACCTTGTATATCAAGTTTTGTGGGGATGAAGTTTTTAAAAAAAATTAATTATAGACACATACATCTCTACCTTAAAAATATTTGGGGAAACCATAGGTTAGCTCCCTATACTGCATTCATTTACTTAGATTCAACACTTGGACTCAATATCATGGGTTCACATCCAAAATCATCACTCATATTTTTTTTCAATTATATATCTAAGAAGAAAACAAGATTATATATCATCTCTTCTCTACATGAGTTCATTACTTAGAACTCATGGCATATCCATGTACAATCAAGCACGTGTAACACATGTAAGTGCATGTGTGGAGTTATTAATTTTAATCTAGTACTTTCATGTTATTGAATTACTAGAATAAGGGATGAGGGATTTATAAACCCAAAAGTGGTCAAGAAAACACAAGTATTATGTATTTTGTAACTTTAACATTTAGAAACTCCTAATGTTGAATTATGATCCCATTTACATGTGTTATAGTCCTATATCCATTTGTTCATTCTTTTATACTTATTTCACTATATTTCTATAGTTTATATTTTCCCATGTCATTCCTCAGTGTAGTCATAGGGATCCCTAGTCTTCTTTCTCATTCATTCAATGTTTTTTAATCTTTTGGACAAAACTAGCCTATTTGTACTAAGCCACTGTGTTAGGTTCCCTAAAAGGGTTGGCCTTATCCAATGTACATTTTGAATCCCTTTTCAATTCATGTTTCTTTTGGGTCTTATTTTTATGATCATTTTACCCTTATTTGAGTGAATTGTTGTGTCAATGGGTTTTTAATTTAAAACTAGGAGTGTTCTATTTAAATGGGTTTCTAAGGCATTTTACATATAACCCTTATAAATTTTGGCACTAGCATAATAAATAAATCACATCACATCAAACTAAATCTATACATTTATATGAAGTTTATACATATCACATCTAGATTGCATATTGGGAATAAGAGGAGGGGATATGCAAATATTTATTAGATTCAAATTGTATATGATCTAGTCACACACACATATTAGAGGGAGAATTGCATTGGTCTGAGGTCCCTATTTGGGGCTATATAGGTAGTCCTCAATTTAAGTAGGTTTTAAGTCTAACTCAGTAATTTCTAATTCCCCATTCCCTCATTTTGAATTTGATATAAATTTTATATGTGTGAGGGATTTTAACTAGGGATTTTGAGAAGAGAATAGAAAAATATAAGTTAAATCATATGACAGGTCAAAACAAACCTATAGGAAGATTCACATAGATTCCTAGTTTACAAATTTATTGTAGTAGCTAGGGAAATATATTTCTAGTAGGATAAGGTAGTAGAGACCATTATCTAAATATATCAACCATGTTTATAACAAGCATGAGAGATAAAATCTATCTCAGTCAATTCTTAAAACATAAACAATAATATTTATCCTTGTATTCCATGATAATAGATAATTTACTCATTATTCCTCTATTTTTTTTCAAAACACTTATTACACTTATATATTCATTTGAAATTAATTTTTTTTTGAATGATTATTTTACTTACCCATTTAATTCACTAATTTGTTTTTCATATTATATTAAAACTCTAGTAAACAAAAATTTGACAAATCAGTGCATAGTTGTCTTGTCCTGCATTATGCAACTCAAACTAAAGTTTCTCTCCATTTTAAGATTTGTGATGTCTCTACCTAAAACATTTAATACTATAAGGTGATTTATGAAATCTATAGGTGAGATATCAAGGCATAAAATATATTATATAAGGATCAACTAATCAAATGTATGGTGGGTCTTGATAAAACCAAGGGTATAAAGGCCATGGTGGAGGATGCAAAAGGGGAAGAGTTTTTCCATGTGCCTATTACAAGTTGAAATCATTAGACAACTATCAATGTGACTACCCCACATATCAAACATATGCGTATTTTCATGGTGAGCACAATATTGAGGAGTGTTTAGATATATATGCCAAACTAACACATAATGATAGGCTTGAGAATGGTGTCAACATGATCAAAATTAACTGTAACTAAAACTAGTGGGTTACAAAAGAATAGACATAAAAACATGATAGTCCCAAGGTACACATGATGAACCAAATTGGTGTAACTATGTGACCCACAACAACTCCCATAAAGAAGACCATGATGGGGTTTGAGCTAAGAAAACTTGAAGACAAAGTCATGCATCCTGAGCCCTATGTAGTACCTAATCCATATGGATCATAGAGAAAAAGGTAGTACATGAAGTCATGGATGTTATACACAATTTTTAGTGTGATCTTCAACTTGCTTGAGACTTTGAGGAAAGGACATGGTAAGATATACAACCCATATTACATGAGTAGGTGTTATAATTACCCTTTATTTGGGATAATCTTTTTTATTCCTATGTTTTTAGGTGTGTTTATGTTTTTTATTTATGTAAATATTCAATTCATATAAATTCAGATCTGATGAGATGTCTCTTACCAATTTTTTAAATTTATAAGAATTTTAACACACACTAAGGAGGTATTTTAAGGTCATGATGGGATTATTTATAACTCCACATCCTTCCCCTTCCTCTATCTAAATATCCATATCCTATTTTATTCACTTTAATCTCTTTATTATTATTTCTTATATGGTTATTGTGAGAATAGTTATCCATAATCCTTATGAATAAACATGTAGGTTTTTCTCCATTTAAAAGTTTCCCACTTCAAAAATTATGTCTCTCTTTGTGGCTTAGTTCATTATTGAGGTAATATTACTTTTTATTTGAATTACTTTTTTCACTTTTTAATAATTATCTAATCACAATCCTAGCAAAATTTCTTCATGGTATTCAAACATTTATATTTTTTAATGTTGATTTATGATATTGTGTAGGGAATTTGGAGTAAATTTTAGAATTTTTTGCAAGGCTTATTCACCCTTGCCATTATTTTTTGAATCAATATAAATATTTATCACAACCATTTTTATTTCTTAGGGATTTTTGACCCCTTTTAAGATTATATGTAGGTTGTTACCAAGGAAATTTGTGTCTGAATCTTCTTGTTTCAGATATTTTCTCCTCAAAATACATAATTTTTCTCTATATATTGGCTCATTGAGAATTTTTTCATATTTTAGACTCTATCTATTTCCATTTTTAGTGTAAATTTTATATATTTATATATAAATAAATGAAAAAAAAATTAATTTAGACTATATTTGTTACTTTTAGTTTATTTTTTGTTCAAGATTTCACTATTATGTGAGTCATGTTTGTCTCCTTTCTTATCTGATTTATTTTGTATATATTATTATATACTTTGTGTTATTTTGAACACCTTACATTTTTTGGAAGTTTTTTCCTTGTTGGTTTGGTGTTTTACCCCTCTATTAGGTCATTTTTCCATTAAAAAACTCACCCTTATTTAATCATCATTATCTACCTCATTTTGGTTATTATTCATAACACATGCTATTGTTTCAATCAAGTGGATTCTACTTAGGATGTGGCATTTTCATCTTAATTTTCTTCTTATTTTTTTGAAGTTAATTTTTGTCTTTTAGGTGTTTCTATCAAGGTATGTTTAATTTTTATATTCACGTGTGTTTTTTTAGGTTTATATAAACCCACCTTTGACTGATGTGGAATCTAGGTTGAATATAATGGGAGGCCCAAGTCTCCCCTATTTTTAATTAGAAATTACTAATTATCATAGAACCACCTTTAATGCTAGAGTGGGATCTAGCCCTAGACATAGTAGGGAGACTAGGTCTCCAACATAAAACACAAAAGGAGTACATAATAAAATAACTAAAAAAAGGATCTACACCAAAAACTAGCCCCAACACAAGGGGGATTGGGTCCCTAGAAGGATCCCCAAATGGAACAAAAAGAATAACCCTAAAGAGATATAATACAAACAAATAACCAAAACCAATGGCCAAAAAGTATGGAAAGAAACCAACCCAAAAAAAAGTGGTCAAACCTAAATTAGAAATTTAAAATGAATCTTTGGGGCTAGATACATGAGGAAGCATAGGTCCCCAAAACTGAAAGTCCAAATAATCCATAACCAATCACAACAAATCCTAAGTGTTCCCCCTAGGAAACCACATAAAACTAAAATTGGCTCACAACATGCCATCCCAATACTAAAGGTATAAGGTTTATGGTAGGTACCCCCAATAAAAACTAGAATAGGTAACTTGCTCAAAAAACACCCAAATAAAACTCTAGGTTCAACCCAAAGTGAAGAGAATATAACATTGGTTAGTATCTATCAGAGTAGGGTTTAATCCCTTAAAACCTAATTACATAAACTTAATGGGTTCATGAAGATTTATTATAATCCACTTAATAAATTCACTTTTTGAGGCTTGATAATGATTTTCCTCAGCATTGTAAAACTAATTCAGAGGGGTGTACTCCTTTATGGCTTTCCTAGAAACCTATCCTTCTAAAAAATGTATGCAATGGGTCAAAAAAATATAAACCCAAGAAACTAGCTTAAGTTTCACATTACTTAGTAAGTCTACTTTTTAAAGAAGAAATATAAACTTGTACTCCTTAGTATTGGATAAAATATAAGGAAACCAAATTTTAGATATTTTTACAAGTGGATCCCCATACCACTACCAATCTAGAGTAAAACCCTTGAGATAAGAGGCATGGAGGGTTTTACAGATGGAACCCAAAACCATCATAGTATAATCAATGGGAAAAATAAGGGAAACATTAATTTTAGTGAAGCAACTATCATGAATCATTCCAAAATCAAAATCACTCTTCTCCCCATATGGTAGAGCACCCAGTGAGGAAGCCACACGACTAAAACCATGCCTAGAAAAAAATAATATAGGTTCTTGTAATATGAGATAAAAACTAGGATAAGTGTAACCATACTTACCTAAGGGGAAGATACAAGATTTACGTTGAAAGGTGGTTTCCAATAGGTCAACCATATTGGAATTATCTTGAAACTAAAAACCTCTAAAATAGGGCTCAACAATGGTGAATCAGAAGGACCATTATTCAAAAAGTAACCAAACAGGTTAGATGACTAGGCACCACCACCTTTAGATTTTTTCAAACCCACCAAACTAGGTTCTATAAAATGATGAAATCTTTTAGTACTTTCAAATGTGACCAAATCAAGATCATCATCTTCCTCCTATTGCTACCACTTGATCATTACTTGTGGCCTTACTAGATTTATAAAAAAGATTATCCAACTTGTAGCCATCTTCAATCATATTTATAAATGAGATTTAATTGGTATCTTCTCAACCTTTATTTAGTGCAAGTTGGAATCTATTTAGATTAATAATTATCTAGCTTCTTCTAATCCCATGTGTCTTTTATTTTTTGTCTTTGACACAACATATTAGAATTTAAGGTTTTTGGTTTCCTTTACTAAAATAACAAATCTAAGAACTCATGCATTTCATTACAACATATTAATTTACCCACACACACACACACACACACACACACACCACATATTTTTAGTTATGTCTTTATATGAAGTCTTAACACTTTATCTATTTCTTTCAAAAGTTTAAAAATATAAAATATTATTCAAACCTACGCAAGTATTCATTTAAATTAAACATAAATTCAATCCACATTTTTATTATTATTGAGCATTAAGACACTTTAAATCTATAAAAGAATATTTTATTTAATGTACTCATAAAAATATTGATAATACCTTAAAATAAAATAAAAAATAATTAGAAAAATAATCCTTCAAATCAAAGTCTCATTATTGTTTTAGGTGTGGACTTACATTTACAAGTTAACTTATCTAAAAAAAACTTTTTTTTTTCATAAGTGTAACATATTGTGGTTCTACAACTCTCACTTTACAACTTCTATTATTGATAATTACTTTCATAAACTTATAATACATTCATTATTCATGAAAGTCATTTGAAAATAAAATACATAATTTTTGTAGACTTAATAGCCATCACCTTATTTTTAAAACTATTGTGTTTTTTTCAATATATGCCTTTTAATGGTTAAATTATTTTATTTGAACATTTCCATGTTCTTTGCCAAATGTATAGTCCATCATTATTGGCATTCTTACCCCTCCCACTCACATTTTAAGTGCCTTGGTGATTTTTTTCATTGATGTTCAATATAAATGGAATGCAAAAAATGAAGAGGCATCAGGTTTGAATGGTATGTATATGACCCACGAATTCCATATTCACATTTATCATTATAATTCTGCATCTATTGCATGCTAAAAAGTAAAATTAGTTTATGATGTTGTAAATTAATATATGAAAATCCACATTCAGGATCAAATTTATGATTTAGAGTATAACGACTTTAAAACTATGAATGATTTTTTGACCAAATTTCACTCCTTTCATTCTTAATTGAATTGTTTAGGCATGACTCTTAAAGACTTGAATTTTATTCACATTATCATGACAAATATGCTCACCTTAACCTTTTCATTTATTTATTTCAAATGTTCATTCTCAATGTGTTATTCCTACATTAGTTGCTCATCTTACATTTGATTTATTTTGTATTTTTTTGTGTCAATAAAAACAAAATTTAATTCAATTTGTTAGTCTTAAAATCAATGAACATGATTTTATCTCTAAACACCAACACGAGAATGCCAAAGATCATATTAAGTCAAAAAAACCAAATAAATAAATAAACTTAAAACCTAAGAAAAAGTTGAGAGAAAAAAATATTATGATAAAAATACTCATGATGAAGATCTTTTAAAGAAGAAATGATATATTAAAAATTTGAATCTTAAAGTCAAAGATAATGCTAACACTAATAACACTAAGACTCAAACCAAACATAAGTCTAATATTAGAGTTATTTTTACTTATGTTTTATGTTTTTCTCCCATTAAATGGTTTTTTTATTATGATACCAATCAACATATAACACATAATGTTGACTTCTTTACTTTTTTAGGAAACATATCTTTATAATAATAGTTTTAAGTCTTACAAATCATACTTATTTCAATGTTGAAACCATAAGAAATGTTAAAATACCTAATGTGAATTACATGATGTTTTGTTGGTTCCTAATTTAAAGCTTAATTTATTTTCCATTCCTAAATTATATAAACATGAATACAAATTATAATTCTGACATGACACTTGCTATGTTGAACCATCCAAGCAATATTTAAAAAAACTCTACTGGTTTACTGAATACTCGTATTCCTCTTCTACACATGTTTTTTTACTTTATTATATGGTAAAATATGGCATGAAATATTAAGACATAATAATTATAAAATTATTTCACTTGAATAAACTCCATATGGTGCATGATTTTCCTACAATTCCTCCTAATGATTTTTTTTTGTAATGGTTGTATGGATAGTAAAATACATAGACAATCTTTTCTTAAAAACAAATCTTGGTGTGTATCTTAAAAAGTCCATCTAGTTCATAGTGATAGTATAGGTGCATGAAAAATCTTTATATTAATGGTACAAAATATGCCTTAACCTTTGTTTATTATTTCAATAGGTGAGTTTGGATTTATTTATTAAATATTAAATATTAATTTTTAGGTACTTTTATTGAATTTCATGCCTTTGTTGAAAATAAATTTAGTTATTATTTATTTATCTTAAAAATTAATAATGTTAATGAATATTTAAATAATGTATTTAATGTATATATTAATCAATGTGGTATTAAACATGACTTACACACTTCGTCAAAATTGTGTTTCCAAACATAAACATAAAACTATCACTGAAATGGCTAGGTGTATGTTGGATGATAAAAATATGCATTATAAATATTATACTAAATCTATATATTATGTTTTTTAATACATTAATATTAATCTTGATAAACATTTTCTAAACCATACCTCTGAAGAAGTTTGGAGTGGTCAAAAACCTAACTTACAACTTTCACATGGTTTTGATTGTAAGGCATTTATTAATACTCCTAAGGGAAAGCATAAGAAGTTAGCTTAAAATTTTTAAAAAATCATATTTTTTAGTTATTATTAATCATCTAAATCTATGGATTTTATGATCCTTACACTAAAAAATCAATATTAAAAGAGATGTTAGAATTACAGAAGATGGTGTGCTTGATTGTGTTACTAATTCATATTCTCTTGATACTATCTCTGCTTCTTTTATTTTTGATTCTAGTGATGATAAAATTAATGTTTTTAATAATTATGTTGTTAATTATAAATTTAAAACTCATTCTTATAGTCTATCTTTAGCTAAATCTATGACTAAGTGGGCAAAGGTAGATCTTAATGATACTTGTAGAACTAGGTAATAATTTTATAACTATTCTTTGATGTATAAAGTTTTTCATATTAATGACCCTAAAACACTTAAACAAGATCAAGTAAACCTCATTTGGAAAATTAAATTCATGATAATATAAGTATTTTCTCTCTAATCAAATTTGGGACTTATTCCCTCACCCTAAAGGTTAAAATTTGGTGAGTAACAAATAGTTATTTAAAATTAAGTTTATATTCTGATAATCAAGTAGAAAAATACAAATCTAGATTAATTGCTAGAGTTTTTCTCAAATTTAAGGAATTGATTATAATAAAAAATTTCACCCATAGATATGATTCCCATAATTAATTTGTTCTAGCCTTAGCTACTCAACTGAATTGGCATGATTTTCATGAATAAATTTACATGTATCAACCTCTTGGTTTCATTAATAAAGGTAATTATAATATTTTTATAAATTTAAAATATTTTATTTATGATTTGAAATAATCACCTAGATAATGGTACTGCAAAATCTATTGATTTTTTATAACTCAAGGCTTTACTCATAGCTTTAATGATCCTTTTTTTAAAACACTATAAATGTAATATTTATCATAGTTTTCTATGTTTATGACTTGATCATAACTAGTAGTGATATTTCAATGGTTTCTTGCACTAAATTATTTAAAAAATACATTTGAAATTATATATTTAGGTCTCTTACATTACATTTTAAGCATTTAATTTCAACAATAAAAATACAACATTTCCATTTCTCAATCTAAATATTCCTATGAATTATTCGATAATTTTAATATGTTTTATTAAAAACCCATTTCTATCCCTTGATAATTTTGTTTAAATTTTAATAATGACATGGAAACTAAAAATGTTGATCCTACTTTATATAGGCAGTTAGAGTACATTGATTTTTCTATTGGATTGGCTTCTCATTTTAAGTCAAAACCTAAAAATAATCATTTTAAATTAACTAAATTAATTATTTGATATATTAAAGGAATTTAACTTTTGGAATTGAGTATACCTTGAATATTACATTTTCTTTGGCAAGTTATTCCAATTTTGATTGGGATAATGATCTAAATGATTGTAGATCCATAAGTTATTATTGTTTCTCCTTGGGTTCTATCATAATTTAATAGAATAGTAAAAATCACATTATTATATCTTTATATTCCTCCAAAGATAATTATATATATTAGAATCATGATTCCAAGGAATCCATTTGGATTCAAAGACTTCTTGTATAGTTGGGCCATCCTCAAACTTCTCTTACTCTGATTTTCGGTGATAATTAAAGGGTCATTGCCTTAGAAAAGAGTCTAGTTTTCCATGTGAGGTCCAAGGAAATTCAGATTAAACATCACTTTCAACATGAAATTTTGTGAATACAATTAAATTATTCTATCTTTATGTCTTACTCAAGAGCTATTGGATGATATTTTGCTAAGCCATTATGTAAAAACAAAATTTTAATGTTTTGTAACAAGTTAGGATTAAAATAAGTTCTAATAAATGGGGAGAGTTAGTAATGTTTCATCCCTTATTATTTATTTTTAAACCCCAAATTAAGTTTAATAGGGAGTTTTATGATTACCCTTTATTTTGGATAATAATTTTTATTTATATGTTTTTAGGTGTGTGTAGGACATGTATTAATGTGAATCTTAAATTCACATAAATTTGAATTTGATGGAGTGTCTCTCACCTCATTTTTCCTTTTATAGTACTTTTTATGGAGTTTCTCTCACATATCACACACTTCCCTTCACTAATTATGGAATAGGGCATTTAACACACAATATGGAGGTCTTGTAAGGTCATTATGAGAAAATTTGTAACTCACTATATTTCATTGTGATCTATTTAAATAACCCTTTAGTCCTATTTTATTCACTTAAATCTCTCCTATTATATATTTTTCTTGATTATATACTTATTGTGGTAATATATGTTTGCATGCCTTCGTAATATTCATGTGGGTTTTTCTTAGTTTGATAGCTTTCACTTGAAACTTGCATATCTCTTTGTGACTTTATTAATTATTGAGGTAATATTAATTCTTGTATTCATTATATTTTTAATTTTTCAGGGTTATATAATCATGATCTTGGCATAAATTAGTCATTATTGGAATGACATCACCAACATATGAGCTCTCCTTTGTTCTAAGGGGATGATCCCTATGTTAAAGAATCTTTTGGCCAAATATGCAAGAATATAATTAACCAAAGTACCCAGGTCATACCTAGTGTGAGGGAATGAAGTAAAAGGATATCATAACGTGGAATATTACCAATAAATACTAATATATACAAATATTAATGGATGGTAAATATGTGACATTGTATTGGACATAAACATAAAAGTTAATATCCTCATAGGAGATGCTTGGCACAAGATGTGTAGCCATACTTTACAACCCTCACTACAAGTCATGTTCATGGAAAACAAGACCTAAGTTTAACCCAAGGGAATTATAAAAAACATTAGTGTTGAGATAATGATCATAAATTTTTTAGTAGACTTTGAGGTCATTGTCTTTACTGAGGTAAATAACTACATGAATTTTATTGGTCAACTATGATGTTATGATAATAATAGATAAATGATCTTAAAGAAGTGTCACATGAGATTTGAGAATGGGAAGGAATGTGTGGTAATTTTATTATAAAATATCAAGTCCTTCCTATGTCAAAAGTGTTAACTTAGAGGATGAAATTAACAACTATTACAACATCACAATGCAGTTAGTAGAAAATATAGTACCAAATGGGAGTGGCATCCTAAGTAGGGTTGAGGCACAATCCACTTCTTACACCATGATAATTTACAATGACTAATGGGTAAAGGAATCATAGTAATTCACATAAAGGAAATGTTTATTGGTACAAGAAAGGATTTATTTTTCATGTATACTAAACCCCTTGTATTCTCCCCCATTTTTAAATGACTTTGAGGCATGTGTTGCCAGGCAGATTGATTTTTTGGGTGCTTTAGTATAAAATTTGGATAACACTACTGAACACTAGTGGTACACTCATAATCAAAGTCTTGCCACATGGAATAAATTTAAGGATGTCATATACTTGATATTTAAGCAAATAATTATTACCAAGGTCTTCTTACATACATTGGTGATCCTGATCCATGGAAGCATGTTCATGAGTGTGAAGATAAATGGACAACTAACACACCTTATTTCTTATAAGAACTATGGGTTCATTATTTATACTTAAATTTGAATACATAAGCCTATATGTGGTACGTTGTGAAGGATAAATGTCAATATCCTTCTACAAATGGAAACAAGGTCTATATGTTGCACATCACATCCTAGGTGAAGAGAGTGTTTTTCATTAACAATGAAAATCTTGTTATGATTCCTCTCTATTACGTAGGATACCCAATTTTTAAATTACCTTGATGCATGTATTGCCAAAGAGAATTATTTTTTGGGTGCTTTCGTATACACTTTGAAGATCACTATTGAACACTAGTGGGCCACTCCTAATCAAAGTATTCCCACATGGACTGAAGTTAAATATGTCATCTATATGATATATGAGAAAATAATTATTACCAAGGTCTTCCCAAAAAAAATGGTGATTGTGATCCATGTAATCATGTTCATGAGTGTGAAGATAAATGAACAAGGCACACACCTTATTTCCTAGTAGAACTATGGGTTCATGATTTCTACTTGAATTTGAATACTTAGGCCAGCATGTGGTATGTTGTGAAGGAAAATATTAATCATTAGATTACTAATTATTAAATTATTTTTAAGGAGAATTTGATCAATAATTTTTATTTCTCCTCATCTAATATAGAATTTGTCAAACCCCTATAATGTATTATCCACACTATTTGAATGATAGATCCATAATAGAAGAGTTCTTTAAACATATTTTAAATGAGAAGGGCTTAGTAATTCTCATGTTATTTGAATAATGTGAGGTATATAGTGATTCTAATGATAATTTTGAAGTATTATATATCATGATCAATTGGCAATATAAAGCTAGGAAGCAAAAAATAATGTATAAGGTAGATGAGGATCCCCAAATATGATGACCCTTGTTGGGAGAAGAATTTAAATTGTAAAGTTATGAAATATATTTGTCTATTATTTGTGCATTATGTACTCATTTTATTGTATATAAGTCTATTTTTTCCTATATCCATGATGTGTAATAGGTTAGAATATGAACAGACTCCACTTTTGGTGCCAAGTCTGAGAAGAAGATGAATAGTCATAAATTGGAAACATCTATATATAATTTGGATTGTAAGAAGAATAGAGTTCCAATTTTGAAGAGATCAAAAAAGACTTATCTGGTTATGGTCATCTATGTGATTTATTACTATGTTCCTTTCATTCATTTTTATGTTTAATGTTTGATTACTTTCTATCTTATTTAAATTTGAATGTTTTATTTCTATTTAGAAATCCTTGGTTTTTCTTAATTTCTAAGTAACATAGGATAAAAAAATACTTTCTATGTTCATATTATCAAAAAAATTATATAAATTCAATACAATATTCTATGCACTTGACGTATAACATAGCTATCTTCATCCTTAGCATGTTCTGATGCTTCAAGAACCTCTACTAATAATAGTGTAGTGAGCATGTAATACTCATTCTAAAGGAAATTATGATAATATGGTTACTAATGTAGAGAGATATTGAGACATGCTTAGACCAAAGGATATGTAATTTTGTAGAAAAAGAATCAAAATGGACTAGTCTTATCATACAACAAATCATTTTGAGAGCATATATATGGAGAGATCTATAAATAATATTGGTGTGAGTTGCCTGAATTTCTAGAAATTGGTTAGAATAGTTATAATATTATCTATTTTATCTAAGGAAAGAAGAAACTATATTTTGGACTAAAGAAAAGATAGATCAATTATAGAAATTATAAATCAACTGGAAAAAAATAATAGATTATTGGGTTACCACTATAGTAAAGAGATATATAACTGAGTTTATAATATAAGGATAAATAGATTTCAAATATGTGAAGGACTTGTTTAACAAAGGAATTTAATGGAAATTTTTGTAATTACTACCTATCCTTGTGAAGATGTTGGTTGTGGACAAGGCCATGGTGCATACTCCAACCAATATGGAATAGTCACTTTGGGTGTATGGGTTTGTGTGCAATATAATAGTGAATGATGATTAAATGAGTGGATAAGGATTGAACCTAAATCTAAGATGAAGACAAAAAGTAATAAGATTTAGAAGAAAGGTTTGGATTTAGAAAATGAACTATGATAATATAATAGATGGAGTAAACAAAATAATACCCAAATAGCTATGATGATAGTTAAGAGTAGTAGTAAAATAGATGATGAACGAGTAAGAAGACATGATGAATGAGATGGATAATTAAGGATGAATAAATATGAAATGAAATAAGAAAATGAATACTAGAAAAAATAAAGAACTGATGAAGAATGAGAGGAAGAAGAGATATTCAAATAAGAAGGTAAAAATAGTGTAGAAGTAGAATAATTAGATGATAGATGTAGTGGATAGTTACAAGAATGGATATTATTACAATAAGGAAATGAAGTATTAAGTAAAGAAGAAGAATAAATTCATAGAGTAATCATAGGTTCAAGATTAGAATAAGTCACAAGAAATAATCATTCAATAGAAGAGCGCATGTCTCTGCAACCTAATTTCTTATATTCTAATAGAAATTTTCAACCAACCAAATAGGAAGAAATTAGTTGGGAAGGTCCATTTTTATAAAAAGTGTGTCATTGGGGTAATTAAATTGAAATAAGATAAATTCAAATGGCTTTGAAGGCCATAGGTATTTTTGAAATGAAGCATAGAAAAAAGGAAACATAGAAGAATAGAGTCTGTAGGTTGACTCTCCTAGTGCATAGATAAACCTTCATATTACACAAGTAGGATCACACAAAATTTAGCCTCCTCTTGTAATAGCTACACATCATAACCCATTGATACTAATTTAAACCAAGGGTATTGTAAGAGCATTTATAAATATGGTAGCATATGATGGGTTTGCAGACCCTAAACAATACTTACTAACATGTGAGACGAGATGGAAAGTCAAGGGAATTACTGATGAAGCTATCAATAAGTGTGAGTTAATAGGGGAACTAAATAGAATATTTCTTGATTTTATATATCACAAAAAAAAATTCACAATAAAGTATATAATAGGTTGAGTAATGGCTTATCACATTGTTTAAAATAAATAAATGTATAAGCTAGACTATTCAAGATATGAAGGAGATTAGGCAAAAGTTAGGAGAATCAATTTGTGATGATGATAATAGGTTATCCAACATTATGAATAAGGCATAATTTTCCTTAGTAGATAAAGATAAAACTATGTGGTTTATCAAAGGACTGGATTCCAAGATCATATTTACTATAGCCTAGACTTAATATGATACTAAGGTAGATGCTAGAGCTATTTCCCTATGAGTGGATAAAATTGAATACTATGGGGAAACTTCCATCATGGGTTTTAAGGTTTAAAATACATTGAAATATTTTATGAAGAGGATGGAACAATATCATGAGGTTGATAAATGTAAGTTAAATCTATGTTGCATGGTGTGTGGGAAAGAAGGACATCATAAGAATGATTATTATAAGATCAAGAAAAAGTTATATGAAATATATAGAGTGGTATGGAATGCAATAATGTAGTGCCATCTCTTGTAATAGTATGTCAATAATCCATAAAATTTATATTGTATTTTTTGTAAGTCACATAATCATGATGAAAACAATTGTAGGGATTTACAGGATCTCAAATAAGACATTACAAATAATTTATTCACCATCATTGGATAGTAAGTGTCAAATCAGATGATTCTAGGCCTAGAGATAGATAAAGGTTATGTAACCCAAGTAGGTCCATATAGGATTCCTAGTTTTCCTTAGCATTAGCCTTAAGGTCTGGCTAGTTGTACCCCTCCTTCACTATGTAGACACTACCATCATCATAATACCAATATACAACACCTTGGAATACAAAAATGATGCAACCAAATTAAACTATTTGGACCCCACCAGTTACATAATAACAATTTGGAATTGGAGATAATACCCAATAGTATTAGCATTAGAATACAACACAATAATGAGGGTATAGAGGAGGTTACCAAGGAAATAGAGGTAATAATTACAAATTTACTCCTTTTCAATGATATTAATGTGGAAAGTATAATCATGTGCAACACAATTTCCCTTTGAACCTCAAATATATTATTATTGTGCATATTACAAAGTATATGACCATCACAAGAGAAAATACTATTCTATCTTAGAAAACCAAAAAATGGAAAAGGTTGTCAAGAATGTTAACATGGTAAATGTGCAACCTAATGAGGATGAATTTTTTAATGTCATTATAATACACCAACATGCATAGAAAGGATTTCCTTCTCTTGAAATGCCTCAGGACTAGGCAATCCAAAAAGAAAAGTAGGACCAATACCCAGACCTAGTTATAGAAAAAGAGTTGATGCATAAAGTTACATAGATGTTGAAAAATATTCAACACCAAGATAATATATAAACATAATATTTTCAAACTTTTATTGATTACTAACACTTTGTATCTTGCAAGAACTCATCGAGTCTCAATTTCTCTTAGTGCACACCTTAAGGGGTACATTGGGAAAAGTGTGGGCATACCATTGGTGCTTCATTAGATTTTTGTGCCTTTTTACACTTTCTATCTACACACTTATCTCTTAAAACCATTTACCCTAATATTATTCTTCTCATTTTCACCTATTCCAAACATTTGCCACATATTTATCCTCCTTTTACTTGCCTTGACCTCCTTTCACCAATTGACTATACTAGGTCGACTAGGTTGACCCTATACAATTTTTATCATCTGATTACTTTACAAGGTTGATTGGGTTAATCCTGTACTATTTTTAGGTATTTTCACTTGCAATTTTTGTTATCCCTTTGACCAAACTAGCTTGGGACCTAGTGAATTATCTCTCAAAAACATACAAGGTCGACTAGGTTGACCCCATATAGCTGACATATTTGGAAGGATTTTGGGAAATATCTACTTATATATACAAGTTCATTTCCAACTATTTGAGAATAGAGAATTGAAAAATAATAAGTGTAAATGAACATATACTTATTAACCATTCTACTTGATAAATAAATCTTAGGGTTACATATTTTCTTTGGAGATATAGATCTTGTCTTATGGAGAAGTCTTTTGGATGCATAGATAGGTTGTGTAGCCTAGAGATGTTTTTTCTTTGTTATCCTTACATACCATAATCATCTCTTATGAAACACCTTGGCAAAGGGAAAGATTGAGGCTCGGTGGGTTCATCTTCAAAGGTAAGTATTCCTAACTTTATTTCTCCTTTGAAAGAGTAGATAGATAATGCAATTGTTCTTCTCTCCTATGCATTAGGATTCCATATACATTGATGTGAGTATACGTCTTATATGCATATATTTTTTAGTTTATTATATTTTTAACCCACACTTTTTCCCACAATATTTGGTGAGAACTATATTATATTTACTTTCTTGTTTATTAGAATAGAATGAATACAAAAATTTAGGACTCTTTTAGGGTTTTTGCATGATTGTGTAAGAATATAAGATTTACAAAACTTCCTAACGTGGTGTATTATGAAAAGAGATCCCTTAATCAATTCTAGTAGATCCCCATATTGGTCATGCTCTCACTTAACAAATGTATTCCCCATTGGAAGTGTAGGTATGCTCTATCTTCTTCAAGTTAGGATTGATTTATAGACATGATGCATTTCTAATTGCAATCATTCTAGTGAACCTGATTTGAACTAACCCTTACATGATTTATTAATTTTATTTCATTATTCTTCATCATCATTTTTATCACATATTTTGCATACTGGCTCAACTACATATACCCAAATCTGACTTCTATGTGTAGGTTTTTAGGTATAGGATACTAGGTCAAGTAAGTTGACCCTACATATTTTCATGCATATTTTTTAATGTGTTAGGTTGACCTAATTGATCTTATATATTCTAAATAATTAGTAATAGGTTTTTGCAAAGCTTGATTGACCCAATCGACCTAGTTAAAATTTTAAAGAATATATCAAGGTTCTTCTAAAGTAATCTTACTTCGTTGCATATTCATAATCACCAAGGTTAATTTATATCTTTATATCTCTTTCTTTACAGTCTTTCCTTTCATAATTTACAATCTAAAAAATTTCCCTTATATAGTCAACTAGATTGAGATTGTCGACCCAATTTTATATTCTATGTGTTGTCTAGATAACTAGGTTGACTATGTTGACCCTATTCATTTTTAGACCTTGCTTCCATAGTATAGGATGAACCCTACCAACCCTATTCTATATTTTGTGCATACATTGTTGATGATATCAACACGTGTACCTTGTTTCAAATTTAGAATTAACCTTATATGTTAGTAATTAGTTCAGACTTTCATCTCTTGTTGATTACATGCCTAGAATAAATCACATAGTTTACTTAGGTGGTTTTTCAATAAATTGTTTAGTTTCACTATTTTCTATTTTATGCACACATGAACACATAAAAAAATTTAAACAAGCATTTTAACATTTGTCCTTCCAAGGCCAACCTACTTGGATTTCATCACCAAGGAGGAAGTTGACTTGATGTTCTGGTCAAGTATAAAGCATGGTTAATGGTATATTCTAGCTAAACACCTGACATACTTATCATTTTGGTGTGTGAAATGATGGGGTAGGCCCCAATACCAAAATTGTATCATTGCCACTATAGATCCCTTTCATCCCAAACTATCTAAAACCATCCTTAGATTGCTTTCTAGTTCATTCCTTACAACCAACTTCCTTTCACATTTAAAAAAATATTCTAATAAATATAATAAATATTTAGGTTGACCACTTAGTTAGATTTTACTTTCCAAGTTTATTATTTTCTCATTTCTCAATTGTGTGTTGTATTACAAAAACTTGCATTAGATAGTGCTGGTGAAAGGTTTTATGCTATGTGTGTCAATTTGATCAACCTCATTGACCCAACTAATTGTGTGTTTCTTTCACTTCTTAATTTCAAATGTAATTATAAAAAATTGCTTATTTCTAGTACTCGGTTGACACTACCAACCCTTTACATTTTTTTTAGCTTATCGGGTTGACCCTACTGACCTTGTACATTTTCTTAACCCACTAGGTCAGCCCTACCAACCTTGTACAAATTTTTTAGCCTAATGTGTTGACCTTGCTGACCCTATACACTTTTTTAGCCCACTAGGTTAACATTTTCAACCCTATCCAAATTTTAGCCTATATTTTGTGTTTCCCCTATTGACCAATTTTATCCCTATTTTTCCTCCTAGCCTTTTAGTATCCACTCTTGCTTGGAATCATGAAGCCTCTTATCAAATTATTTCTTTAAAGTCTCAACCCATTTTTGAATATACATGTGTTCTCTCCTACCCCACCTATCCACCATAAAAAGATAACTCTTTATGATAATTTTTTTCATCATATGGTTCTATGTCTTCTAAATATTGATCTATCCCATACTGTATATTCGATCAAGAGAATCCTATTATAAAAATCCCAAACCATGACAATCTTGTAACTTATATGAATTTTATATCTTTTAAACCTTGAATTCATAAACTCATCAACCCATCTACATCAAATTTTATAACCTCACATTATGTTGCACCTATTACAACTAATGTTCATAATCATCTTGTTACACCCATAACAAGAGCACTTAGAATTATCACTTCTCAAATTAACATGGTTGAAACCACTCAAATTGATAATCTAGATGATTTCTAGTTATTCAAAAACCTTGATGATAATACTATTACTCCTAACAAGAATGGTGGTTTTAGCAAGCTTCCTTATTATTCTACCACACTTAAGGAACTAACACTAATGTTGGGAATCCTCCACTTACAAAGAATCCTTCTCCCACCAACACTAAAAATCCTCTTCCTAACAACACTAATACCCCACCTTCAAACCCACCTATTTATATAACTCAAAAATTTTCACAAGTCATACAAAAAATGAACATCATGTAAATAACTAACACTTATCAAATGATGAACATGCAAAACATTTATTAAACATGCCCAGTCAACCTCCTCAAGTCATCATGTCTCAACCAAATCCAAATTTTGTCGCTCCTCCTCTTATAGATGCCAATGGTAATATCATCCCTCAAACTCAAATGAATAAAAAAATTCTTTAACATCTTCAAAATGAACCTTTAGCCTCATTCATTTCATATATAGATATTTGAAACATTTCTCCAACTATCACATATAATAGGACTAAGGAACCTACTATTTTTATTAAGTCTTTTGGTAATATCTATAAGGAATGGAACCAAACTAACACCTATGATACCACCAAGATCTTAACCAAAAATGTTTTTAGTGATGAAATTTAATGGTACAACCAAATTCCTAGAAATTCCATCTCACAACTAAAGGATTTAGTCAATGGCCTAATGAAGGAATTTTAACATGATGACCTTCCTGAAAATTACCTTAGCCACTTCAACAATGCCAAACAACTTCCTAATGAATCTATTCATACTTTCATCAAATTATGGAAGTCTCTTTCTCACAAAGTGGACCATAACATGAATGATTACACTCTTTTAAAACTATTTGCCATATCTCTTAAGATTCCCCTTCAATATAAATTTTAAATCTTTTCTCCAAACACTTTAGAAGAATTCTTATACCAAAAAAAAGGCAAGACTTTCTTATGATTCAATTTGAACCACATCAAAAAACTACTAAAGGACCTTTTAAATCATTTTATCATAAAATTGATTCATCCAAGCCTCTACAATCTCAACATGGAGCATCCAATTCAACCAATTTTAAGCCAACACACCCACCCTTGTGTCTCTAACAACTTAAAAATAAACTACCACCCTCTAAACCCATGAACTTTTATCTTTCCAAACCTCCTCCAAAATGGTACAATCTTGATAAATTTTATTGGTGATATGCTACTATAGATCATTATCATGACTCTTGTCATGATCTTCATCAATTTATTCTTTTTTTCCTTTCTTGGTCCACATTTGAATCTTTATACTCTCACAAAATAATACTCTCTTCAAGCTTCTCAAATTTAATCTCAAGAACCACAATCACATCAAAATCAACTACCTGATGATGAAAAAATATTGTCCTATACTTATACCTCATCCACTAGTTTTTTTCAAACAACAGTTGATCCTTCTTCCTACACCAATAGGGAAAGGATAACTAACATGAACAACTTTAAACATGTCATTACATCCATTGAACCTCAACCTATTAAGTCACATGACCCAAAGGAGTAATTAGTTCAAATTCCTACTCCAAATCATATCATACATGATCCTCCTTTACCTCTTCATAACTCTCCTACACATCATATGTCACATTGAACATCCCTAAAATCTAAAAAACCATCACATTTACCTATCTTCAAATGCACCTACCAACCTAATGCAAATCTTTTTAATGGTTCAATGGTACAACACTACTTATATCCATCTGCATGTCCCTTTAGACTTTAGGGCGTCTTGTGATGCCCATCCCTATATCCACTTACCCTTTGGGGAATATTAAGATGACCACTCTTACACTATAATTCATAATAACAACCAAATTTAGCTTCAATAAACCTTCTAAGACTTATAAACTTCTATTTCACATGATCATCTTCAATACAGATGTTAACATAGATCTTACTTGTTATTTTTATCTTATGTTTATTTGTTTTTTTGCCCTTTACTTCTTTTAGTTTCAATTTACAAGAATCATTATTTACCTTTGGGTTTTTTGGTCATATTTTTCTTTTATTTTTATCTTTTTATGTTATTCTTTGCCTTAGTAGATTTATGATTTTTTCCCCTTTTTTATCATTCACCCTTGTGGGTTTGTCTTTTATGAGTTTTTAGTATAATACCATGGATAGGACCTAACTCTGCTCATTAAATTACCATCTTGTCATTTCTTTTATAATAAAAATATCATTGATTTTTGTTCTCAACTTTAGTTTTCGCTTCTTCTGTTAGATGAAATTTGTACAATAATCTATATTAGTATATTTTCTTCCATTTCCTTCATTCTTATGATAAATAATCATACTTTACTATCATTGTATACCTTTTCCACCCTTTGTCACTTTTTTTTCAATTTGAAGTAATTCAAATTGTTCCATGTGTCATTCCTCTTGATTTCTCCTTTATTTCACTCCACATTGGATAAAACAAGGTCAAAGTCAAGATAGCACTTCTATTTTACCTAGATTTATGAGATTCTTAGACCCCATGCTCTTTAAATCTTCTCTCTCTTAGAAACCTAGTCCCAAGTATTCAAATTAAAGTCGTATTTAGTACACATGTTTGTTTTTTCAAATCCATATGGAGGAGAAATAAAAAAATACATCAATCAAATTAAAAGAAAAATAATTCAAATCAAAAGGAAATGATATCTAAAGGCAACATACAAATCTCAGAATTCAAATCATACCAAAAAACATGATTACAAGCACATATCCTATCTCTAATCAAAGCTCAAACTCCATTGTTGGCCTCACATAGATCCAAGGTCTAATGGGTTATTGTAGTCCAATAGATTGGAATAAAGGAATTCAAAAAACTCTATGGTGATACCTGCTTTCTCACATAAGTACCCAATCTTTGTAGTAGACTAATGACTCTATAAGGGGTCTTGAGGAACAAGGAACACATTATGGGAAGGTAGGTCCATTTTAATTTTCATGCATATATCCATCATGGGATGATCTATATAATTTATTTTTTGACCTAAGATGTGTGTGGCTAAGATAAGTTCTTCAAAATCCTTGAGGTTGATAGTCCTTTTATTTTGACAAACCTAGTTTGAGTGTTTTGACTTTGATAAAGAGTTCCTCTACCTTGGTTTTTCCTTCATTTTCCCCTCCACCAATTTCATTTTCCCCCCTTGATAGAAAATTTATGTTTCCAATTCTATTTTACTTTCTTCTTAAATTCCCTTTTTCTTTATCTCTTAAAAACATGATAGCACTACTTTTTTTCAATTTTATCTATCCTTTGAGAAAAACATGTCTGGGAGACTGTGGATTACATCTTTAAACCTTTTATTTACCACACCATTTCATTGTCATCCTAGGAATGGCATTAGGTTTTTTTTTTTCCTTACATTATATCTTCAAAAAATAACTAGGTTTCAGTCTTCATCCTTTAAGATTTTTTTCTCCATTTCTTCATCATGTTCTTGTTCAATTTTTGTGGACTTCACTTATCTTATATATGACATTTGGCATTCTTGCATGTTTTTATTTATTTATGAATTCTTCATGTTTGTTTTAAATTTTGACTTACATTTAATCTTCATTTATTTATGCTTTATTCACCTTCATTTGACATACTTAGTTTACATGGAGTTACTTGTCATTTACATATATTTGTTCAAGTTTTCTTGCATCGATATTTCATTTATCATTCATGTTTTACATTATTCCCAACATGATTTAGTATGTTATACATTAATTTTTTCCATTTATGTTTTAAATGATTTAAAACATGATTTAATGTGTTTTAAAATCATTTGTCATTCATTTGGCATTCATTTGTCATCATTTGTCATTATTTTGCCATCATTTTATCATGCATTTGCCTTGAATATTCTAACCTTGCCTTAACAATCCTAATTTTCCAATTTTTCCTAACACGCTCATATCTTTTCCTTACCTCATTTTCCACTACCATATGCGTATATTCTAAAATTATTGATTTTTAGCTTTTTTATGCACTAACTTTTACAAGTTCACCTAGTGTTTTTCACATTGAATGCCTTCACCTTCTGTTGTAGTCTACTTCTTTATCTACAAAACTAAGGTAATTTAATTATGTCCTTTATCTTATTTTTTTCTTACTACACTTTAATTAGCATCAATATTGTGTGTTATCATGTCCTATTTCCCAAAGCACCATCCCGTGTTGTACTTACATGACACATGATGAGCTTTGAGTGGGGCATATGTATACACATAATATTTTCAAATTCTTATCAATTACTGACACTTTGTATCTTGTAAGAACCCATTGACTCTTATTATTTATGAGTTCATGCTTTAAAGGGTGCACTAGAAAAGGGGTGGGCAGACCATTGGTACTTCGTAAGATTGTTTTCCCTTTTAAGACTTGCCTTCTACACACTTGTCTCCTAAAACTATTTAACCTAAACTTATTATTATTATTATTATTATTACTCATTCTAAACATTTTTCACATACTTATCCTTGTTTTTATTTCCTTGACCCCAACATTTGTCACATCTTTATCCTCCTTTTTCTTGCCTTGACCCCCTTTCACCAATTGACTATACTAGGTTGACTGGGTCGATCTTGTACAGTTTTTAGCCTCTGATTATTATACAGGTCAGTTGGGTTAACCCTATACTATTTTTGTGTATTTTCACTTGATATGTTTGTTATCCCTTCAGTTGATCTATCTTAGAACCTACTGAATTATCTCTCAAAAACATATAGGGTCGACTAGGTCGACCCCATACAACCAACATATTCAAAAGGATTTAGTACAATATCTACCTACACACACACACACACACACACACACACACACACACACACACACACACACATATATATAAGTTCATTTAAAACCATTTGAGAATAGAGAAGTGAATAATAATAAGTGTGAATAAAAATCTACTTATTGATGATTCTACTTGAGGAATAAATCGTAGGGTTCCATACTTTCTCTAGCTATACATATCTTGTCTTATGAAGTCTTTCGAATGCATAGATGGGTAATGTATCCTAGGGCTGATTTGTCTTTGTTATCCTTACATACAACAATAATCTCTTATGAATCACCTTGTCCAAGGGAGAGAATGAGGCTTAGTGGGTTCATCTTCAAGGGTAAGTATTCCTAACTTTATTTATCCTTTGTAAGATTAGATAAATAATGCAATTTTGCTTCTCTCCCATATATGAGGATTCTATATACATTGACATGATTATATGTCTTATATGCATGTTTAGTTTTTTTGTTTTTTTTTCTAACATCCATTTTGTGCCACAAGATTTGGTGAGCACTAGATTAGATTTACTTTCTTGCTTATTAGAATAGAGTGAATATCAATAACCAGGACTTTTTAAGGGTTTTTTCATGATTATGTTAGACTATAAGCTTTGGAACCCTACCTAGCATGGTGTATTGTGACAAGTGATTCCCTAATTGAGTCTATCAGATCCCCATATTGGTATTTCTCTTGCTTAACAATTACATTCCCAATTGGAAGTATAGGTAGTTCTATCTTCTTTGAGCTAGGATTAATTTATAAACATGATGCATTTATGATTGGATATAGATATTACTGAAGGAGATGCTATAATAATATATTCATGAATGTATGGTTAGATTTTGTATATTATGTATGAGGATGGAGTTATTACTATGCTAATAGATTTACTAAAACTTTTAATTATACTTCACAACAAAGACATCTCTCAAAACATCACAAACTTGATACATAATTTACTAAAGTGTGCATAGTGAGGGAAATAGAATACAAAAAATCCTATTTGGTATGTCAAAACAAATAATCCATTATATTTACATGCATGAATTGATATTAAACTTATAGAATATGAAATTCTAAATACTATCTTTGATTTTGGCATCATGGTTAACATGATTCCCAACTATACATGGGAGACTATTAGATGGTAGGTTCTAAGTTATAACCTAGTAACTCTAAGCTTATTAGACTATGGAAGATTTGAGCCCATTGGCATATTAGAAGATGTTAGAATCAAAGTTGTATAACTAAGTTTGTGAGGTGACTTTGAAGTCATTGATATGAAGATAACAACACATTACACTACACTAATTGGTAATAAATAGGTATATAATGGTTAGATGACTATCAATACTATACAAAATAAATTAGAGGTGTATCAAGGAGATAATATTTTCATCATTCATTTAAATAATGCACACAAATCCTACATCATTCTAGCTAATCTAGACTCTCTTTATGTCTTAAAAGTAACTAGTTAGATGAAGGTAAACTCTGAAGAAAACCCAAAAATCTATGCACAACCTAGTGTAACTTATTGTATGAGCATACTAAACCTTAGGTATAATATTTACTAACTCAACAATTGAATAAATCTAAATAATAAAAGCCTAAATTAGTAGTTACTCAGTCATTGTCACCTTAAGTTTTTATAGAGGATTGTGTGTCCATGTATGTTAAATCCTCTACTCATTTAGAAGTTGATTTGCTCTAGCAAGCTAATGATCATATGAAAAAATATATAGAGTCAACTATAGAAGTTAATTTTCCTTGGGAAAATCTTTGTATGTTAGTATAGACTTAGATGTCCACCTACTCAATTGCACTCATGGTGATCATGAAATCCACCCTATTAGAATGGCATTTTCACATGAAAGACAATTTCCTTTGTATTATGAAAATGAGGATATCAATCAACTCATTTTTCACCTAAAATTTCATGTACCTACCCTTGTTCAATGGGTTAATGCCTTGAATTATGATTTAAAGGGAGTTACAATGACATGGTGGGCAATTCATAGAAATGACCAACCTGATTGGGATGATGTGTGCAAATTGATGATTAGTAGATTCTAACTACCATATGTCATCAAAAGTAATTAGAATTTCTTCTAATAAGGTAAGTACCCTAAAATACATATTAACAATTGTATTGAAGTATAAACTAAATAACATGTGGCACTGATGTACTAGGTTCACATATGTCATTACACATTAGTTCCTTTACCAACAACATGATATATGCATCAAGAACTCAAGAGAGAAATAAAGCATTGGGCACAAGTACAAAATGAATTCATACAAATGTTTATTTTTTAATATGAGAACCCTTTAGTTCATAATTCAATAGCTTAAATCAAACATTTCCTATATTATAGGTGCATATAAGACTTAAGCACCATAATGGAATCCACTACAAAAAAAAAACCTATGATCTACATACAACATTATAAAGATATAAAGATACAAAGAGGGAAGAATAATATCTTATATATATTTTACATTGAATAAAGGATGAATATGATGAAATTGAAGATTTAGATAGTGATGGTGATATTGATCTAACTAATTTGTTTAAACCTAAACAACCATTATAACACATAGTTATAGATCCTAATAAAGAAGATAGGCTACACAACATACAAATACCAGAATAAGAAGGGAAATGAATGCTAAAATAATTTTTTACTAAGGAAAAGTGTAAGATTTACTAGTAGCCTATTAAAAATCATGTGTAAAACATCAAAAGTGAGGAGATTCCTAAATTAGCACATATAGGGGATTACTAGACTGAATCTAAAGTTTAGAATCTTTGCAAATCCTATGAGGTTATCAATATGTGTTTCCCACTAAATTTTTAGAGGTTAGAGGAGTTAATCCATCACTAGGTGAAATACATATCAAACTCAAGGAGTATGCATAACCCATAAATAAATGACCATACAAGTTGAATCTCAACATGAAACTAAAAGTGAAGGTTGAACTTGATAAAATGTAAGACACAAGTATAATCTATCCCATAGAAAAATAAGATTCGGTTAGTCCCATGGTAGTGGAGCCTAAGAAAATAGGGGAGATTAGAGTATGTGGTGATCATCAAATTATAAATGATGCATTTGTGAATGATCCATTTTTTATTCCCTTCATAGATGAAGTTTTGGAATCTATCATAGGTCATAAAGTCTATTATTTCACATATGGCTTCATTGCCTATCATTAAATACCCATAATAGAATAATATAGAGATAAAATGACTTTTACCATGGAATGGGGATATTTTTCATACAAGTTAATGTATTTTGGCCTTAATAATGTACCTATAGTTTTTTCTCACATAATGGTGACAATGTTCAAATATTTCATTCACAACTTTCTATAAGTCTATCTTGATGATTGGGCAATATTTTATTTGTTTAAAGAAAAAATTTCAAAGATACATCTCATATTAAAATGTTGATGAGCTCTATGCATTGCCCTAAATTTAAAAAAATGTTTATTGTTTACACTTTTTGGTCACATAGTGTATAGTGAAGGCATTTTTGTGGATCAAGCCAAAATTTTAGTCATTCAAAACATTCCTCCTCCAGTTAGCTATAGGGACCAAAATTTCATCATGGTACTTCATTTAAATAGGTTTTTCATATTTTATGAGGTTGTATCTAAAAAAATAGTTTCCCATTCCTCAAGAATATATAATTTAGTTTTCACCAATTAAAAAAACTTTAACATATACATACATATCATGATGCACTAGTATATGTTATTTATGTCTGAATACTTTTACATTTTAAATCATTCATAATATTTATTTCACACATGTTCTCACTAATTTATGCATATATATCAATAATTAGTCATGATACTTTCATGTTCTAGGAGGCTTTATTTATATGGATATGGTTTCTTGTCCTTTGAAATCCTATGGTTTATGTTATCAATCCATTAATTAAAGTTATAGGTGTATTACCGATCACACCCATATGTGATATATATTTATAATCACGTTTGGATCCATATGAAGATATATTTCCTATATAGACACCCTTATTCATATTCATTGTATTTTCGCTATGTACTGAAAACTAGCAAGCAACAATACATAAATATTTTAGCATCAATAATCATTTATATTTATATACAATGACTACATATAGCTTGATCAAACATGATATCCTTACCATTCACAAGATTCATTGATTACCTTTTTAAAAATATGGGGTTCATTTATGCAATACCTCACCATAGTTTTATCCCTAGTTAACTAGATTGCACACTGAGGTATTCAAGACACATGTAATTATGTATTCCTTAATCATATTAATATGGATATATTATATTCAATTATAATTCCATATCAATAATTACTTCAATACCATATTATGAATATCATTTTAATATACTAAAGTAATAGTTTAATGATGCCTAAATCTTGAAACCTCATCAAATAATGATAGTGGTAGAGTAATATAGTGCCATCTATGAAAACGGTATAATTTATAGATTAAGGCCAAAAATTTAATAGTTAAATATAAGGTAAGGGTTTAATTTATGGAAGGTATCTTTTAGAGTGCAAGGAGAATCATCCACCGACACCTTCTACTAGAGTAACCTATTGTTAGGAGCTTTTTTAAGCAATGGCTTCCTAGTCGTGTGGCCATTTATTTGATAGTTATAGAAAAAGAGTTATTTGAGGTTCATCTCATTGACTATATTTTTCACAATGGTTTCATATATGAAAAATTGGGTTAAAATATCTATTGGTATCAATTAATTGAAGCTAAATACATTATATAGCTAAAATATTAAATCATTAATCAATTAATGATTTAATGGTAAATTAATATTTATCAATTGAGGATATGTCATATATATATATGACATATCCTCAATTGATAAATATTAATTTACCATTAAATCATTAATTGATTAATATATATATATATATATGAATTATTCGTAGTTATGATTTCCTCGGATTTAGATATAATTTAATTGATATCTATTTAATGTAATAATGATTCCTTGACTATAAAATTGATATAAGGATGAAACAATTTGCCAATCATAAAAAATCCTAAAAATTTCTATTATAATTCTCAAATCATCATACACCTTTACTTTTTATGAAATCACATACCTTACTAGTTTTAATTATCTATATATGATAATTTTAAGTCAATCACTATCATTTTTTAGAGCACTACAGTTAGATATTGCAAATCACTACTAACTATACAACTATCAATATCTCTATGTAACATGCCTTCCTATTTCAATATTGCTATGCAATATGCTAAGGTTGTAATTATAAATCATTATTAACTATATCTATGATTTCCTTTTTTGTTGTATTGAATTTATCAAAAACACCATATATAAACAACAAAGTTATATATATCACCCACCATGATATCCAGATTAGTGTGTTTTCAACTCTTATAACTTATTTTAGTATGATTTCACATCTTGGTAGCTAATAAAATCATATTTCATAATGTTAATGATAGTTCTTAAAGCACTACATGTATATACTAGGTCATCATTCTTATAATTAAGTCACTATAATAAATATAAACATGTCAAATTATTGTATATAATAACCACTATTTTTTAATTGATAAAAATATTATTCCTTTAATACCTAATTAATATTATTTGGTATAATACTTAACATCAATATATCATTGTACTTTACCAATTACACTATGTGTAAAAAAAATTATATTTAATATTTAACAATTGTGTTATGTAAAAATTTGCATCACTGCATGTATTACTATTCTATTTTAGTTATCCTTTCTTGTTATAATTTTTAACATAGAGTTGTTGCATGTATTTTAACTAAATACATATATAAACAAATCAATTTATATTTATTTATATAGTTTAACACATATATCTATATATAAATAATTTTTAACACTCATCTAACTCACCACACAAAATCTAAAATGCAACACATACCTTGTTAGTGGTGACTAAATAGAAACATCTAGCTAATCATGTCTCTTATTATTTTTCTCAATTCCCCTTCTCCAATTTGTTTCCTTTTGTTTTTTTATATACTCTTCTATTCTCTTCATGTGCTACAACTTTCTCTCTTGAAAACTACTTATGATGGACTTTTCATAATCTCCTTAAGATAAAAAGGGCGTAGTCTTTTTCATTTATAGATTTTTCTCCTTTTTAGATTCTTTTCCTTATTTTATTTTATTTTATCATCATTTTAATGACTATATTTCTTTTTATTTTTCTTAAACTTAGACATTTCCCTTTTTATTTATTTATTTATTTATATTTATTTATTTTTATTTTCTCTTTTCCTCTCAATAGGAAATTTCTAAATTTTTATTCATTTTAACATTTAATTATAAAAACTAGTAAATTCACTAATTTAATTAACATCTCCAAAATCCATAACAATTTAATGATAAATTATAAATCAATAATCTATATTTAATTTAAATATGAAAATTAAGTTCTAACAACATTAAATGATCACACACGTAAATCATGCAAACAAGTTCCACAAAACCATTAAACTATGCTATCATCCATGTTAAACTTATCTAATGAAAACATCATCAAAACACATTATGCTAACCATTTATTATGAATCTAATATGTGCTAGCTATTGTGGTGTGTCCAAGGTTCTTGTTAGATTCTCTATCATCCTCTGACCTCTCTATCTATGCATATAATGAGGGATGAGTTATCCTACATCAACCTCACAACAAGCATGTAGTTAGATCATAGCAACATGATATAAATACATCATAAAATATCATTGAAATAATGATTCAACATGATCATAATCTAAACATATACACTAAAACTAACTCCTAACAAAGTAATCATGTAACCTAATCAACATCCTACTATCCCATAGTAACATATATCTAAAAGCTTAGTTAAAAAATAACCAAGTCTAAAAATTTGAACTATAGATATCCACTAAAATCAAATAGTTTATTTAGTGAGGAATTGGGATGTAACAGAGTATGTTATGGAAAGTGATTATTATTCCTCAATGATAGGTTTATATTATGTTATTTATACTAAATAGAATGACTTGGTAGAAAAAAGTTTCCCAAGTTGTAATGAATGTTAATTTATGTTGGTCCTCAAGTGTAATTTTAATTTGGTTATAAACTAAAAAGGTGTCCATAATATAAAACATTACATGTAGTATTGTAGGATATACTATCATTTCAATGTTGGGGAGTGGAGATGCATCCTTTGGAAAAGCTTCATTGATGTCTTGAGATTTAGTGCACACTTTTATTTTTTTGGGTTTTTTTTCTTACTCAAATGATATTTGAGATCAATTCAAACTAATCGATTGGATAAATCAATCCAATTTATAATTATTTTTAATTTTCCTCTATGATAAGTAATACCACTTTGGGATGATTTTTTCTAAGTTTCTACTTAAATTTTTTTTGCATCTACATGAACTACTAGGTGATGTACCATAAGTGAGGGATCTAGTCCTATAATGTATGCATATGACCAAATAAAAACATTTGTAAATTATGGCAAGAGGATGATAAGTATTTTATGTTCTTAATTATAGAGGGTAGTGTCCAACTTAATGATTTTGGGGGTTTCCTCTATGCTAATGTTTACATCAATGGTTTATTCAATTAAAAATTTAGATACATATTGAAACTATGTTTGTGGTGGGGGAAGGTTGAGTTCATATATTAGTTCCTTAGAGAGGTTTTCACCTATAGGCTTGCATTTTATTTATTATTATTTTTTATTTGATAGTACCTCAAAGTATTTTTCACTAAGGGACTAAGATTTTTTTTTTTTTAAATTATTTTAGATAATGGAACTCCTTTTTTTACCCTAGTATGTTAATGTGTGTAATATTATTTAAAATAATGTTTTTGGTCTCCAAATATAATGTTGTTTCTAATTCCCATGAATTATATGACCACCTCATCATTTTGGAAGAGGTTGAGTGGTATTAGATTTTATTGGTCCCAATCAATGAGCTCATGATATTTGAGTTTAGGGGCAAGAAAAATTGTGTCATCAAAAAGGTTTTTGGATGCAAGTTATTCATATCATATATGAATTGAACTTGTTTAAAAATTAGAATAGGATTCATTAGACATCATGGTATAGTCAATGATGTAATCATATGGATCACCATTGGGTGCTTTATGTCTAATGCCATCATATAATTTTTTTTATTTGGAAATTATATTTTCAATAATGCATTTTTCATGGAAACTAAGACCATTGCCTTTATAGTTCATTATTTTTAACATTATTTCTTTATCCACATTTCATTATTTTGGAAACATGTTTCATGACCATCATTGTATATCCATGAGTCATTTTAACTCTCAATATTTTATTTTTAAAGAAGTCCTCCTTTACAAAAGAGGTTTTGCCAAAGTGATGGTATATTTTTAATTTCTTACTAACTTGGTGGGGCATGCCATCATTTTTAGGAGAAATTTTTAGTTTCCCTACATGGAAGACATTCTAGATTTCATATTATCCTTTACATTGTCAATGCTTTTGAATGCGCATTTAGAGGATGTGCATTTAGATGTGTATGTGGAATATGGGTTATTATATGTGGATGTGTAAGGTGGATTTTTATTTGTGGATGTGGAAGGAAATATTTTGGATGTGGATGATAAATAATCAACATGGATATTTTGGGTCCAACATGTCCCATGCAAAGATATCACTTGGGGACCCTCTTGCTTTAGTATAGTTGATTTATTCTAGGTTCTTACATACTATTATGAATTCATTTGTGAATTTTATTCAATGAGATGAGATATGGTTCCATTTTTTGCCTCTAACTTATATGCCTTGATTATTTTTAATGAATTTGATAGATTTGATTGGCCATGTGTTCATAATGACTAAATAATCCTTTTTGAGAGTTTTAACAACAAAATTTGACCTTTTTATGTCTTCTAAAGTGATTCAAGTTTTTGTGTATAATCAAGCTGCATGTTTCATGAAGTTTTAAGTTTGAGTAAAATTTACATTTTTATATGATCATTATCTTGGATGGAATAATTTAACAAAAGGTCCAAGATTTGGGTCATTATATTTGTAATATGTTCAAGATCTCATTAGTAATCATTTGAGCTTTGTATTCCTTTGGAATTAAATTTATAAGCATAAATTTTAATATTTTATTAGACTTTTAATTCATTAATAATGTTTATAGAAATATTATGACCTTTATTTTTCCATGTTATAGTCCCATTTATAGTTTAAGATGGTCAATTTGTCATGTGAAGTTTTATTTGGTCTGATATCATGATATTTTATAATTTTAAATGTCATTTATTGGCCAAATTATTTATTAATCAAGATTTATTTACAATTTTAAGCTTTACTTATAGAAAATTACATGTTTGATAAAATCTAGTTTTACTTTTCACTTGGTTAGGACTGAATCATTGCATGCTTTATTCAAGTTTTTTTTATTCATCCTTAGATTTTACTTTTGACTGAATTACTAATAATTTATTGAGTCTCAATTTTGTCTTACTTTTATAAATTGAGTCTTCAGTGATTCAATTATTTGGTCTTAAGCAATTCACAATATAGTTTGTCAATCTAGATATCCCGTAGAGCCATACGAAATCCACATGGATCAATAATATGCATTAGGGATTCAACAATTATAAATAATATAATTCATAATTTATATGCCAACTCAACCTCCTAATTCATGACAAATGTCATAATTAAAGGTAGTTTAGGGTTTAAGTAAATCATAAATTCATGTAAAAAATGTCCTAAAATATTGAATTCATATGATGGAATCACATCAAAACATTGTAGAAGCTTGAGCTTCGTAAAGACTTAATCCACAATCAACAAGCATAAATATCATAGATTCCCAAGATTGTGACATTATTCATGATCGCATGGACTTGGTATCTAGGATTAGGCTGCATTCAATAGCTTGATACTTCCATAGTCATCGAGATAAATGGTAGTTAGATTGATAGGTGGTGAGCCATAAAAGTGACAAGTGGAAGCCAATAAGATATATATAATAATATTTAATCTTAGTCAAGAAAAATAATACATAATTGACATGTGAAATTCAACAAGATAGTTGGTATACATAGAGAAAGGCAAGATCCATGAGTGTTTTCTTATTGAAAATCTACCAAATCTTTCATGGCATCCATGTGGTATGAGATCAGATCTTTACAGCCTAGGGGAATAGGCAATTTCATAATCAAGATGTTCTTATCTTAGATCAATGCAATTATGATACATGGTCACATTGAGGGAAAGTAGAGCATTGAGAACCCTGAGTAGTTTCAAGAAGATTGACCTTCTATCCCTAAAATACTAGGATGTTACCATGTGGCAACATCCCATGCATTTTGAGTCCAAAGAGAGTGATAAATGATGTAAATAGCTTATGCATGAGGATTAACAAGATAATGGATGATTAACAAGTAGAAAGATCTAGAGATTAATGGATAATATAATAGAACCTAAGTGAATGATAGATGATAGTAGTAGATAACAAGCCCAAATTTTATGGCTAAACAAAGAAGGAAAATATGGGTAGATGATGGTTTGACTTTATTCCCCAAGTGCAATGGTTAGTTAAAACCAAATGTAAAGATGAGTTGTTGGATCAACTACATAATTTTAAGGTTGAATGGATAAGATATGGGTCTAGGAATTGATTATAATATAACCTATCAAGAGATATTATTAGATTCAATAAGATTAAACATAATGTGATACAAAATAGATATTTTGAGTCATTCATTTCATAGTATACATATAATCGTCTTGGAAGGCATGTTGCACCAATATCTTGTTACACATTACCATATATAAGGTTAAGAAAGAGTTAGAATGAATTGAATTCATTTATTTATAGAGTTGGAACCATCCATTGCTGGATGTTTCCCAATCATCATAATTTATAAAAAAAAACTCTATCAATAGGATTGGCTTATAATGAGGTTTATCTTTATATTTGGATTGAAAATCAAATTGGTGGAAATGGCACAGATAGGGTGATTTATTATCATCGAGATAAGGACATATAATTGGAAATGATCCATCAAGGTGTGAACCAAACTCCATCATTGAGAAATGTTAATATGATGTTTTTATTATTGTAAGGACCACTAATAAACTAGTGGGGATGATTTCAACTTGATAATGATAAAGTTGGAGTTTACCAGATATTGGGGGTTGTAATCCTTTCATCTAGAAGGTTGTTATACTAATAAAGTTATGTCATGACTAAATTAGCCTTATATTCTTATGTTATTTATGTGTTATCATCAAAGATTGAGTTATAATAAATGATTCATTTAATGTTTATATCAAGATAAATTAAGATTGGTTGTCCATCATAATCAATTAACTAACTACCATTGCCTATAATAGAAACATTACTTACCATTATCAACGGTCACCACATTTGAGTATCAAAGCACTGATGAGATTGATCCAGGATTTCACATTCCCTTCTTCCTTATTTTGTTTTGATGGTTTTAGATCTTGACTTGAGAAGTAATATATGATAAGAAGTTTTGATGTTATTGGTGTATAAGTGGATATATAATTAGACTATGCAACAAATAGTTTAATTGGAATTGATATATCATTATGATTTATTTAGGCTTACATTATTCATGGTCTGAAAATAGTTTTAGGCTTGTGTAATATTTATCTTTTGAATAGAGTTATAGATTTTATGTTCACATAATTTTCCTTTGAGTTTTGTTCATTCTAGTGTTATAGTTTGTGAATTAGATAGGCTTAATGCCCAATGATTTGATTATAGTTCATACCTATCTAATTTTTGAGTATTGGAAGACCTATCTCAATTAAGGAATTTACCTCTTTTATACCCTACTCTCTCTCTCTCTCTCTCTCTCTCTCTATATATATATATATATATATATATATATATATATATATATATATATATATATATATATATATATATATATATATATATATCTTCATTTTATAGTTTTTTAATGAGTAACATCTTTCCCATTACATTGTAAATATCCCATTTATAGGAGAAAGCAATACTAAAGACCCTAAATATCTTAAATAAGCCATTTAAAACTTCAGCAAAAATAATCATAGCCTACCCATGTTATACAATATGTATTTTATTTTCCCTTGGATCACTAGTAGGTCCTAAAAATGGGATGACTTTTTTCCCATGTGATATAAGATACTCTTATCCACTTATAATAGTTAATTCAATAATTGTCTTTTGAGTGGGTAATAATTTCATACTAAAAGGATATAGTTTGGAAATTTTGATGATTTTCTTGTTATAGACTTTTTTTCCTTATAGGTGTCTTCTATAATAGGCAACTTTTTTAATGTAAAATCCTTATAAATTTTTTAGTATTATAAGGGTTGGGTATTATTAGGAATAATAAATTTTATAAAATAATGAGTGAATTTAATGCATTGGTAAAGTGTGGATTAAATAGTATGCATGGTATGAATCCATATTTGGCCAAGAAGGATGTTTTATGGAAAGCTAATATCAATGAAATGAAGTACATTTTGGTGTGTGATAGGCCCAAATATGATTGAAATTTATATTAAACAATTTAATTATAATTTTATATTATCATAATACTTTATGGTGATGGTTTTAGGATCTAATGGTGATGTCATATATCTTAAATTTTTTATTAAGATTAAATCACCTATATTTAGATTGTACCCATATTCTATAAGTATCCTTTTTAATTTATGTTTGTAAATGATGAATTTGATGTATAAATGTAAATTATGAGATGGATCCATAGGGGAGATTTAATTTTGGTCAAACATCGCCTAGTGGCTTGAGGAAAAGTGTCCTTCAAGTGCTTAGAAATTCAATGGATTGATGTATTTTAGGACATTTGACTCAATGTTTTATACAAGGTTTTATATAAGATATATTTATAATTAGTAGATGTTTTGATGAGGTCAAATAAATATATTTGGGTTGGTGTCTTCTCAATATGCTTTATGATATTGTACTTACCTTTTAAAGTGTGAATAGGAGGCCCTGGGATAATTATTTATGTTCACCTAGTGGTGATATCACAATCTTGGAATTTGATTTTTATAATGGCAATGTGATTGTTCATATGTTGGACATGACTGACAATAATGTAAATTTGATGGGTAGACTTCTTAAAGTTGAATTGTCTATTTGGTTTTTACCTTGGTACATTTCTATATGAATTTGGTAATGTTTTCATCAAATGGTTTGGTATGTGGGAACACTATGATGTTTCTAGATACTAATATGTGAAAAATCAATTCAAGAGTTTTTCTCAGAGGAGTATAAGTTTAGACTTTGGCTTACTATTTTTGTTGACCCATAGGTATGGTGATTTTTTTGGTATTTTGTATATGTTGGGCATGTTTGGCATTAGTTACTGCATCACCTGTAACATTTTTATTATTACTAAAGAATTTGGGATTTTCATTTTGAATTTGTACTTGGTTATCCTTATAATATCTTGAGAAGTCCATTCTTTATAAGTGATACTAAAATTTGGAAACCTTTTTTAATGATTTCATAAAATGAAAACATGAAATGGAATTGGAGGTGGAACACCATATCTATATAGATATTGGATATGAAAATGATGATGCATTATTTCTTGGGTATTATCCAAGTGAACTTACTAGCTAATCCATGCCATCTTTTCAATAAATATGAAAAAATTTCTCCATTTATCTCCTTGGAATTACATAATTATATCATGGTGATTTCATGTTCTTTGTTATGATAAAAATGATTTACAAACCTCTCGAAGAGATATGAAAATGTGGTAATAGACCATTTTAGTAGACATAGGAATCAATATAAAGCTTGACTACCTAAACTTCATGGGAAAAGCCTAAGTAAATAATTTTATCTACAAGCAACCTATTAGAAAGATAAAAAAATATTTTATGTGTTCCCTAAGGTCACATTTTCCTTTTTACTTATCAAACATTAGAGGTTTGAAGTGTAAGGGAAAAAACACTCTCATAATGTTTGTATCAAAAGGGTATGGAAATAATTCCTAAAATTTATACTTTTTATATTTGGGAGTGACTCTCATATTTCAATGCTTAGATAACATACTTATATATTTCCATTCTATGAAAAATAATGTGTCCTTGAATTTCAAAGATGATGATTGGGTTTAGTTAGATTTAGGTGACCTAAAGGTCTAACCGACAAATATTATTTAATTTTTTGATTTAGCATTTAAAGAGTTTATGATGGAAGGATTGACATAGGATTTAAGATTAGAGAATTATTGGGCCAATATTTGGATGAGTTTTAACACAATTAGTTTTTGGTCCTTTTTGAATTGGTTATTTATAAAAAAAAATCGCATATCAACATGGATGTGGGAGACATGATGGCGATTTTCATTCATAGACTCTAGATTAACCTTATTCCTACTAATCGAATTTATATATAGTTATTAGTCATTATGGGAATGGATTGTTCCTTCCTACTAATGAGGTGACATAAATTTTATAGATTATAGTATGAAAGCTAACTTAGCCCCTATTTCTAGAAGTTGTAACAAGACTCATTCTTTATTCTAAAAAGGTAGTTGTTAATTTGGGCATGGGTTAATCCTAAATTAAATAGATCATTAGTATAAAATTGATAGTATCAAGGTTGTATTACTAATATCAGTGAGGATATGAGTATCATTATCATTTATTTATACATAATAATGTTGATTCTCAAAGTGGAAACAATCTCTACCAAATCTTTCTTCCCTATCTTGATTTTGATTCAAAAGTGCTTGAAACCCAGTAGTTGGGGCCATAGTGATACCTATTGATATGTGTTTAAATCATGATTTGTTTATTTTAACAGAGTTATTTTCTAATATATTAAACAAGTTTAACTTTATTTAATTGAAAAATAAGTTTTGGTTATGATTTTGAATTTTATTTTTGGATTTTCATTGAAAAAACATTTTGTGATTTTGGATTGACTGATTTGATTACTAGTTTAGCATAAGGGGACTATATATATATATATATATATATATATATATATATATATATATATATATCCTAAACTACTAAAGTGGTGTGTAATAAATTGTTAACCCACAAAAATTACTTAAAATTCTAACAGGTATATGGTGGGTACTATTTGGAAATGTTATTTTCCCAACACCAATATTTGATTTAGACCAAAGCCTCTTATGATAGAATTTATGGGTTTAACTAGGTGAGTAATCTTATATACCTTTTCTTATGTTGAATATTAATTCCATAAATTGAGTCACTAAAATCTTGGGTTTGGTGAGGTGAAGCCACATCAGTCTATGATGCTATTACAATACATAGTCATCTAGCCATTAACAATGTCTTACCCAAGGACTTTATATACCCCATTAGAACATGGGGTTTAGCCTATTTAGTGGTGGTGAAATCCAAGGTTGATATATCCCATAGGAATAAAAATAAATAAGAATACATGTTTCTATTTTCTTAGATTACTTTTTATCACAAGGAAAAAACATCACATACTAGGCTTGGGATAAAAAAAAATATTGGGGTTGATTCTCTAGAACACTTGACGGTGTAAGAGAAGAAAATATGTAAAAACACTATAAATAAAATAAATATTAAAATTAATGGAAACAAAAAATTTAATTAAAAATTTTAGTATATAAATTATTTCAATTGTATGCCTTTGGTTCACAATGCTACAAAAAATAGTTAATAGTTTATATAGTGTCTTTGACAAGTGAAGAGATATAGGTAAGTCAATACAGAAGTAAAAAATATAGTAAAAAAATAAAATATAAGATATAGGAATGGATTTAAAAAACATATAATAAATTTACTTCTAGTCATATCAAAACTAGTGTTTATTAGAAAACACAAAAAATAGAAAAAAATAAATAGAAGACATAAGATGATACTTGATGAATTCACTATTTCACATGATGAATTCGCTATTCCTCATAACTTTAAAAAAAAAAAAGATATGAAACCATTTTTATATATAATAGAAAATAAAATTAGTAAAAATATATAATGATACATAAGTGACATCATTGATCCTCAACAAAAAAATCTATGTTCAACATAATGAATTCACCAAAATACAAAAAGATTTCACTGAGAAGAGGAAAAACACAAAATAAAGTGATGCCTATGACAATTTATCTGATACTTATCATTAGTTTTATGTTCCATAATATGATTTCATTAAAGTAGAGAATGATTCTATTGTTTATTATACCTAATCAAATAGAACCTGAAAATAGATAGAAACTATTATACATGATGAATTTGCCTATTAGCAACATAAATTATATATTTTTAGGGATGAATTCACCAACTTACAATATGAATTGGATAAATATTAGTATATGAAAATAATTTATTAAAACTGATTTGAACTAGTTATATTATGCCTACAAGGGCTAAAAACTTATGCTAGTACAATACCAAAATGGCTTAGTTAATTAAAACACATGAAACACATTCCAAAAACAAATGAAAATGTGTTATAACTTTTTGGGGAGAAAGTATCATTAGGTGTGCCATAATTTAAATGATAAAATTTAAAATTGAATCTAGAAGCTAAGGATTAACATTAACACCTATTTTGAACTCAACATAAAACTTAGATATAGCTTTAAAGAGGAAAAAAACGAAACTTACCATCACTTAAAATTAATGAAGACATCTTTCCTTCATTTCCTTGTATTTAATCTTCATCACTTTATATGTTGTTTCTCAAATCAAACATCTATATAAGATGATTTCATCATCATGAAAATGAATGATTACTAGATTTGATCTCAAGTACATGACTATGATACTAGAGTATAATGATAAGTTTGATGCTCAAAAGTTTGGTCCTCAAAATGGAGTAAGTTATGTAAATTTATAAATTTTTTAGTGGTAAAATGAATGGTTTGACTCAATTTGTATTTTTATAATATTTTCAAATTTGAAAGGTATATATTCAGCCTATAGGAAAATGGATTCAATGGATTTATTAAGTATTTATAAGTTAGTTGGAATAAGTGGTTAATTTCATCGAATGGGAATTGAATGGGTTAAATGTATTATATAAGTTTTTTATAATTTAAAATAATGTCTTAAATGAGGGTGTTGGGAGGTTGAATGTCTTAATGAGGATGCTTGAATGCCTTTGAATGTTTTAAAGAGGTTTGAACAAGTTGGTTGATGGTTAAATAGGAAGGTTAAGGGGATTTTATGATCTTTATTGAGTATGATAATGAGGTAGAGTGGGTGTAGATACTAAAATATGATTTATAATGTACCTTACTCTTGTAAACTCAATAAATACTTATCATGGTTATACCTTTTAGTTCTAGACATTCCCATAATCAAAAGGTTCACATTTAATATCTCTTTATGATAAATTGATTATCTCTTAATATAACCATTGTTTTAGATTAAGGTAAAAATAGGTTTTTAAGGGACCCTGAAACCCTGAACAAGGAGAAAGATAAACATTAAACCACAACCAGGTTAACACAAGAACCTGATAACAAAAAAGAGCCAAAACCAGGTTTTACATGGACCTATAACCAACAGATAAGAACATGAAAAAATAGCTGTCAAAACACTGATCTGAAAGAAAACAAAGCTTCTAGATCCATAACCAACAAACCAAAAAAATGACCGCTTTACTGCCCCCAAAAACCAATCAACAGAAAGGAACTTTGGATGAATCTTTTAAATTCAGATTTTTCTTTTTGCATGACTGAAGATTCATTTCAAGAGGAGGGACCAAAGGCTTAGACTTCTTTCTTCTGACTACAGTCCAGCCATCTTCAACCTTAGTTGCCTTAGGAACCCATGCCTCAGAAGACAAAGATCTTTGGCCACCAATAGGCATAAACTCCTTGTGGTAGTCTAACACAGTCTGGCTCTTTGAAAGATCCTCCAGAATAGGGGATGAGATCACCATCTCCTCCTCAAGCTCAGCTGTATTATTAACTACAGCCTCCTCAGAGGCTTCATTTGATTGATTCTCCAGTGAATTCTCTTCATCTTCCGATTCGGATTGCACCCTTTCCTCATTCTCAGTCTCAGAATCTGTTGTTGTCTCCAAAGGTAGCTTGTTTGTGCTATGTTCAGAGAAATCCTTTGGCCACCAAGAAGGTGAATGTCTACGATTGTTTTCCCCAGCACCATAACAGGCAGCAAAATGTCCCATCTGGTAACACTTCCTACACCTGAAAGGAATCCCCTCATAATCCAAGGTTTGTGTCCAGGTACCCCTTGGGGAATCAATGCATATCACCTCAGGAAGGCCCTTTAAAACATCCAGAACAGCCAGAAATCATGCACAAGTTGAATGGGGGCTCTTCATGCAGTCTTCTTCATACAGAAACTCCCCTATAGCATTTCCAATGGTTTTATAAATTGCCTCTTGCCATAAATGTATCAAAAGATAAGGGAGCCACACCCATATAGGGATCTTGTTAAAATATTTTGAGAGAGGATTAAAATCCTTGTGCCAAGGTTTGGCCAAAAGAGGAAACCTGCCCTGCCAAGAAAAATTATTGTGGCACAATATAGACTGCCTATCTTCAGGACTTTGAAATATTACTATAAAAAAACCCCTGGCGTAGGTCTGGATTTGACCATCTTTAATATGCAGCCAAATCTTAGCAATCCAATTCTGTAGATCTACAAATGAGGGCCAGAAACCATGGAAACGGAAAATGGCATCCACAAGAGGAAAACCATTTTTCTTCTTAGAAGATATATTTTGCTAATTCAGGGTCTAGAGTTACCGTAATAGGTTTTAAGGCACTTACAGGTGAAACGTGGGTAGGTACAGGTGTTGTATGAGGCCGAGCATCATGAATTTTTGCTTTGAAGGCTGCCACATCTGCATAAGATCGTCCCCCTGGTCCATGCCCTGAACCAGGATCAAAGGCCAGACACATAGCTGTGGTTTCTTTAATCCCCGCAGTAGGAATCCCTTTCCCTTTACTTACAGTAAGAACCTCCTCTGTAATGGCAACCATAGCCTTGCCGGTCGCATGGCACACTGCACCCAATTTCAAATTTGGGTTCACGCGTGCAAAACCCAGAGCCGCAGCCCTCGCAGAATTTTTTAGTGTCACAGTTTAATCTAACCATTGTTATTATAATGACCCAAGGCTTATATAATATGAAATATTATCTAAATATGATTACTATCTTTCACTATCAGTTGTAGACATATACCTATTTTCTAGTTATCTAGACACTTACATCCTAGGTGAACACATGTGCCAATGTAACTATCCAATTTGTAAAATAAACTTATCTATAAGGGTTGTCTAAGTGATATAATGCAAGATATTTCTAAAATGTATTGGTATATATATAAAACTGACCCTAATTCATTCCTTACCTAGAAATCACATACAAATCATAATGAAATATACTAAAAACATTTAATCAAGATTTCAAATGATAACATATGCCTTATTTGTCCATATTTCCATATCAGTCATAAGATAAATAATTATACATGTCTTAAAAATTCAAATATCATCTCATGAGCCATATTTTCTAATTACAAGCTAATTAATTATATGTCTTTTATTATTAGATATTTCACCTTTGTACACACACAATCAAATATTTAGGGTAGAACTAGATCAATCTGATCCCTCTTCAAAGTATTGGGTATTTAGGTAGTGCCTATTGATAGATGGGTATTTAGGGATAGCTTGACATCATCATCCCATTAACCCATTTTTCCCATACTCACTTTAATGGTGAAGATCTAAGTTTGATCATTTGACAAAGAGATATAACCTTTACACATGATCTAAACACATCAAAAGAAAGGTGGAAAATAATATAGAAATATCTAGCTAGTCACATCTAGATCTAGTAAATATTTTGTATAAGAAACTTATAGTAGAGTTAGACACTTACATTAACACAACTATCTGGATCTGACACAAGCATCCATATCCATAAAATGGACATTTTAAGAAACTGATGGATGTTCCATGATCATCTTCCATTAAACTTCCATAATGTTCATAATCAAACCTACATGCACATAGTAAACATCTAAGTAACATCACTTCCAATTTATTGAAATATCTATTAATAACTATACTTTATTATTTTTAGTAATCTTAATTACATAAATTTACAATAATTATTATCTAATTTTTATATTAAATGACCTTCTTGTTAGATTTATTCACCTACCTTGTGTAAAATTTAACCTAACATTATTAACCCTAAATACTATAATATCTAAATTTAGTTTTAAACATTTAATTAAATTGACCTCTATGACTTTATATGCAAATCCTAGTTTGCCCTATGGTATTTAACCTCCTAATGTTTTTCATTTCTATTTTTTTAGATTTATTCTATTATTTGTATGCAACCTAGGAATATCATTAGATTAGGTGGTCTTTATATTGAACACTTGGAGTTCCCTCTTATACCACCTAATATGGATCAAACTAATGAAGTATCAAATATTTTTCCTAATACAAGTGCTAATTATGAAAATGAACAAAATTTTAAAGAGGTTATCATAGAATAAGATTTGAATAATTAACATAATGAATATAATGAAAATAATGAACATGAAGAAATAGATAAATATCAAGTAAAATTTATTTCTCTTTTTTGATATCATATCCATCAAAACCCTAAATATCTTATCATAATCCTAAAAACCATTTTTTAAACTAAAAATAAAAAATTATAGATGAACAAATAGGTTCATCTATTGATCATTATATTAGATCCATGGGACATCCCCATATTAATGTTTCCCTCTCCTTGAGTACATCATCAATTCATACATCTGATGGGGGCATGAATTATTTTTTACACCATTTTTCCCCAAGGACTAAAATCTTATTGTTACATCCTCTATGGGAAATATTGGAACTTTAACACAATTACTAGTTTTAATGCCTATATAAACTCAAACCATGTGTATGCAAGTGAAAATAGATAATTTTATAGCTTATCTTACTCAATAATATCCAAGATTAGAGAAGATAATCAACTAATAAGTATTTTTGAAAATGTGTTTAAATCAAGGTAATGACCAATAATGGATATAATAAACCTATAATAAGGGATCAATTATAACACTATGAAAAAGGAGAGGTTTCCAAGGCCTCTAGCTATATTCTATTTTATAATAACCCTATCTAGGTCTTACGATTACAAATAATATTATGCAAGATAATCTACTTAACAACTATGAAAGCTAATCCAGTGCTCACTAAAGCTTATGGCATAAATGGAGAAGATAATAAACATTCAAAGATCAAATATATCTATACATATAAATGATCTAAGCAAGGAGATATACAATTTTATATATATATATATATATATATATATATATATATATATATATATATATATATATATATATATATTAACACTACAAAATCTACTTATAAAAATATGAATGGATAAAACTATACTTACCTTGTTGAAGTGAACTTGTCATTGCTCAATCTCTCCTTTAGCCAATGATTCTTTATAAGGAGTTATTGTGGGATTATAAGTATAAAAACAACAAATCAAATATAATTAATAATACTCCTATGAATATAAGACCTCCATAAGATAAGTGCTACATCTCCAAGGTAAAAACTTGAGCAATGAAACCTCCTATTGATTGTATAAATAGATTTATGAGCAATAATGATGTGAAATTGAAATATCTTTATTTTATGAATGAATTTTAGGAGCTATTAATAGAGAAGGATTGACCCTAAACCCTTAAAAAAATTTAGTTGATAAGGTCAATTGGTTCAACCTTTTTAGGTAGGAAATAGAGTCATTACGACTCAAACTACATTGGCTTGGGCGAATGGAGTTTTGTAATGTGCAGTAAATTCACAAAAAGGTCAACCTAGTTGACTACATCAATTTTTATATATCTAGATGACATATTATAAATTACATATTTATCTTAGTCAACATAGTAGGATGAGATGAATGACAAAGTCAACTTAGTTAACATAGTAGAAAATTGGCTAAAGTGGGAAATATAAATATAAAATAAACATTGAAGTATAAGTTGAAATTTAGATATGGAAATATAATTTCTTATACTTTATTTTATATTTTATATTTATACTTTTAGAATGTTTGAGAGTGGTTTCAAACCTTTAGTAGATATAATGTATATTTTAGATTTTGGAGGGTCCTACTAGATTTCACACTTAGCCATATTTCAAGGTTTTAGGATTCTAAACTTAGCCATAATTCAAGATTTTACAATTTTAGGGAATCATCATAGGAGTTAAATGTATAGACATTCTAAATAATTTATACTACTAGTAGGAAGTGATCTTGTGAATAACCAGTGGTCTGTCAACCCCTTTTTTGGTGCACCCTTTAAATCATGTACTCAGAGAGATTGAAAGTTTACAAGTTACTACTAGAGAAAAAATGTTAGTAAGTGATAAAGTTAAAACTATTATGTGTATACATAATGGGTACACCTCTTTTGGTGGCTTTTCAAATTCCCAATCTTAGAAAATATGTAAGATCTTGTCAAAATTATAAAACTTTTACAAGATTAGGTTACTAATATTGAGATAAAGTATATGAAGTCACCTTATACTATTAATTCACAAGAGGTGTTAATAAGCCACTTGCACCTGAGATATATTTTCACCCATTTCCAACTAATTTTTTTCATCTAAGTTATAATTCTATGATTGAATGGGTGATCCTAAATAACATCTCTAATATTTCTATGTGACATGCCTTAATTATGCCTCAAATGATAAAATTTTGACTAAACTATCTCCAAGGAACCTTAAGGACTATGCTCTAAGGTGGTTATATAATTTGCTAATTTAATCAATAAAAAATTCAAACCTATAATGGATTATTTTTTTTCACACTTCTTTATAAACATTATATAAAAGGTCTCCTATGCCCAAATTACAAATATTAAACAAGGAACCAATGAACTTATCAATGAATATGTCCTTAGGTACAAGACAATGTTAAAAAAATAAAAAAAATAAAATGGAAAATAAATAGATTTAAGACATATTTAATTAAAGTTTACTTTCCCATCACATCAATCCATTATTTTCAATAAGTTCAAATCTTTTTATGACTTATACCATAATTTTTAAGATTGTGAAATGAAACTTATTTCATTGAAAAAACTTACGTAGAAAACACACTGACTACATCCACTACCAGCTTTCATATCAAACCAAGATACAAGGTAAAACCTATAGAACCTAAAAATGAACTAACTATAAATATCAATTTAGTGTTACAACAACCTAATCAACTTGTCTTATCCAACTCACTAAAGATACAATTTACATGATTACCTGAGTCTCCAAACTCACTACTTAAGAAGCTTGTATATTTTCATATTATAAATCTCCCTCCTCCCATATAGGTTGATATGAGTATACCTCTATGTCATGAATATGATGCCAATACTTATTGTGACTATCACTATGGATTTAGGAATTATACTAACTAATGTTATACCTTGAATCATAAGATCCAAGACCTTATTGATAACTAATGGCGTACATTTAATGATCCTCCAAATGATTTAGAGTTACAACCTAGTGACAATTAGAACCAAAACATGTTTAGTGATCTATTATAAGATCATTCTCAAAAGAATCTAGAAGTACAAATGGAAAATAATGCACATCCTCCTCCACCACATTATGGACACCCATTAGATAGGATTATTGGTACTTATACATGGCATACACCTCCTATGGTTCAAATACACTATATTAATTTTGATGATAGTAATATTTTGGATGATGAATAAGATTTTAATTAATAATTTATTCAATCATACCTTTATAACTATCATATTCATGATAATATGATTGGTTATGGTACAACAAGAATGTTTACACTATGACATTACTTGTAAATTTAGGATATACACATGATGATTTTTACCCTCTAACCAAAATGGTCAGAGCATTATATGGGACCTCAAAACATGTTCTTGGTGAGATTGAATTACCTTATACATTGGCCCCACATATGTTTTACTACATTATCAATTATACCATACATGGGAGTCTTTGATATGTTATTGGGATGACATTGGATAAAAATTATTTGTGTAGTACCTTAATAGTGCATGGGTGTATTAAATAAATTCATACTAATAGGGTATTCATAGTTATTGGCTTTCTGTATGAACATACATTTAAACAAGAGAAGTTTATTACAAGACAACTAATTATAAAACCTACTATGGTTAATCCTCTATGAAAGGGTAAGAAATAGGTAATCCCATTTCTTAGGTAGCACATAATTGATAGATCATTACATAAAAATAAATAGTGGATTCCATAGAATCCTCATCTATTACTACACAACATACTCAGTTATCCAAAGAAACTAAACATTTTCCTAGTATTTCTACTTATAATAAACTACAAAGAATAAAATGATGGATTCCATGAATGCCTACTCTTTTTATTACCTATTTAAGACTACAGAGTCCTAGGATACATATGTAGATCATTATAGAGCCTAAACTACCAGATATTACACTTATGCATGGTCCTTAATAGTACCACCAGTTTGAAATACCATATTTTGAACTTATATATACCTATGATAATACATTTTATGAGATCATAGGGTACCCTCTTTCTTTCCAAATATTTAGAAATTATAAAAACATTAAAACATACCAAAAATATTTCTCATCTTTCTAGTCATACTATTTATTATACATATGTTATTTTCTCAATGTCAGTAGATAGCATATCCTTCCCTTTAATATATACATATATGTTTCATGTATAATTTTAGTGTGATATAGGCATACCTAGATACATGATATATGCACATAGAAATGTTTTCCCTTCTCTCTACTCACATCATAAGTATGTTGGAGGCATTTTTTTCTTTGATCAATACACCCAAGTTATATTATTATATGATCACTTTATATTATCATGTTTGATCTTATATACTTACACATTCCTATATCCATGCTTGTACCTTTAATAGTGTACTTGATATGCTATGTACTTAATGTTTTTTACATAAATATATTTTTAGGATATAGTATGCTATGTTCATGTTGGTTTCCTATATTTAATTATTTTACTTATTTACTTCCTTGAGTGTATTCCTTTCTTGATATTATCTTGCATATTATTTCTTGTTTGAGCATTTGAATATGGTCCATTGGTTTTGGCCCATGTGCCTTTGTTTTCCTATTTGGACATTTAAATATGCCATTTTTTTTTGTATGAAAATTTGAATATGTCATTATATGCTTTGTGGACATTTGACTAAGTCATGTCCCTTTTATTTTGTGTAATTTTTGCATGCCTCTTACATGAAGCCTCCTTGGACCATTTTCATTTTGATTTGATTTTGAATGCTCTTATGTGTGTGCTTGATTACTTGTTGAAATTGTATTATTACTTTATATATGTTTTCATGATTTATATCATGCATCTTATGATTTTATATGATCACATACTATGTGTTTCATTGTTATATCTACCTAGACATGTTATTATTGTATGCTACATAACCCATACATAACTTGTATAATCATCTTATTCTCTTGATGTAAGGTAAGTAACAAAATATATTTACCCTCACTTGAAATGGTGGGAATATAACTAGGGGCATGTCATAGAGGTGTCACATATACACATATGTTTCATGCATAATTTTACTGTGATATAGGCATACCTAGATACATGATATATGCACTAGCTCTTACATTTTCATAGTTTCATATTACATTAGGGGCATGTTATAGAAACATGTCCTCCACATTTGAAACAACTCTTAGATTTTATATATTTAGTGGGGGCATGTCATGAAAACATTTCCTCCACACTTACATCGATTTTAAATTTACCATATTTCATAGTTATATGATTCAGATACATATTTCGGGTAGAATTTTATACATTGGTATTATTATACCTAGATTTTAGCATGAGACATATATGATGTGCATATGATATGCAAAGGGCACATAAAATTTAAAAAATCAAATCATTATATAGATTTAAAATAATATTATTGACTATTATCATACCCAAGATGGATTTTTGTCAACCCAATCTACCTCATTAGTGGTTCACCTTTATAAGGTTGAGTTGATTAAATTTCTTAATTTAACCAAAATTATAAGTTATATTTTACTAAAACATCTAAAATTACTAGATTTATAGGTTGGATTTGATTAAATAATCCACCCTCACTAGATATATATTTTTATTTGATTAATTTTCTCGTACTCACCAAGTTATGCAAATATTTAGGTTGCATGGTTCAGATGAAACAAGCTTAATGGCCATGTTGTAACTTGACTTTACACCAAGATTGAGGGCATGTGTCTTCTAAAATATATATATACAAATAATTTTAGTTTAATTTTTTTCCTAATATCAGTATAAATGATTCATAATAAGGAATCATTTAAAATAAAATTTCCAAGATATAAGATGGTTGCATTGACACACAAGTTACTACTAATTGTTATCTACTATACTTACACCCTTGTTAATGTAGTTTCAAGCCTTAAAAATATAAATTAACATGGAGAAAATACTAGGATGTGGGTGTCCTAATAGATGGATTTAATCTCTGTATTTTAAGGGATATCTCTCCTTGACTTTTCCGTTAGGTTCTTTACACTACACTACTAGCTTGCAAGGGAAAAGAGAAGGTAAACAAAAAGGAAACATATCTAAGTAAGGTGATACACCAAAATGTGTACTTAAATTATCTAATATTAAATAAAAAGGTATTAATAATGACATGGACCTGATTACACTTCTCAAATGAGAATCTCCAAACATCAATATTTCAAATGAGGCTTAACTTGGTGCATGATCTAAGGTAGTTGATCAATAGGTATCTAAAAGATACTAAGGAAATATTACACTTTCCATACATAAAATATGATTAAAGAAAAATAAATAAGCTATAAGGATTAATAAACATCTAAAAATAGGTAAAGAGGAGAGGAAAAAATGAAATGAAGCATGTACTATCATTTCCACTCATCAACTAACCATGATTTCACTTCTCAAATGAGAATCTCCAAACATCAATATTTCACATAGAGGCTTAACTTGGTGCATGATCTAAGGTAGTTGATCAATAGGTATCTAAAATATACTAATAAAATGTTACACTTTCCATACATAAAATATGATTAAAGAAAACTAAATAAGCTATAAGGATTAATAAACATCTAAAAATAGGTAAAGAGGAGAGGAAAAAATGAAATGAAGCATGTACTATCATTTCCACTCATCAACTAACTAAGCATACACTAGTCACAAGATTTGAGGATGCATAAATTTAGTCTTATTAATTATAAAGAGGCAAGTAAAATTAGGCTTACATATAGATAAATATGATAAAGGAGAGAGAGACAAAGTAAAAGACTAAAAACTAAGAGATGAGACATTTACTAAGTCCTTATCCAATTCCAACTTAGTAGTTCCTTGATTATATATCATAAAACCCTTGAAAAATGTCATATAGATTGAGGTGTACTTTATTATAAAGTTTTAATAAGTCATTAACATTCATTTCTGGTCTTTGACCCATACAATCTCATATATATTTGCTTGCCTAATCCTATATTATTAGTGAAGAAGCCCCCTCCTTGAAAATAGGCATTAAAGAATTAGTAAAGTATTCATTAATCTATTAATTTAAATATTATTATAATCCATTCATGATTTATTTCTACCTTACTTGTGTTATTAGAATCTCATTGATGCTTGTTTGACTCTTTCAACATGATAGACATAGGAAGGAAGAAGCTCTAGTTAGGAGTCTTAGAGACCATTTAAACTTTTTAAACCTTTTTCAAATCAAAAAATAAATTTTTCATACTTAGTATGCATATTAGGGAAATATTGACATCAATAAATCCTTTTTAATAACATCTATGCATCAATTTAGAGCTTTGATCACTTTACTCCATGAGCAAAGAGGCATAAGAAAGATAAATTTGGGTTTGGCATTGAACCAGGAAAAGTACCTCCATGGATGGATTCTCAACATAAATTAGAACCTAAAATAATGAAATTGGATCCATTATACCTTCCAAAAGACTATATTTTATTCATTTTTCTTATTTTTTCACTCATTCCTTATAACCCTAAAAATTGGTAAAGTCCTTTACCAGAAGAATTATAAAAATTATAAAAAAATTGGCAAAATTATATGGATCACATTGGCAAAATTATAAAAAAAATTAGTATCATATATCTCATTATATATTCATACCAAATTTAATGATCCAAATAAAATAAAATGTATCTCTTTCTATCATTTTTCTCTTTAATTAGGCTTAATTAGGCCTCCTAGGCCTAGAAAGAGAAATTTGACCCAAATGATCACCTACATATGTGAAACTTTACAAATGTTTTTTATTAACTCTATTCATAATAATACCATATTCAATGCCAAATTTAAATTAATGGGATGTTATGTGGAAGGTCAAAACATGAAAATGCCATTTGTAAGCCTATATGTTTTTGTGTGCTTAAAGGGTAGTTTTCTATGTTTCCCATGAAAGTTGTAGGTTTTGATGATTTAATGTTACCTTATGATGCATGTCTAACCCTTAAAAAATTAAATCATTAATATTTAAGTTCTTTATTTCATTCTCAAGCCTTCACCATTGATTTTGGGCTTGCAAAACTAAGTTTTATCACCTGTTGAGCTAGTGGCCAACTTGTAAGAGCTGTATAATAACTTGGGGAAACTATAGAATATATTTAATGATTATAAAAAATATATAAAGTCCACATAAACATATGAAAATTGGTTTTATATCACTATGATTCTCAAACACTCATAAACAAGCTAGAAACTACCTATTTTAACCTATACTATATCATATTATAATTACACATGGGAACAAACACATGAAAGTGAAGCTTAGGAGAGTTATGAATATTTAGATTCATAAAGAAACATATCTCCTTAATTTGGTAAATTTTAGGGCTTAAATAGGGTTTAAATAGGTTTAAGTTTTAAATAATGTTTCATAAAGGATAGGGGTCCATTCCAAAAACCAATGCTAAGAATTTGTAGAAGGGGGACCCCCAAACATATCTTATGGGATTTATTTCCCATGCATCTCATGAAAGTTATGATCAAAACCTTAAACTCTTTGATCTCTCAAGTAAAATATGGTTCTATCACCTTTTTATGGTTTTTAATGCAGTTGTGAAGCCTAAAGTCTAAACCAACTCTAGAAGTTTTAATAATGGGACCCCCTAAAACACCTAAAGCAATCTTAGTGTACCATACACCTTCTATACCAAGTTTTAAGCTCTTCAAATTTGCCTCTTGGGCTGAGATGACTATGTGTGAAGGATGAAGAAGGTATTTGGAGTCTTAAGACCTCAAAACCCATTTTTTTATCAAATAAATATATTAAATAAGATTTTATGAAATTATTTATTATGACACTCCAGAATACTAACCTCTTAAATAGGTCCAAAACTTTGAATTCTCACCATGTGGATCTCTATGCAAGTTGGACTTATTAACCTTAAGGGTATATAAATTAAAGTCTCTCTAATATTATGATAAAATACTTTATGGAGGTCTTCATGATGTTATCTACATCCCTTTTCACCTTTACACCTTCAAATCCTAATGAGAAAGACACTATCTCACTTTGTTATAGGGTAGGCCTGTAGGTCTACAATATATTATGTTAGTAGACTATGTTAGTGAACTATGTTTTTAACTAAGTTATATCCTTATAAGACATATTTAATTGAAATGGATTTGATTACTTAGCCTAATATCTCATTTAATCCTCAAATATCTAACACTCATTACTATCATATCAGAATGTAACCTCTCTATAATCATTCTCACCTATGTCCTTGACTTCCTATAGATGCATTGAATATAGGTTTACATTTACTTCTCCTATAGGTGTATATGAAGTAATTTGACTAAAATAAAAACTTAAATAGGTTTGTAACATGGATTTAAAACATGTATAATATTTTGGTGATATATTAAACTCCTCACCTCTTCCTTTCACAAACTTCCTCAGGCAACCTTGAATAAGCAAGATGATTGAGTTATTACCTTTATTGACTATAGGTGGATAATATTTGAGTTAATTTTGAGAGGATTATTAATTTAAAATAATTTCATGACCTTGTATCTAACTCCAAATTTTTTTATGAAAACTCAACTGATAATTGAAAGTTTAAACTCTTATCCTATTATCTTTACAATCCAATTAGGCCTACAAGTTGGCTATAGGTGGTGTTTTGAAGTTCAAAACCTATTTATTTTATAAGGATAAAAACATAGGTCTTTTATCATCCATATTATCTTCATCCATCACATAATTTCATTCAACCTTGCATCTCCCTCACAAACTCTAATTGTAAATAAGCTTGACTGACCATGTTAAAACATCATGGATGTAGGAACATATTAGTGCTTGTACAAAATGTAGAAGTAAAAAATTAATTATGCATTACTTACATTTATAACATAATTTATCTCTCAATAAATTCATTCATATGTTAAACTTCATCCATCATACAATCTCACATTTCATCTTCTTGACATGCTTATAGTTTACTTTTCAAAGAAGTTTGACTAACTTAAAATATATGGTTGTAAGTGTCCATTTGTCCTTCACTATAGGTATATTATAGATTTAAATATCATTAAACTCACCTAATTTGTCCTAATATACCAAAATATCATTGATCTATTTAGGAATTTAAAATTTTAATCTATCACCATGATTTAACATAATGCTTCTTGAAGTAAGCCTTACTTTAAATGACTATTGTAGGTCAAATTTATCCTTGAATTTACAAAATTTAGACTAAAAAGTGTCATGGTACTCATCGTATGATCTTAATATTCCCAAATATCATCATGGATATAATTAAAACCCAAATCTTGACAACCACTACCTCAATAAATCAACATGATGCTTCTTAAAGATGCCTTAAAATATGACTACTATAGGTACATATTTGGATCTTGTATAGATAGAGGAAGAGCCTATGACATGGTTGGTAATAGGTAAAACATGATCCAATAACACTAAATGAGACCACTTACATTACATCCACTTGAATAAGTTTTCAAGGAACTTGATAAGCACAGAAACTAAAACATAAACATTACCTTAAAAATTGCTAACTTACCTTAATTTCTACTAAACTAGTTTTAAGGTATTATTTCCTTCTTATAAATTACAACTTGGTGACCTTATCATTACTCTCATCCATTACAAGTGACTTCATGAAAATTCATGTTGACACCTCATAAACGCATTTTTGAGAGCATACAGTCCTTTGAAGGTCTCTTAAATTTGTAATACTACCATACACAACATTGACTATGTTATTTAGACATTTGACACTCGAAAGAGATATTTAGTTCTCATAGTTTCATTAATCATATTTAAGATCCTATGATCACTATCAAACAATGTCATGAATTCAAAACACATTTATTTACCCTCATGACTCTCATATCTCTTGTATCCTACTATGATGTCCTTCTAACCTGAGCATTATGCCTACAAGTGCTCATTTGAGCTTTGAGAAAGTATAGTCATAATACCTCATATAGAATATCAACCAAATTTAAAGTTAGTGTTTATCACCTTAGAAAAATATTTCAATATTATGTTAATTTGATTGAGATACTCACACACTTAAAATTTCATTAGACTTGCAATTGTACCTTGTGGAAGGCCATATCTCACTTAAGCTACCTCAAGGAAGACTCTTTTTAGGATGAAGGTAGATGAAAATTTATTTTTCATGAAATATTTGTATTTTATCTAGAACATGAACTTTAAAACTCCTAAAAATGAATACATTTAATTGATACACGAAACATGCTTGAAAACTGCCATCCTTAACAATCAAGATAGTTAAATGGTTTCTTGTCTAAAAATCATTATCAAGGAAAATAGATGATGATTCAAACATTAAAAATTTATTATTTAGCCTTTAAATCATCCCATTGTAACCATTTTTCTCCGTCAAGCTCTGAAGTGAATAAACAAAGGCAAACATGGACCATGCTTAGATGACTAAGGCATAGTGACCCCCTTACACTCTTAAAAATTAATAATAAATATGGTGGAATTAATTTAACAACCAATGAAACTAAATTTAATTCCATTATGGTACTTATAATATACAAATAAATTTTTACCTTACTCTTTCTCTACTACTTTTACTAAGAAAAAATTGGTGGCCTTCCTAGAGCTACCAAGGAGGTCTATATGAGAGACAAGTTAGTTTTTAACATTTTGACACCTAAAACTACTTCAAAACCATGTATTTGACTTTTTAATGAATACATAATGTCATTATGTTCCTAAAGATAAATTTTTCCTTGAATAATTATATGGATAGCCTCAAAATAGGCCTTTTTGGCACTAAAACTACTAAAATCACTTGAGAAACCTAATGAAACTCATACAAAAGGAACTTATTAGATATTTTCATACTTTATAAGGTAAATTATGTCCTTATTCTAGTATTATACTACCATTATCATGAAAATTCTACTCTAGAAGCCACAAAGTGACGTTAAATGTAGTCAACTAGGTCATTAAGTTAGTCAAATATATCACCAACCAGTTTGATCAATTATTAATCATATCATGACTCTCGAGATGATATAGAATCTTTTAATCACTTGAAATTGTTTAAGAGACAACTAGACAAGTACATGTCCATGATGATCAAAACCTTAAAATCATTGAATCTACCTTAAAATCTACTAATAAAGGTTTTGGATGACCATTTCAAATACATAATAAGAAAATAATAATAATCAATGGGGAAAATAACATGACAAAACAACTTTCAAGTGTTAAGGGTGATAATTTGACCTATGAGGTCCAAATTATCAACATTTTAGTGACTCGGTTAGGAATCATGCTTGTTATGCTTATGAACCATACCATTGATATCTATCTTGGAATAATAATATTAGTGTTACACTTTGAAACAATCATGATTGTATCTTTAATAATGAACACAAATCTTGACTCAAGATAAGACAACTATTTTTATCCTCAAAGGCAAGCAAAGAAAAGATAATAAAGCAAGGAAACTAGACTAACTAAACATATGTGCTAGCTAAACACTTATTGAAAACAAAACATAAGTAAACTATTATACTAGATAACACATGGAGGAAATATCAATAACATGGAAAAGCAGATGAGGGATATTCCCATAAAACTCAAAGATTATGAGAACAACCTAAGGAAACTCATAAAGGAAAGTAGAACAAAGATGGAGGAGGTAACCTCTAGCATTTGTGCTGCTGTTGTTAACATTGGAAAAAGAGAAAATGAGGAAATCAAAACTTTGGAGGGGCCTAGCAAGAGAACTAGACAAAGCTCAAGAAAGAAAGCAATGCAAGAGGGATCTACGCAGGCAACTACTGCCATCCAGGACACTGTTGTGAAAGGTAAGGAAGCAGTGAAGATGATATTGGAACTAAAAGAATAGCTCTTGGTTATTTTAGTTGGTTCTACTAGTTGGTTGTGATATCTGGTCTTGGTACCTAATTTTTTGAACTCTTTTTACAATGGAGTTTCCAGGTGTCTGTAAAACCTGGGGTCTATCTTTGGTATTTCGTTTGTTAGCTATTGGTCCTTGTTACTTGGTTTTGTTACTTCGGTGAAGTAGGTTTTAGGTTTGCTTGTGGACGTTACTATTTTATCTTTCTCCTTTTGTTCAGGGTTTTGGGGCCCCTTCAAAACCTATTTTTACCTTAATCTAAAACACATGGAGGAAATATAAAGTAGTTACAACTAACCTACAAATAATTCTCTTCCATGATCATAAGGAATTTTTTTTGGATCACTTCATGAAGTATGCAATGGTTTATGAAATCACATTTTATTGACATCTTACTTAAATGAGCCCTCTTCTTGATTTACAACACATTTTACATGCCTTATAATAGGTATACATCATAAAATACATCTCTAATGAGCACATATTAGTCTTGGAATTCAACCTCTATATTTTTTTATTGTTCTTCTTTGGAAATAGTCTCCAAGATGGTGAGATATTGGTTTGTAATACCTATTACATCATGAACTTCATAAGACTAATTGAAGTAACATATTTGGACTTTAGTATTATCCTTAAGTCCTTAAACTTTTTCATCATTGTATCCAAAATAGATAACTTATTTCTCCTTAAAAAATTGTGGCCAAAAGAGATCCTCATTGTCTTCCAAAAGTGCACTAAGATCTACAAATGAGGTGAGAAGATGATAATCCATGTTGATAATGTCAAAAAAATCATCATATTATGAGGTTTACTCTTGAGATAACAAATTTTAAATACTATATTTCTCAATTTTGTTGATTGGTTCACACAAAATATCTCATATAGCCTTACTCAACTCATAATCACCTAGGAAAAGTGAATACCCTGATTCCAAAGCTTTAAACAAGTCTTCACTATGCTCTTGCCTAATATAAGGGAGATTAAAGTAAATATTTACCTTATCTTGTACATTTAAAATATAATGAGGGGAATATAATTGAATTTTTAGTACAAAAAGTTCTTTAACCTCATAAAAAAAGGTCTAAGAACACCTCCTCTTGATCATGTACAACTTCTTTATCTTGGTCTTCAATCACACCAAATGGAATATATCCTATATCTTCTATTGCAACTTCTTCATCATGTTTGAAATTTAAATTTTCTTTATTCTCACCAAGGGGAGTAAAAATGATGTTTTATTCTTCATGCACACTTTCTTCATCTTTACTTCATAACTCAGTTGTAGCTACAACTTCTTCTTATATCCTCCATAGAACATGATCCTCTTCAAGAAGGGAGATGGTGAGAGGTTAATGGATATGCTCATGAGTTTACATGTGAACTGAGGGAGTATTCTTATGATTTGAGGACATGGGAATGGAATATTATTTTAATAATACTTGAAGAAAAATAAAATTGAGTTATCCTATGAGCATTTCATCCTTCTTAATAACCATGTCAATCTTATTATAGCTTTCTTGAGGTTCCATCTCAACTATAACTTGATTTCCATCCTTCTCAACTAGAACATATTTTTTGTCTTGAGATACTTCTTGTAAGTTCCTCAAATATGGAATAAATTTAGGTTATTGAGGAAGGGAAAATGGGGCTTGAATAGGCACAAGGTCTTCTTTGGGCTCAAATTATGAATTTTGACTCTCTTCCACTTGTTTCTCCCAAGACTTAAATACTTAATTCCAAGGTAGGAATTTTATACTATTAAGTTCATTTAGAGGTTTAATTAAATCTCTTATAATCTCCATTTGAGAATGGTCAAAGACTTCATGAGTACAAGGAGTAAAAGAGGACCGATGTGGTAAATAAGAGGGTTATTGAAGAGTTATGGGAGGAAATTCATCCAAAAGACTTGGCATGGAATAATTGGGAATCATATCCCAATAAGGGCTCCAAGGTGAAGTGAGCTTATTTTATTTAGGAAGGGCAGGGTTATTTGGAAGGAAACTTGGAACACAAGAAGTTTGACCAGGGGTAGGAAATTATGGCTAAGGCTATTTGGGTTGGATCTCTTGATTCTCCCACCTCACTAACCTATCTATCCACCATTGTATTATGATTCTCATTTAATTTAACTCATACATCATAACATACTAATTTTAATATATAAATAATACCCACATACTTTTCAACATCTATACCATTTTCCCCATCTTCTCTATGAAGTGAAAAAGTATCATATATAACTCTTTATTCCATACTCTCATCACTCCTTTAGAATTTAGAATATTCAGATTGAATTCCAACAAGGATATGGTAAGGGAAACATGATTAAAAGTTTGAAATAGATTAGGAGGATATGAGTATAAATAATACAATTATTGATAAGGATAATAAGGGATATAGTCAAGGTCATAGTGAGGCTAATAAGGGTCACTATAAAATTGATATGAACCATCATACTCTTGATAAAACTAATCATAGGACTGATAAGACTCTTGATAAGTCTAATTAAGCTCTAAAAAGGTTGATAATTCTAATCATAGTGTTGATAAATCTCATTATAATGTTTACAAGGATTACAATAGACTTGAAATTTCTCATCAATTTGCATGAAATTTCCATTTTTCTCAAATTAGGCCATAAAAAAAATCAAAATAGTGCAATGAAGATACCCTTACTTTGAAACTATGCCTAGATTGTTATAAGTAGTTTATTAGGCCTATATTCACCATATAATTCATGAATCATGTTGTTAAAAATGAAATTTCACCAAGATAATCACCAATCCTAGACAACCTTTTTGCAAACGTGTCCCACAAGGCATGCCAAATACTATTATCTAGTAAACTTGCACCCTTGTGAAGGTAGTTTTAAACCTTCATAGTTTGAAATAACATGGAGAAAATCTTATGATATTGGTGGCATAATATATGGATTGAATCTCTATATTTTAAGGGATATCTCCTCTTAATGTATTAGTTAGGCTCTCTACACTACACTACTAGATTGCAAGGGAAAAGAGAAGAAGGTAAAATGAAAGAAAACATATCTAACTAAGGTGATACACCAAAATGTGTCTAATTTTATAAATATGTAAATTATTTAACTTCTCAAATTATATTCTCCAAATATAAATATTTCACATAGAGGCTTAGCTTGATGCATGATCTAAAGGAGTTGATCAATAGGTCTCTCAATGACACTAAGGAAAGATTATAATTTACAAAAATACAAGATAATTAAATCACACTATGTAACATGTAAGGATTAAATAACACCTAAAAATATGTAAAGAGAAGAGGATAAAATGAAATGAATCATTCACTTTCACTATCATTCATCAACTAACCATTAGTATACATGAGTCACAAGCTTTGGGGAGGCATGAATTCAATATTATTCATTATAAAGAGTAAATTTAAAGGGTTTTATAATCATAGAATTGAAAAAAATAAATTTAATTATTCATTTAAAATGTCAAAAATATGATTAAATATAGATAAATATGAAAAAGGAGAGATAGACAAAGTAAAAGCATAAAAACTAGGAGATGAGACATTCACTAGGTCCTCTAATTCCAACATAGTATTTCCTTGATTATATCTCATCTAACATTTTAAAAATGGTTTATAGTTTGAGTTAGAATTTCTTATAAATTTTAAATAAGTCATGAACATTCAATTATAGTCTTTGACCCATACAATATCCTATATCTTTGCTTACCTACCCCTATATTCTTAGTGAAGAAGCCACCTCCTAGAAAATACGCATTAAGAATTAGTCAAGCATTCATTACTCTCTTCCTTAAAATATTATTATAATAAATTTATTATTTCTTTCCACCTTAATTGGGATGTTATAAGGTCATTGATGTTTGTTTGACTCTTTCAACATGCTAGGCATAGGAAGGAAAGAAGGTCTAGTTAGGAGTTTTAGAGACCTTTTCAAAATTTAAAACCTTATTCCAATCAAAATTTAACTTTTTAATTATTTATTAGGCATATTAGGTAAATATTAAAATCAGTAAATCATTTTGAATAACTTATATGCATTAATTTAGTGCTTTGATCATTTAACTCCTTCATGAGCAAAGAGGTGTAGGAGAGAAAATTGGGTTTTACATTGAACCATGAAAAATTTATCCATGGATGGCTTTTAAAAATAAATTAAAACATGAAAAAAGGTACTTATATCCATAAAATATTTCAAAATATGTTGTTTTGTTCATTTTTCATGTTTTTTCATTCATTATTTCTAACCCTAAAAAATGATAAAGCTCCTTGTATAGAAGAATTTACGGATCACCTTGGAAAACTAAGAATATTTTTGAGTTCCCTCTATCTCCTTATATATTAATAACAAATATAGTGAGCCAAATATAAAAATAAGTATCTTTTTTCTATCAATTTTGTTTCCAATTAGGCCTCCTAGGCCTAGAAAGAAAAATTTGACCCAAATGACCACCCACACATGTGAAACTTACCAAAAATATTTTATTAAATTTACCTAGACTAATACCATTTTCCATACCAAATTTCAAGTTCTGGGGCATTATGTATAAGGGAAAACCATGAAATGGCCATTTATAAGCCTATATGTTTTTGTGTACTTGAGGGGTAGTTTGATATATGACCTTATGATGCCTTTATAACACTTAAAAGACCCAATATTTTATATTAAATTCCTTTATTACATTCTCAAGCCTTCACCATTGATTCTAGGCTTGCAAAATTGTGTTTTCTCACCTGTTGAGCTTGCGGCCAATTTGTAAGAGTTGTATAACAAATTTGGAAACCTATAAAAGAGATTAAATGATTATGACACCTTTATAAATTCCAGATTAACACATTAAAATTGTTTTTATATCACTCCAGTTCTCATACTCTCACAAACAAGAAAAAACTACCTATTTTTCCATGTACATGCACATGATAATATCATACATGCACATGATAATAAACACGTAAAAGTGAAGCTCAAGATATTTTTGAATATCATAAATACCATTAGGTATTAAAACCATAGAATTTGAAGGAAGCAATAAACATATCTCTTTAATCGGGTCAATTTTAGGGTTTTAGGAGGGTTTTAAGAGGTTTCAATTATTAACAATTATTCATAATGGATAGAGGTCCATTCCAAAAACCAATTCGAAGAATTTATATAAGTGTTACCCCCCTAAAATCTCATATTGTCTTGATTTCCCATGTATATTCTCATTAAATTTAAGAGAAAACCTCTAACCTCTTTGAGTTCCTTCTCAATCAAAATAGGTTTTTTCACCTTTTGATGATTGTTCATGTAGTTTTAAATCCTAAAGACTAAAATCAATCCATAAGTTTTAAGAATAAGACTCCATCCAACACCTAAAGAAACCTAATCTTACCATACACCTCTAAATTTTTTTAATTTATTCAAATCTACCTCTTAGGTTGAGGTGACTGTGTGTGAAGGCCAAGGAAAGTATTTAGAGTATTAAGACCTCAAAACCCATTTTAATATTAAAAAAATATATTAAACATGTATTCAAGGATATATTAAATTAATTATTATGACCCTCCACAATAATGATCTATTAAATAGGTCCAAAACTTTGAATTCTCACCATGAAAGTTTTTATGCAAGTTAGACTTACTAATCTTAGGGGTATATAAACTAAGTTTTATCTAAAATATCATGATCCAATACTTATCGAGGTATTAATTATGTTATATACATCCCCTTTGACCATTATACCTTCAAATCCTCATGAGAAATATACTATCCTAGTTTGTTATAGGGTAGGCCTCTAGGTCTGCAATATACTCTGTTAGTAGATTGTATTAGTGAACTAAGTTTTTCATTGAGTTATTCCCTTAAAATACATATTTAATAGAAATGGATTGCATTAATTACCCTATGATATCATTTAATCTTCAACTATCCAACACTCATTACTATCATATCAAACTGTAACCTCCCTTTCAACATTCACAACTATGTCCATGACTACTTGTAGATGCATTGACTATAGGTGTAAATTTAATACTCTTTTAGGTGTATATATAGGAATTTTACTAAAATAATACCTTAAATAGGTATGTAACATGGGCTTAAAAATATATCATCTTGTGGTAAGATATTAAACTCCTCACCTCTTCCTTTCACAAACTTCCTCAAGAAACCTTAAATAGGTAGGCTGACTAAGTTATTACCTTTCTTGACTATAAGTGGATAAGCTATGATTGAATTTTTAGAGGCTTATTTATTTTAAATAATCTTCATGTCCTTGTATCTAAGACTAAAATATTATATGAAAACTCAACTGATCATTGAAAGCTCAAATTCTCACTAAACTCCATCCTATTTTCTTCACCAATTAGTCAAGCCTATAAGTTGGATGTAGGTGGTGTTTTAAAGTTCAAAACCTCTTTATTTTAGAATTATAAAAACATAATTTTTTGATCATCCATATTATCTTCATCCATTATATAATTTCATTCAACTTTGCATCTAACTCACAAAATCTCATTGCAAAGAAGCCTAATTGAATGTTCTAAAATATCATGGTTATAAGTACATATTAGTGCTTATATAGACCATAAACTTGAAAACTTAAATTTTCATTAATTAACTTGATAACCTCATTTATCCCTCAATAAATTAATTCTTATTCTCAACTTCATCCATCACACAATCTCACATTTCATCTTCTTGACACGCTTATAGTTTAATTTGCATAGAAGTTTGATTGACTTAAGATATATGGCCGTAGGTGGCCATTTGTCCTTGAATCTATGTGGATTGTAGATGAAAATATAATTATACTCACCTTATTGGTCCCAAGATACCAAAATATCATTGATCCTATTTATTACTTTAAACTTTAAATCCATCACCATGATTCAACATTATTCTTCTTTAAGTAAGCCTTACTTTAAATGAATGTTGTAGGTCCAATTTGTCCTTGATTGTATGGAATATAGAATAAAAAGTGTCATTGTAATCATCCTATTCTCTTAATATTACCAAACATCATAATGGATATCATTATAACCTAAATATTATAAATCACCTACCTTTATAAGTCAACACAATGCTTCTTGAAGATGCCTTAAAATATGATGTTGTAGGTGCATATTTAGAGCTTGTACGAATAGAGGAAGATCATATGACATGATTGGTAATAGGTAAAAAATGATCTAAGAAAAATAAATGAGACCACTTACCTTGCATCCACTTGAATAAGTATTCAAGGAAATCTATAAGCATGGAAAATAAAACATTAACATTACCTTAAAAAATTCTTACCTTAGTTTTTGCTAAACTAGTTTTAAGATATTCTTTCATGTTTATAACCTACACCTTGGTGACTTTATCAACACTAAAATCATTTAAAAGTAACTTATATTACCATGAAAATTAATATTTACACCTCATAAACAAATTTTTGAGAGCACACAGTCCTTTGGAGGTTTCTCAAATTAGTAATATAGTCATACATAGTCTTGACCATGTTATTTAGGCATTTGACACTCCAATGACATCTTTTTCTCTCATAGTTTCATTAGTGATCTTTAAGACTCTATGATCACACTAAAACAACATCATGAATTTAAAACACATTTATTTACTCTCATGACTCCTCATATCTCCTATCACCTACCATGATCTCCTTCTAGCCTGCTCATTAGGCCTACAAGCTCTCATTTAAGCTATGAGAGAGTATAGTCTTAAGACCTCATATGGAATATCATAAAAAGGTAAATTAAAAATTTATCACCTTATATAAATCCTTAAATATCATGATAATGTCATTGAGATATTTTCACACACTTAAAATTTCATTAAACCCATAATTGTACATTGTGGAAGGCATCATCTCACTCAAGCTACCTTAAGGGAAAAAAATTTCAAGATGAAGGTACCTGTAAATCTAGTTTTAATGAAATAGGTGTATCATACCTGAAAAATGAAATTTTAAAATCCTAAAAATGAATGCATTCAACTAATATACCAAAAATGTTTGAAAACTACCATCCTTAATAATCAAGACATGTAACTAGTTTCTTATTTAAAAACTCCTTATAAAGGTAAATTAAATGATGATTAAAACATAAAAAATTTCTTATTTAACCATTAAATCATCCCATTATAACCATTTTTATCCATAAAGCTCTAAAGTGAAGAAATAAAGACAAACTTAGGCCCTGCCTAGATGACTAAGACATAGTGATCCCCTTACACTCTTAGTGATTGTTCCTAAACATTGGTGAATTAATATGATAAAAAATGACACTAAATTTAAGTCCATAAATGTCCCTATAATTTCCCAATATTTTTGGATATGAATATATCTCTCCTACCTATATTGAGTAAATAATGATGGCTTTCTTAGAGCTGCCAAGGAGGTTGATATGAGAGATAAGTTGGTTTTCTACATTTTGACAAATAAAACTCGTTAAAGACCATGTATTTGAATTTTTAATGAATAAATAATGTCCTAAAGATTCCTAAAGATCAATTTTACCTTGAATAAGTATATGGATAGCCTCAAAATGGGCCTTTTTAGCACTAAAATTGTTAAAATCACTTGGGAAACTTGATGAAACTACTGAAAAATACATTTATTAGATATTTTAATAATTTAAAAAGTAAACCATGTCATTATAAAATTATAATACCATTATCATGAAATAACTACTTCAAAAGACACAAAATGACCCAAAATGTAGTTAACTAGGTCATGAAGTTAGTTAAATATAACACCAACTAGTTTGATCAATAATTAAGCATATCATGACCTTGACACAACACATGAGGCCTCCCAAGATGATATGGAATATTTTCATAACTTGAAACCTCCTAAAACTAATCAAGAGGTGACTAAACAAGCACATGGCCATGATGATCAAAACCTTAAACTCATCAAATCTACCTTAAAATATGCTAATCAAAGTTTTATATGACCATTTCAAAGCCATTACAAGGACAACATAGTAATCAATATGGAAAACAATATGAAAAGAAAAGTTTCAAGTGATAGGGGTGATAATTTAACCTATGAGGTCAAAATTATCAACATTAATCTTTCTTTTCTTACTTTCAAACATTTCAAATTATTTCAATTTTAGATTTGATACACTAATTATATATGTAACATGATCTTAGTTATAAGTAAATCACCATAAAAACAATCAAATTTGGGCTCACGTAAAGGCAAGGTGTGTTATACACACCTAAGTACACATCTATTTTCCATTAAATTAGAAATGTCATTACTATATTAAGTGGATGGGGGACTATAAATGTTAAAATATGATATATATAATAGCCCAATCTTGTACACTTAGAAATTCCTATAATGTATGTACCTTTTATTTCTAGGCCTTCCAACTACAATAAGGCTCAAGTTCACTATCTCTTTATGCCAAATTTACTATATTTTTAATCTGACCATGATCTAGGTAACAATTCAGGTGATAATTCGGGTGATGGTTCTACCCCAATTGATGATAGAACTTCTGGGAGCCATAACTTTTGCACCATAACTCCCATTGATGTATGATTTCTATTGTTGTTTACATATTCATTTATAAACATTTTAAAGTTATGATGAGGATGTGGAAGGTAACCAATATCTAGGGGTGTTAAGTGGTTTAACTTTCATGATTTACAACAATATAGAATTTGAGGAATTACTATTTTTAGAAACTTACTATTTTTAGACTACACTACTAAAATTGAAATTTGTGGTACTTATATTAGGTTTTTAGGGGTAAAAAAACTAATACAAAGTGATAAATTCCATCTCACCACTTTCTCCTCATTATTAGCTTTCCAACGGTTCAAATGTGGAGTCAATCAGAGCTATGGTGCAAAAATTATGGCTCCCAAAAGTTCCATCATCAATTGGGGTAGAACCGTCACCCAAATTTTCACCTGAATTGTTGCCTAGATTAGACCATTGTTATTATAATGATCCAATAATTTTATAGAATTAAAAATATCTAAATCTAATTATTGTCCATAACTACTAGTTTTGGACCTATACTTATTTTCTAGCTCTCTAAAGATGCATCCTAGGCTAACACATGCATTGATACAATTGTCCATTTTCATACAAAAGTTTCAAGTTCCCAACGGTCATCCAAATTATAAATGAAACATATTTAAAATGTTTTTATAAGTGATTTAATTTAATATATTTCTGAAATGGATTGTTATATATAAAATATTTACCCTCGTTCATTCCTCACCTATAAATCACATATAACTCACATGGAAATATACTAAGAATCATTCAATCAATCATTCAAGTGAGAAAATATACCCTATTTATCCATATTTCCATATCATTCATAGGATAAATATTTATCCAATTTTCATGATTCAAATATCATCCCATGATCCATATTTTCCATGTTATAAGCTAGGTCATTACATGTATTCGATTATCAAACAATGCACAATTATGCATACACAAGACAACACATAGGGGATAATTGCATCAGTATGAGGCCCTCTTCAGAGTATTAGTTATATAGGTAGTGCCCATCAATAGATAATTATTTGGGGTAAACTTGAAACCATGAGACCACTAACCCATTTTAACATAGTCATAGATGATAACTTGTTTTCAAGATCTAAAGACATCAGAAAAAATGTGATGAAAACCTAGAATTCTCTAGTTGTTAAATCCAAATCCAGTAAATATTATTTATAGGACACTTGTGATATATTTAGACACATTCATTAGTACAACTATCTAGATCCAACATAAGTTTCCAATGTCATAGAAAGGATATTTATAGAAGCTGAACACTATTCACAAATCATCTTCTAGTCCACTTATATCCTATTTCTACACTGACCTACATGTTCACAGTAAACCAAGTATCATTTTTTCTAAGTTTCAAAAATCTATTAATATTCATACTTTACTATTTTTATAAATACTAATTTATAAATTTATAATACTATTTGTCTAATTTATCTATTAATTGACCTTCTTATATATTAGTTTACTAACCTTCTATAAAATATAATATAATTTTCTTAACCGTAGATACCACATTATCTAAATTTAGGGTTATATAGTGGATGATTTTATTATTTCTAAATAATATTTTATTTATATTTTTGGGTGTATGGTTTAATTAGTTATTAATTAACTAAACTAGTATGAATTAATTAGTTAATTAATCAAAGGGGTAATGTTATGTGAAATATAGTAAAATATGTATTTTCAGTGATGCATGGGTTAATTAGAAAAATTAGTAAATAAGGAATGTCAATAGTTAGTATAATAATTGTGACACTATAGTGGTATAATTTAGGTGCCTAATTTTCAAAGAATGAATAAAATTAAAATGGATATGGATGTCAAAATATTCACCAAGTGGATTTATTTATTTAATTTTGATAAATATATGTCCCCTTAAGAGGTTGGGAGAGAAATAAAAAATGTGGATGGGTTCTCGAAATGAAAGAGAAGGGATCATGGTATTTTTTATGAATGTTTTTCTATGGTTAGCTTAGATCTCATGGAGAAACATATGTAACATATTTTATTAAATTATTTCATGCTTTTATTTGTATCAGTTTGATTTATCCCTAGCAATAGTATATATGAATGAGGTTGGACTAGGAAGGATTCATCCTGATGTTTTTTATTAGAGTGAATTTATTAATATGCAAGAATAAAACAAGGAGATATGTTATTTAAAATTGTGTGATATGTTTGGGAGGTAAAAAAATATGTGTATAGGCATGTGAAAAAGGAAAATGGGGCTGAAATAAAAGAAACAATACAAAAAATGAATGAAATAGGTATTTTAAGGTGAAATTGGGGTGGGTTGGGTGAATAAATAGGATGTAGGGGTGAATTTAAATTAATTTTCACATTTTTCCACTTGGTATTTTTGAGTTCTAGATTTACAAAAGATTTTGAGCTAATATATATATATATATATATATATATATATATATATATATATATATATATATATATATATATATATATATATATATATATATATATATATATATATATATATATATATTCCAACTGATGAGCACTGTAGCGAGTGAATGAGGGTGCACTAGAGACTAGATGGGAGTGCACCATCAGTCAGTAGTGTTTTTAGTTTTTGAAATTTGATTTTTTAATGTAATAAATGCATTTTAAGTGGGTGAGAAAATAATTCACTACTATATTTTAGGAGTTCAAATAGCACACAAACATTTATTATTTCCTTGTTAGTCCAAATGATAAAAAATCAAACATAACAATACACTAGAACTAAACACTCTTGCCTATCATAACATAATGAGAAAGATCACAAAATAGATATAAAAATAACAATTAATTTACCTCATTTTTTGAATTTGATGTTCACTTATTGTCGTAATGATGTTTGTGCTTGATTCATGACAATTAGAGACTTTTATTAATTCTTCTCCATGTTGGTGTACTTCTCCAATTATCACTTGTGGCTTGGTATGAAGCTTGGCATAAAATGGGCATTATAATACTACCTTCAATGTATTTTTGAAGTTATTCAATCAAAATAACCTTACACACAAAATATTATTGTCATATGGTGTGGGCACTTGTATTTATAGCTCTAAGAACTAACTCTAACCCTAGGGAGGTTAGGTTAAATTCTAACTTTGGTTGAGTCTAAAATAACCTAGTTTGAGTTAAGATAACCTTGGGTTGGGTCAAATCATTCATCAAATATCTACACCTTAGTTTTATATATTTATGAGTCATGACAAATCAATTTATATATTTTTGAGGTTGTGACTCATAATTTAGAATATTTAGCAACTAATAAATCACTTTTTAGCTCCTTTGACCCTTGACTTCAAATTTGGCAAAAAAATTATTTTTTGATAAATGAAATTCACTAATTTGATGTGGAATTTTTTATTTAGGTAAGTTAATTAATATTTGAAATGTAATTAATCTTTATTATTAATATTTATCTTTTGATAACTATTTTAAATTTTTTGAATTGATAGTTTGACAGGTCAATAGTGTCAAATTACTAGGTCATAATTTGACTAGGGTTAACACTAAACTAGGTTATTGGTGTATACAAAGTAATATGCCAAATAAATTGGCATTGTTATGTTTCTAATTAATTAAACCCATTACATAGACAAATTTAGGAAATTTAAGTGATTTCTAAGATTAAATTATGTCACATTCTAGAAATTGAACTCAAACCTAGTTTAGACTTGAAAGTGGCCAAAATAGAGTGTTTAAAATTTTCCCTATTCGAGAAGGCATTATGAGACATAGGAAAAATAATGTATTTTCAAAGAATGCAAAAGTTTTTGATCCTAATGGTACATTCCCCAAAGAACAATTGATAAGCCCTTGATGCCCCATTAAGGGAGCAAGAGATAAAATAAAGTTGTTGAACATTCCCTTGAAATGAAGAAAATGACATGATATAAATGGTAACAAGGGTGGAATTATTGACTTTCCTAGAGACTATTATAAATAGTAATTGTTAAAGATTCATTGACTTTCCCAAAGGTAGTTATAATTAAGAGCAAAGGGTGTGACAATATTTTTCCCAAAGGAAATTATAAGAAATGGCACAAAATCCATAAAAGAAATTTATGTTAAGTTGGCAAAGGATAAAAACACATTTATATCCTAAATGTGAGTTTAAAAATGAATGCTCAAACAAATATGGGGTATATATATACAAATAAACTTATTAAATGGGTCTCAGGAAAGGCCCAAAAATATGGTTTGGTATCAATATGATAAAAAAAAATAAGGCACATAAAACAAACCACATATGTGAAAAATACACTTCTTAGAGCATGCAAAATGAACTATTGGCCTTGGGGGAAAATTCAAATTTTTGGTTATATAATCACCCTTGGGGTGAAAAATAATTCATTATCACCCTAGCTAATTGAAATTCTCAACCCTAGTTTTCTAAGAATTGAGCTCATCAAAATGGCCTATGGAGGAGCTCAATGTCACATTTTAGAGTGATGAGAGAGAAATGCAAACACCCCATGATGGACCACCAGTGAGTAACTTCAAACTTATCATTAATGACAAATTTATTGCATTTGTTACTAGTTATAGGTCAAAAAATGGAAAAGTTTTCATTTGTATTTTAGGTCAAATAATGGCTTCGTAAGGAAAATGGTGACTTCATATGAAGGAGCCATTCCTAGGAATGGTAGAATCACCAAAATGGGGTGGAAATTTTTGAAATGATGATTTTTCCCATTTTAAGGTGATGTCACCATTTTTTTGAAAATGAAAATGGTGATATCACCTTAAAATGTATAATATCACCTAAATGATGGCTTTTCCACTTAGGAAAATTATAGATTCACCTTGAAATCCAAAAATAGCTTATTTGGTACTTGAATAGGGTCCAACCTCTTAGAGAGACTCAATTAGGCTTATTAGGCTAGGCTTAGGCTTGTGTAGCTATATATATTTAGGTCGACACTAATTTTTTGTGATTTTATGAGTGAATATTTATCATAACATGTTGAGAGTGATGTTTGTAATATCTACAGGCCCCTCAGATCTAGACTGAGGATATGATTTATTTATTATAGATGATAGACCTTCATGATGTGGTACAAATTCTAGTCATCTAGGTTGATTAGACACATTTGAGCATGTTGGATAAGAAAAAGCATAGTGAGACTTCGATGTTCTACCTACCTATTGGAGAAGCTACTGTGACACTTGAGGATACCTGGTGTATCTTTAATTTGTTGATACATAGATACAAATTGTTTTGGACACTACTAACACAACATCAAGTAGTTATTAATAACCTGGTCTGCTATCAAGGTATCCCCATGTTTTAAGGGAAATTCAATATTGACCTTATAGATAACTATATAGACATTTGGCTAAATGGTTTACCTATTGGGGATCTATCACCACTAGGTAACTATTTTCATGGAAATTATATGAGGCATCCTAATACCTGATAAGTGTGGCTAATAATTTCATATGACTTTGAGGTGTAGTGCAGAGTATGTTTAATGAGTCTACATGATTCACTTGGGGGATAACTATCTTAGCATAAATTTACTAATATATGCATATGATAATCATAACATTGTAGATGGAGCATTGGGGCTTGCACCCTTATGATGTCTAGGGATAAGATAACATCTCAATTAAGTAAGAAGTAGTGTTTCATAGATTATGGGACCTAGAGGATCTATTGGCATACATCTAGGCTCAGATAAGAGTATATAGGCATGATCATATGTGGTATATTCTATTCTATTCTTAGAAGTTTGATAATATTACCCCATGATTTTTCATTTGGAGTTCTTATCTTGCATACCAATTTCAATGATTCAAAGACATGTGGTATATGCATTTCATTATGACCATATGCTTTTGATTAGAAGATAATTCTATATAATTGAGGAATACCACCCCTATTGGGTACTTTGATAGTTTGGCTACACATAATATGTACATAATGGACTGAGATGGTTTTCCCATGTGACATAAGAGATCATTTGGAATAATTATATTATACAAAGGAGTGAGACTACTAAAAATTATATCAGTGCACCATAAGTTCCCTAGGCTTACATACAAGGACCAACTTATGTAGGTTTCACTATGACCTATATACATTGGTGGGTGTAGGTATGCCCTTTGAGACTAATAGTTTCAATTCAAGCAGGGCACAACTACCCATAGACATTAAAGAGATGGAGGCTAAGACATCAAGTGGTAGTGGAAACACTTGTAAAGATAGTGATGATGAAGCTAATGATGATTATGATGGATTTGATGGAAGATATGGTTAGGGAAATGGAGATTAATATGGAGATGGATATGGAGATGATAACCCAAATATAATGGTGTTATATCCTAGCATATCATTATTTATAATGGATCAAGTGGATCTAGGCTAGGTAAGGCCTTAAGGTACATAGGTGGATCTAGGATAGGTACGCCCTATAGAATAGCTAAAATGGGTAGGGATGTAGGATTTTTAGAGTAGTAGATCATCACCTAGGTGAGAGAGATTATATGTTTAAAACATTAGGTAGCTAATTTATAGAGAAACTTAGATATGAGGGAAGATGACATGACTCGACTATATATAGATATCACTCAGCTAAAGGCTAAGATAGTTAGGATGGTAGAAGTTAAAGGCTAGCTTACTATAGAGAGAGATTAGGCCATTAGCAAGAGAGATTAGGAATTATCCATTTTCGACATACTTAGGTGAGATTGAGATGAGATCAGGGAGTCATTACACATGTTATATTCTCATAGATGGTTGGGAAGCACCTTTGAGCCAAAGTTATGGCATCTTATTACTAATAAGCCTATGAGATGACCATGCTTATATATTAGCAAGTTACTTCATTTGAGGTCTAAGATGCACATAAGGTAGTTAGTATATTTGGTCAGTCTCATACTAGGACTCATGTTATAGGTGCCTTAGGTCAGTTCATCCATCATCCATGACCCCTACCACTAGGACCTTTAGGTCCATCAAGGTCACCTCTAGCCATAGGTCCTATGGACACATAGATCTAGAGTTGATCATAGGGATCTTGGAATTTTATCATAGTTTTGGGCATGTGGATTTATACTCATTATGTTAGCATATTGACGTATTTTGAGACACCATTGTGATATGTATATATCCTCTATGTATATGACATTTGAGATATATTTAAATTCATTTTTGGGGCCTTTGAGGTTAATGTACATGTATATGATATTATTGATATATATACGATGACATGTTTGTTATCTTGATTATCTCATGTTGAATAGTGATTAACATTGATTAGAATTATATATGTTTAGCATTGTTTATGTTTATACCCATGTATGCTATGTTCATATATTTCTTATGCCATGTTTATGAGATGTTTTTCTATTGGTTATCATCTAATTATGTTTTATGAATCACATGTATGTTTATTCATAGATGCACTTCTGTATAAACATCTAATAAATTAGTTTTACTCTTGTTTATTACTTAGTGGATTCAGGAATGTGTTTGGGTATTTAGCTAATTTGATATATTAGATAATTATTCCCATTACATTGATATGATAGTCTTTATATGCCTAATTTTTATTATATCTTGTGATTTTATACATGATAATTATGAAAAACTAAAATGGAATTATATACCCTATGCATGGAAAACTTAGTTTAAATGTAAATATAAAAAACCTAGGATTAAGATATGAACAATCAAATCCCAAGTGTAAACATAACAAGTAAATCAAATTTAAGACTAAAAATAAACATTCAAAACTAAAGTACATGATATGGATAACAAATACTTGAGTGCAAAAAAATTGTAATAATCTTATGCTAATAAAAAAACAAAAAACAAAAAATAAAAACAAATCAAACAAAGATGAAACAATCAAATGAAACAAAAAAAACAAATAAAAACAAACAAGTTATACATACAAACAAAATAAATAAACAAACAAAAATAACAAAATATAAATGAACTATACAAATAAATAAATAAAACTGATAAATAAACAAAACTAAGAAAATAAACAAATTATACAAACAAAGCAAAAACAAGGCTATAAACAAACAATAAGATGACAAATAGGAAAAAAAATCAAATAAAAAATAAAATAATAAAACATAAATAAACAAATAAAAAATACAAACAACTTATAGAAAAATAAGAAAACACCAATAAACAAAATAAATAAAATAATAAAAAAAAAACAAAAAATGGCTAATAATCAAATAAACAAACAACTAAATAAATAAAAAAACACAAATAAAAATAAATAAATAAATAAACAAATAGGATACAAAAAAACACAATAACCAAGTAAAATAAACAACCATAAATAATATAACCAAGACAAAATAAATAGAACAAAAAAAGATAGATAAAATAAATAAATTAAAAAATAAAATAAATAAGGCACAAAACAATCAAAATCAAATAATCAAAATAACTAAACAATAAAAATCAAATAAAAGTGTAATAAATAACCTAATTCTAAACACACAAAGGTAAACTAACGAAGCTAAAAAACAATAATACACAAATAATGACTAATGAAAACATTAGTAAAAATAGAATACAAATTGTTTATGCATGTTTAATAGAGGTGTTACTCCTAGAAATAGGGTGACCCCTAAGTTAGGTAGCAAAAACCCATGTAAAAAAAGATGGGAACAAAAGGCACAAGGTTTCCCCTAGGCTATAGGGAATAATAACACAAAGTATGATGACAAACATTATCCCTAAGCTATAGTAGATAATGACATAAACAAACAAAAATGGGGGAAATAGAAGAAAAAGTAATGGGTAGAAAAGCTAACTCTAGATGCACTAGGCAAGTGGACATTACCTACATAATTCCATAGATAAAAGATCCAATGTGAATGTTAGGAAAAATTTAGTTCTACCAAGATATGGGATAGAAAAAAAATGATGATAATAAAACATGATTGATTTGTAGAAGAAAATGGGAATGATCAGGAAAAATGGTGAGTGAATAATAAAATAGGGGTATGATGCTCATAGTCATGAAATGTCAATGTAAACAAATTGAATAAGCACGAGAGTATGGTTTAGGCTAAAACCACACTAAAAGTCAAGAGACAAGTATCCACTAATGAACTGAATTGGTAATTCATAGTGTTTACTACATCTATAGCTTAGAATGAGAATGAGCTCATCAAATAGTGAGATCATTGGCAATGGATTCTCATAAAATGGTGAGAGCATTCAAAAAAAAATTCTCAAAAAATGATGAGAGCATAAGCAAATCCAAGAAGTTACTAGTTCATCAAATTTTGAATTTATAATTCTCACTATATTAACTCATAAAATGTGAGAGTGTACAACTAAGGCCAATAAATATGTGAAAATTATATGATAAGTGGTTATTTGTGAAATAAATAGGAGTCCCATAATCCTTAAGGCGAAGAAGTGGTTGAAAAAGAAATCAAGGCAACCAAGATAACCTGAGATAATGAATGTGTCCAAAGGCTACCTACATAGTCTATGTGGACCTCACACCGATGTAGTTCTCCTAAAAATTAGAGGGAAATAGATAAAATGGCCAAGAAATGAAGCTAAATAGATAAGAAGGTCCATCCCCAAAAATCTTGGTTGATTTATATCTCTCATGGAAATTCTAAGCCAATTTTCATGATTTGTGATTTTAAAAAAAAATAGAGGTCTTTATGAATGTTTAGGAGTTTTTGAATTATTTCAAATGTTTTTGGAATTTTTATAGGCATCTCAAATCAATTAAGAATTATGAGATAAAAAATGGTCTAACTTACAAAATGGTGAGAACATGGTTTAGGTTTCTCACAAAATAATAAGATTTTTTAAACATAAATTTCTCATAAAACAAAAAGAGAATTGAAAAGGTGTGACTATGCTAACCTCAACTTAAATCGATCACCACCTGCATAGTCCCATAAGTCCTCAATTCATTGTAGTTTCACTTACATAAAAGGCATCTGAGTTAGTACCAACAAGTTAAGGTATAGGTAAATGCTAATGTAAATGGCAACAATAATGGCAAGGTAATGTGTCAATGAATGGTGAAGGTGTTTCTCCTAATTTTTCCATAGGCAATTATAATGTAAAAAAAATTCAAAGGGTCAGTGGTACTAATTTTCCCATAGGTGGTTATAATTAGTAGCATGAGGAGGGAAGGTAATAACAAACGAAGGATGCAATTTCTAGGACCACTGTCATACTACTTTCATATACTATCATTCAAACATTTGATTATAAAATAACTGATGGATCTAAATCTATCATCAACAAATGAACATGACTAAAGTATAAATTAATTATAACTAAGGCCAAATGTGATAGGCAAGGTTAGGTAAAAAATAATTGAATGGTAAGTGGCTAATGGCATGGTATAATGGTAAGGGGTATATTACAAAGAATGGGTATATTTTGGCATAACTTAAATGATCCTTGTAGACTATAATTTGAGTCCCTCAAGTGCAAAAATGTATGAGGTGTATTATGTTCATTGGTTCATCAAGTTCATCTACATCTATCATGGCAAGCTTGTATTCTCTAGAACCATAGTTAGTAATAACTACATAGGGCCCTAACTAATTTTTATGGAATTTTCTTTTTATATTTATTTTAGCATTGATATTATTTTAATTTTCTTCTAACACAAGGTCACCAAGATCGAATTGCTAAACATGTATATTATATTGACATCTTAATATTTTATAATAACCTTGATGTTTATTCAAGGTGGCAATAAACATTCCATCAAGTCTAGCTCCTACAAGTGAGCTATTTTGTAATCATTGTCATCGATGATATGTTGCAATGAAATTAAGAGAGAAGGAAACTTAAACTCCATAGGAATAATGGCCTCAATGCCATAAACAAGTGAATAGGGTGTATCTCCTTTTAAAGTATGTAATGTGGTATGGTATTCCTAGAGGGTGTTAAATAGATGAAAGTGTGAATTATAACCACCATCATTGATAATATTATTCAAAATATTAACATTGGTATTATTAGAAGCCTATGCATGGCCTTTGCCTTGTGGGTAGTAGGTAATAGAGAAATGTTGTTTGATGTGGTATTGGGTACAAAGTGCTTTCACATCTTTGTTTTTAAATGATCCACCATTATCAGATATAATGTCAGAGGGGATGCCATAATGATATATGAGTTGGTTAAATATGAACTTGGATATTTTCTTACCAATGATGTGAGAGGAATGGCTTCCACCCATTTCGTGAAATACTCAATAGTAGTTATAACATGTTTATGATTGTCTGAGGATGTAAGATTGATCTTCCCTATGAGGTCGAGTCCCCACATTGAGAACAACCATGGTATTTTCAATGATTTAACTATCTTAGCCATAACATGAATCACATTATCATTATTTTGACACTCGAAACACCTCTTCAGATCTATTGATATGTCTACTTCCATAGTCAACTAGTAATAACTAGTACATATTAACTTTTTGGATAAGATTGACTTGCTATTGTGGGATTCACACATTCCTTCATGGACTTCCATAAATTCTAATTTGTATTTTTTTCAAAGGTAAATAATGAAGTAGAGTTCCATCATAGCTTCTATGATACAAGGTTGGTCCAAGTAGGGTATACTAAGAGGTTTTATGGGAGAAATATTTTTGTTTCTTACATGATAAATTGAGAGGCATAATTTGGTCTTGAAGATAGGCATATATATCTAAGTACCAAGGACATGTGGAACCAACAATATCACAAACCATATCAATGGATGATTGTTCATGTGTTAGTGCTAAGAGATGTTTGACAAAAAATTGATAATCACTTGCTCTATATATGATCTGAATCATGGAGCCAATAGTGGCTATGGCATCAATTGTTTTATTATTAGATTGATGTATTATTTAAAATTAGATGTTGGTAATCTTCTATTTGAGAGTATCAACCATATGTTTATAGAGTACCAACTTATTATCCTTGGTCTAGTACTAGTCCATAACCTAACTAATGATTAAATGAGAATTTCCATACACTAGTGAATGTTGGGCATTCTACTATACTTCTTGATGAAACTCTACAATGAGTGATTTTTACTCAACCATGTTATTGGTATAGGTATATCTAATAAATAAGTATTTAAGAATAATATCCCCTTATGGTATAAAAATAATATTATAGACCTGATCCATGAGCTATAAATGATCCATCAAATTACATATTTCACTATTCAGCCTTAGGAGGTGTTTTTACTTCTTTAGTGGTCATAATGGCCTCATCTAGAAATATAAATGTGAGAGGTCAAGTATATTGAAGAGGATATTATATAAAAAGATCTATGAGAACTTACCCCTTAATGACCTTTTGATTGGCATATTTAATTTCAAAATCACTCAATAACATGATCCATTTTGCCATGTATCCTTATAAAGCTAATTTAGAGAGTAATTACTTAGGTAGATATAGTTTAGAAAGAATAATGGTATTGTTGTTGAGCATGCAATGATATAAATTTGGGCTGCAAAAACCATTACTAAATAGGATTTTTCAAAAGACATAATTATTCTCATATGTGACCAATGTTTGGTTCAGATAATACATGGCATACTCTTTACCTTATTCATTATGATGTGCCAAAAGTGCCCCCAGTGCATTTTCAATCACTAACAAGTAAAGTATCAATGGCTTTCTCAGTGTGGGTGGAAATAAAATAGGTGGTCTAGTAAGATATTCCTTAATATGATCAAATGCTTTATATCACTCTTCATTATATGAAAATGTAATACCCTTCTTTAGTAAGTTCATAAATGAATGGAATTTATTAGCCAATTATGAAATGAAGAATCATATTAATTGGATCTTACCTTACAAACTATATAGATGCTTCAAGATAGATGGTGGTGGCATTTCATAAATTATATGAAATTTGTTTAGGTCAACTTCAATTCCCCTATGAGAGACAACAAAGTCTAATAATTTTCTAGAATTTATGACAAATATAGACATCTTTAGATTATGCTTGATGTTGTACTCATGAAATCTATCAAATATTCTTCATAGTATGACTGGATCATTGTCACATTTCTTTGATTTACCTAAGATGTCATTGACATAATCCTCAATGATGTTGTACACCATATCATGAAAAATCAATATCATGGATCTTTGGTATGTGGCCCCAAGATTCTTAAGTCCAAAAAAAAATTAGCTAATCACAAAAGTTTCCCCATGGGGTGGTGAACACTATCTTTTGTTGATCTTCTTATTCAATTTTGATATAATTATACCCTAAAAAATCAACCATAAGAGAACACGTTTCGTAGCTAGCCATTGAGTCGACTATCATGTCAATATTAGGAGAATGAAATTCATCTTTTAGGTATCCTTTTTTGATATCTCTAACATTATTATAGTTCTTGATTTCTTATAGTTTATTTCTTATTGACATAATGTTTGAAATCCACTCTGAATAGTTTATTGGTCTGATGCATTTTGTATTTAAGAGTTCTTCCAACTCTCTCTTGACTAACACAATAATATGAGGAAGCATATTATGTAGTTTTTATTTAATGGGATTGGCATTAGGATGTACAATCAAATGGTTTCAAACCAAGGGGGGTCCAAAATGGCATGTCTAAATAAGCCCATGAAAATATGTATACAAACTCCCTCGAAAGGGCTGTAAAAACTTCATGTTCCTCCTCAGTGAGGGATGAACCTAGTTTAATCCACTTTGGGTCCTCTAGATTCCTAATGTTAACCTTTGAATTTTCCTCCATAATAAGCGTATAACCATCATCTAAAATAGTTAGAAAGGATTTAAACTAGTTGGCAATGACAATGTTTTCTAGCTAGACTGGCTCATCTAATACTACCAAGTGAGATAAATCAGAATCTTCTAGTGCTAGCAAAGGCCATGGAATAAATACTTCAAGGCACTCTTGAACAATCTATTCAAAAACTTGCCTCTCCTCATTAGTGATCTATAATACGTATATAGGATTTGGGTTATAGGTATCTTGTGATTCATAGGAGTATGGGTGAACATCCCCATCTAATGGCATCATAAACCAATCTTCACCAAGAGACTATCTTTTCTCTTTACTTTTACCCTGGTCATAAAGCACCTCAAAAATGTTTTCAATTTTAGACCTTAATGTTTCATTTTATTTTTATTTTTGGCCAGGGAAGTTGACCTATTATCCAAAATAGGATGCAAGATCCAATATAATAGAAAATCCTTGTTTATGATCTCTAGGAAGAATGTGATTCTTCAATCCCATAAAGTTGCATATCACCTCATCATTTTCAAACTCATCTAATGGAATTATTGACTCTTACTTGTCTCAATATATTAACTATGGGTGATAAAAGGTTAACAATAAAGTTTGATTAATAGGGTTAATGGTGAAAATGGCATGGGGTTTAAAAACATTTATGGAAAAAAGTTTATCATAGATGTTATAGTTAGACCCTGCATCACTGTTGGAATCATCTTCATTAGTCATTAGTTTTAGATCATGAATAAGGTATGTGGTGTCATCCCCAGGAAACATTAATTCAATACTATTTCTTCCCTTGTACTTGGTCATTGAGACTAGTTTGATTTTACCTTGTTTATGTAGCCCCAAACTTATACATTCATAAGCTAGGTGATCCATAATATGATTAGGGATAAAATACTTTTCAATTTGGTAATATTCATATATCTCATCAATGTAAATATTTGAATCATATTTAACTAAGGGGTTTTGTTTTAGGATAGAGGCCAATTTAATAATAATGGGCTTGTTTAGCTAAAATTTTACCTTGTTTTGCCACTCCATATGAGTAGTTTTGGCCTTGGTTCTTCAATAATATTTTGTATTTTTATAAATTTAGTAATATGGAATGCATTATGGGTAATGTATTAAATGTGACCTTTTTTATGTATATATAAATGGTTGGAGATGTTTATTGGAGGCATGGCTGAGGTAGAAGCTAGGCTATCTAGGTCAATGTAATTAGATTTTAGTCCTGATTCAATGGATTTTCCATTTATAACTTTTTTTCATTAGATTTAGGCATAAAATTCATGTAAAATTGATATTTATATCTTTTATATTCAACCTCAAGGAATTTACAATAATGATATGGATTAAGATCATCTAGTATAGTGACTTCCATTCATGAATGGGGAGATTTTATACACTAATGTAATGTAGAAGGTATGGCCTTGATTTCATGGATCAATGGTCAGCCAATAATAGATTTTAAGATAGTTTTATATCCAAAACATGTCATAGTGAGTTCTTGGCTAAAGTCCCAATAACTAATGGCAAACTAATAGTACCTTGAGATTATTTTTCTTCACTATCATATGTCTTGATAAAAATGGTATCTGGCTACAAGTAGTTTATTGCATAGACAATATTTTTGATCAACTTAAGAGGCATAATGTTGAGGCCTAAACCATTGTTTACAAGCATGTGTTTAAATATATGGTTCATTATACCTACCTTGATGTACAAGAAGTTATTATGCAAAGATCCCAAGGATGGCATATCACTTTGGTCAAAGGTAAGACATTTGATAGGGGCCAAGTGTCCTACCATGAATTATATTTTGTTTAGAGTGATGTCATTTGTCATGAGGGCTTGATTTAATTACTCATTCAAGATGTCTTTTTAGATGCTTGATGTATATAGTAAATCCATGATGGATATATCCATAGGTAGTTTTTAGCTTTTCCATAATATCATAGGATTTCCCTTTAGTTTTATCAATTAGTTTATTTATTATAGGCATGGAAGGTTGAATGGGCTCATTTATAGTATTTGGTTTTGGTCCCTTGATAATAAATTTAGCTTGTCAAGTTTTTATTACATAATCTCAATTTTGCACTTTGATTTGATAGCTAGTTGGGTAGGTAATAAGGAATAAATTGGTAATTCTAGGTCACTATTGAGCCTAGTACTAGCACGATATAAAGAATAATTATCTGCATAAGGAGGTTGGTAAGCATTGCTTGACTGATAGGCATTGTTGGGTGGGGGTATAGATTAGTTGGTAATTGGTTGAGAGTTAATAGTGATAGTTATAACATGAATACCTAAAACATGTCCTAAAACATTGTTATAGGTATATGTAATGGCATGATGGCCTCTTTGGTTTGTTTGGTTAGTTTTCCCTTTGTTATAACCATTCAATTATTATTTTTTTGGATGGGATTGTTGTTATTGACTATTTGATGGAGTTCTCTATTGGTGTTGTTGTTAATGTTTGTGTTATTACTAGTTGTTATTACTGTTATGTTAGGGAAATGAATTATGGTAGATACCCAAGTTAAAATTGGTCATAAGAGAATGATTGTGTATTTTTATCTCTCCATTTTATAACATATTCTCAATTAAATACCTAAGTTAGATACACTAATGTATGGAATGTCCCTCGATGCAATGGTACTCATAAAATTCATGTTCTTTATACCAGTCAAGAAAAGGAATGGATTCATGAAATGGATTTGGTATTGGCTAACTAATCATATTCTCCTAAACCAATATTCATAACATAAATTCAATATGCTCACCAAGGTCATTAAATTATCTAGAAATGGGTGGTATTATCCTTAAAGGAGGGGATTGTAACTAGTTTTGATTATGTGGCTTTTAGTTTTATGGATGCCTTGGTTAAATCTATGGAAGTGAAGATTACTGAATAGGTTGAGGTAAATAGATAGCCAATGTTTATATCATATGAACATGGCATGATTAAGTAACCATGTTGCCAATAAAACTATTATTATGGTTGTAGGGTTTTGGTCTCTCATTGTTGTTGGCCTAAGGTGGCATTAAACATGGCATTTGAATTAGGTTATGATTATGGTTCTTGACTTGGTTTTGGTTTTGGTTCTAGTGGCCTTGATGTTGATTTTAGCTCTAGTTAGAAGAATATAACTTGATTATCCCTTTATTAGATAAGGTTTTATCAATATATATTCCTTTATCTAATACCTCTTTGAATGTATGAGCACATTCTAGCTTGAGATGGTAAGATATATCATTATATAAGCTCTTGGTAAATATCACAACCAATTTTTTATCTAGTAGATTATGAGAAAATCAACTTGCTATTGCTCTATAATGTTACAAATATGTAGTGAAGTTTTCACCAGTATGTTGTTTAGCTTGTCCCAAATACACAACTATAATCTCATACTCAAAATTGTATGAAAAGTGTTGTATGAACTTCTTAGAGATATCATTGAATTTAGGTACATAATTATTTGACAATTTTAGAATATATACCTAGGCTTATCCAACTAGACTCCTTAGAAAGAGAAGTATATGTTGTTATATACCACTGGTTGACATGCAATAAATATTTATTTTATATTATCTTTAGGGTCACCTTTGCCTTTTTATTTATAAAATTTAGGTGGATCATAACTTGATGGAAATGATATGTATAAATACTTGATGTTGAATAGATAAGAGGATATTTCATCTAGTTTGAATTTATTTATTTATTTTACAATATGTATAGCTTTAATTACATCCTTAATTTGTTTCAACTTTTGGGTAAGGAAGTTAGATGGAGTGTCTTATTACTATTAAGTTTGCAAGTCAAAGGTGCATTACATTGATTGAGGTTGACATATTGTGGAATGTTGGTTAAATTAGATAAATGACTAGGTATACATATATGTGCATTGGAATTCTATTATGGATATAGAATACATTTATATTGAAACATATTTTGGTTCAAAATGGCTACATAACTGTGTCTATAAAATTGTGGTTGTGCAAATTGAATTTGTCTCTGTGGGATGTGTTGGTATTGTTGGGTTTGGAAGGGAACTTGTACCCTACTTGTTAAAATCTATTATATATAGGGAACACATTATTGAATACAAACATGTTATTAAAGGTGATGATAGTTATATCCCTATTGTACATGTGATACTCTTTGGGTAAAAGGAAACTATTGCCAGACAACTGGTACCTATTATACATAAGAATTTTGTTGTTGGTTGAACATTTATTGTTGAATAGAAACTTGTCAGTTTGTAAATTACTGGGGATTATGTAATTTTTGTTGAATAGGCACTTTTTATTAGTTAGGTAATTGTCATGGGTTTGTCATTTATTGTTGTTGATCAAATGGCATTTTTTGATCAATAAAAACATGTTATGTATTAGGAAACATTTATGATTATTGAGGTATATTAGTTTGTTCTTATTGTGGTAGAGAATTTGTTGACCCCTATTGAGGTTACATAGTGTTCTAAAAAAAAATTGGTGGTAATTTAGTCCATTGTTAGCTTGTTAAGTAACTAGCTGATGAGTGAAGGTTACTTGTTAATTTTGGGAAGTAGGTGTACCTATCCCATGTTGTTGCAATCCACTTATGGAATTGTTTGGAGTAATATAATATGAGTTTATAAATGGTAAAATATACCCACTTTAGTTTAAATTAGAGTGAACTTGTGTGTTATCTATAATTTTTTGATTGAGATCTTTTGTTTGAGCAATAGTTTCTTTTATCAAAATAGGGACATCAAACATGTCACCAACCAACATGCTTTTGATGAATGGGGATATGTTCTAGTTTGTATAACCTAAATAATCTATTTGTCTCATTTTTAATAGACCTATATTAATAAGTGGCATGCTATAAATAACCATAGAATTAATATTATTTGCTATATTGAGGTAGTTTTAGTACACTTGTAGCTATTACATTTGTCCTTCCATAGGGATTTTCCATTTTATAATTTTAATTTTGTTTTATTGTGGAATTTTGAATACATTTTTATTATAAATAGTTTATTCCTATTTGAACTATTAAATTTGAGGCATATTACTAGGAGTTTTAATCAAACTAGTTACAATTTCATGTGGGAAGTCTGGTAGAAACTTGGCACCTACTTCAATGGATTTGATGATAATTTCAAATGTGTTCTCTTATAATGATGATAAAAAAGTATGTATCATAGCTTGTCTATGTTTGTGTCATAACATAGTAGGGATCTTTTTGTTGTCTTTATTCAATAGTCAACATTGTTTGAATAAGATACTACATCATTTGCTCTTGTTTTTGGCCTAGATAATAAGGTGTAGTAACCAAATACTATGAAAATGGGTTTAAAATTCATTAAAAATATGTAATGTTATAATATGGATAGGGATTCATCTCATAAGCTACATTATATGGCTCTTGAATAAAAGGATCACTGGTCACAAAGTTCTCATAGTCCTATTACATTTGTAATGAGGCATGTTTGGATCTATAGCTAGCTCTCATGAAAAACAAAGGTCTAAATGGTAAAAAAACAACCAAGGTCTAAAAATAAACAATGTTTGGATCTATAAAAGAGGACCAAAGGATAAGACAACTAAACTAAGCAAAGGTAGAATAAAATAAACTTGAAACCGGTCTACTAAATGATATTAATTTTCCCAAAGATAGTTATAATTAGTGATAAAGGTAACACAAAATATCTAAACTTATCTATGGACAAGGTATTGATTTTACCAAAGGTGGTTATAATCAATGACAAAATTATTTAGACAAGGTAGTATAATTTTTAACTATGACCAAAGGATAACAATAATTTTCCCAAATGTAATTATAATTATTTAATGTGAAAAACTAGGCTAGATTTAGAAATAAATAACTCAAACAAGAACTTGAAAATAAACTAAACTAAGTAAATTTCCTTAGATAAAATTAGTAAAACAACTTGAAAAAGAATATAATGTTAAGGTAATTGGCTTAGAAGGAACTCAGTGATTGGCTCAATAAGAATCACAATTTCATTCATAAGAGACTATTTGAAACAATGGAACTAGGACATATTTGAAATTTAACACAACTTCAAGCAAAGCATGTGCCAAAAACTTGGTTCAAAAGTATTTTCAAACAAGGAATAAGACAAAAAACCACCACTAGGTCTAGGTAAGTATTTTTTTAGATCAAATAGGAAATCAACCTAAGTAACACAATGTAAAAACAAAAGGTAGACAACCTAAGCCCAAATTAGATAAGGCTTTAGTGCAAACCTATTTAGTTTAGAATTTTCACTTTAAAATATTGAGTTTCAAATTTAATACATAAATATTTGGATTTTATAAGGTAAATAGGATAGACTAAAATAGGTAGTGTAACTACACATTTGAGATAAGAGGTATAATAATGGTTTAGAACTTGGTTTTAAAAACTACAAGTGTTTTGGAATGATTTAGGTAGAATAGAAAAACTCAATAAAAATTATATATCAATGGTTTTGGATTAAAAAATCTAAGGCGTTAGTGCCCAAAATTATATTGGAACAATTAAGCCCTTGTTTGTATCAAAGTTTATGTCCTTAACTAGATTTCTATCTCCATGTATTCCTTTGGAAGGTCAAGTTCATGTACATAATTTTATAAGTCCTTTGTCTTGTATTTACTTAGTGAAGGTGTTCTTTCCATTATAATTTTTATGCATTTTACATGAACACAATGACTAATGTAAATAGATCTTTGAACTTTTTGTCTTGGATAAAAAGTCTGAAGACTTATTTCTGTCATACATTTTGTGTGTTGTAAAAGTTTTGAAGGAATTCAATGTCTTATCACTTTCAAGCTAAGTGTTTTAAAAAAGTTTCAAAGGGTTATTTCATTGGTTTTGTGTCATTTATTTTAGGCTTTTTTTACACTACAAAAAATCTGAAGGGAAGATGCCCTTCATTCATTCGAAAAAAGCTTGAAAGAATTTTAAGGTCATTTGTTTTAGCCAAAGGCACTTTACAGAAATCTCAAAGGATCATTTTGCCTTTGAAAAAGTTTTGAAGGATCATTTCCTTCAGACATTTTTCCTTTGAAAAATTCTCAAAGGGAGCTTTTGAAGGGTGAAGGACACTAGTAAAAAACCTGAAAGACACTTTCAAAGGGCCAATCTACCTTTACAAAAAATCTAAAGGATTATTTTCTTCAGGTATTTTGCCCTTGAAAATTTCCTGAAGGGCACTTTTAGAAGGCAAAAGACATTGTCAATAGTTTTTAAAGGCACTTTTGAGAGATAAAATGACCACTTCAAAATATATTAAGGATAATTCAATATTTGGAGGGCACTTTCAAAAATCCTAAAAGGCACTTTTAAGAGATCTAAGGACAATTCCCAAAGGTTGAGGGGAAATTATTTAGGGAAAGTGCCCATGACAATAATTCTAAATGGTGCTTTTCAAGTTTTTGAAGGGTATGTTCAAGTTCCCAAAAGTTTCTTTCAAAAAATTGATATGAGGTAGAGGTATATTTCCTTAAAATATTTTACCTAAGCAAAATGGCTAAAGGAATTACATTTCTTTGAGATAATCACCAATGTTAATTTTTGTCGGAAAATTTTATTGGACAAATTGTCCAAGCTAATTATCCTGATAAAGGCAAAAGAGATAAGTGCAAAATTATTTTGTCAAAAGTGTAGAGGTTTAATTATTTTAAGATAATTATTTAAACTAATTTCTTGTGGGATAATAGTGTTAAATCAAACAAGGAGGCCAAAGATAAAGACTTAGATAAAATTTCCATAAAACAAAGTCCCCAAAAGAATATTTCCAAATTGTAGGTGATAGTCTCATAGACATTTTGACTGGTGCAAATGTCAACTTCAAGCTATAGGGACTAGCCATTAGGATTCAAATTTTTTGATCGATCATTTGAGCATCATTATTAAACCTTGATAAGTTGTTATTTAATTACAAATGGGGTAGATCCAATGACATGTGATTTTTCAAACTAGGATGATATGAAGGTCTAAAATCAAGGCTTAATAGTCAAAGGTATTGAGGAAGCCTATGGGGCTGCTAAGTAGCATATCCTCAAGGCCAAGGAAGAGGTTGTATCCAATCATGATCTACCCCTTGGATCTTGATCTAATAAAGTGTATTTACTTTCTTATCTAGATAGAATCTTATATAGCCAAGGTTGAAATGTTAAAGACCCCATAGGAAAACATAAAAAAAGATAGGTGGTGTAGCTACATTCTACAAGGTTATAACTTGAGAATCTCATTATAGGATGTATGGCTCATGCTTCATCAGGACCAAATGATCCAATGACATGAAATCATTGATGATTACTCAATAGATCTCAAAGGGCTCAAAAGGATAAAAAGTGGCACGACCATGGGGATTAGAAGGATCTTTCACACTTCTTCATATCTAACGAGGGTGTAAAGGTGAATAATTGCTTGATGAGCTAAAAGTATGACATGTGGTAGGTCCTCAAAGTTTCTAAGCTTTGGACCTTTTCCAAAGCTTGCCTCACTTGCCTTTTGGTGGTTAAGGTGAAAAAAGTCCCTAAAGGATTAAACACTCAAATTTGAAAAAATAATGAAGGGTGACATAATGTTAAGTAGTTGCATTTTCATTTTCTTTGTTTTATCCTAGTTCCTTCATGGAAGGATATTGCAGGTTTACAATATCTAGGTGGGCCACTTTAGGGAATGATTACTCAAATGGCCATGAATCCAAAATATTCTTATGAAATAATTCTAAGAGTATGTTGTTTCATGGCATGCATAAGAGGAAATGTAGTTGTCCAGGTAGTTCCAATTATAATAATGAGTGAGAAAAGGGCATCTCTAGGTAGTTACACAAAATATAAATGGTTTTTTGGCTCCTCAAGTGAATATCCTCATTTAAGGTTCATATGAAAGGTGTTTCTTAGCCAAAAAATCAAATGATGTTATCTAGGTGGTTGCAAGTCCTCATCATTCTTTGTGAAGGTATTTGTAACAATGATTTGTCTTCAAAATTAATGAATATCTTAGGTGTAGAAAAAGACATTTTCTAGATAGGAGCATCTCAACAAGACTAGAAAATTTTGTTATGCATTTTTAAAAAAGTGTAGCCCATGGTCCCATATTTGGGAGGGATTCAAAATGTATAAAAAGAAGGCTTCTATTATATTCAAAGGTTTTTGGTTGTTGTTGGATTTTTGGTTTGATATAGGTTGTTTTAGGCATCCATTTCCTCTAATTCCAAGTTCTATAGAAATTCTTTTAGAATCAAGTGTTGTGTGTAGACATTGTCTCCCTTACTAAGGTGGTTGCATTTTTACATCCATTATCAATATTTAAGAACATGTTTATGTCCCCTTATCAAAAGAGTAGTCTCATCATGCCTATCCCCATGGTAGTATTCTAAAGTGCTGATGTCTATAATATTTCTTTTCAAGCATGCAGAAAATATTTGTGGCTCTTTACTATATTCTGTTAATGAAATGTAATAATATGATTTACAAGTTTTATTGATTGGATATTTGGGTCTATATTCATTACTAGTTGCCATTTTGAGCATGTTTTTAATTTATAAATCCCTTTTTGTAGTTATATTTGTAAATTTATTGTTGACTACCCTTTAAGGACTCCTTGGGTTCATGAATTTGGAAAGAGAAAGAATTTAGGATTCTAAATTTAGTGTATATCCTAGTCTCTTAGGGATCATTTAATGTTTGTCATTGTCATGCATTTGAAATGTTTTGTGTCTTTACTAGAGAAAAATGTCATGAAATATTGCTAGATACTCTACTATTTGAAAACCACTAGCACACTACCTTCCTTTTTTATAACTAACAAACTATCCTACCCTATTCCACCCTACATTTTACACATCTTTTGCATACCATAAGTGTTATTTTCCTTGAAAATTCATAAAGGCTTACATATTTTAAATGTGTTTATAGTTTATACTCTGAATACTAGCACTAAAATTTTCCATTTAACCCTTGTTGAATATTTCATAAAAATGAAGATTATAATCATCCTTTCATCTATCTTTAGTATCTTGTGTATAGCATAAAGTATTTGTGTATTTCTTGTGAAAACCTTTCATGGGTGAAGTGTGAAAAATTGGTTATGCTTTGATCATATTTTTCCCTTGTGCCAAGAATCCCCATGGAGATTGAAGTGTAAAATCCCTACATGATAGTAAACTACCCCATAGGTTATCTCACCTTAGTTTAGGTAGATCTAAAAGTAGCAGGGAGTTAACCATACCCTTTATAGGTTCCTCCCAATCATGTTCTCTAGTCTGGTCCATTATTGATGCCAAACCCTCCCCCAACTATAATGACATTCTAGTATGTTTCTCATCATTGCTTGCCATTTCTTTGAAATGTGCAAGGCTAGATTAGAGAGGTGTATAACTGGGAACCAACACTCTTATGACACCATTTTTGAAGACTAAATTAAAGTCTAGGTCACTTGTGTTACTAGGGACTCTTACAAAGAATTGATATCAATTTGAAAGTTGTCTACTATTAATACATTAATTTGACTATCTTTGGCCATCAACACTACATTACTCTAGTTGGGGATGTTCCAGGATTTAAGGTTTGACAATTTGACTTCTACCATGTTTATTGTAAAGAGTTGTTAATAGTGCATGTTGGAAGATATCTTTTCCCTTTTGAATGTAATTATGGAACTTTCAGTATCTTTGGATATTATTTCATCATTACACTCAACAAAGTATATTTTATGTTTGTATCACAATAGTTTGTAAGTTGTCTTATTCTAGAATTTTATTTCTAGTAATGACTCCTATTGTATCATCTAGTTTCAAAAAGTATTGGTGCTTATTATGAACACTTACTAACTTTAAATTTTGAGTATCTTATTGTTTGTAAAGATGGAAGGATTGAGAACATATTTCAAAGGTGACCTATCTAAGTGACCTGTTACACCCTTAAGTCTTCCTCAAAGTAGAATGAGACAAGTCTAGAGGCCTATTGAAGGGCAAAATTTAGCTGTTTAGAATTTTTGAGAGCCTGATAATCTTAAAATCTTTGTTAAACCCCCATTATTGAGGACTATCATAGCTCTTCTAATAATTTTAAGACACATAGTCCTATCTATTTTATAGCTCCTTTTCAACCAATTGAATCCCCCTAGATCTCATCTACTAAGTCTACCTCATTTATCCCCTTGTATCCCTTTGTCATTTATTCTTGAGCATCATTTGAATTGATCATGAGGCATAGTGACCAAGATGAGAATGCACATCATCCATTCCATGTTCCCAGATTTAGGCCTATCAATTTTGATGAGATGGAAGGCTATCCTAATGTGGTCCAAAATTTAGTTAGGAAATGTATCACAAAATTCCAAGGGAATAATGTAGTGAGCAGTGATCCACACCTAAGGGATTTTTAAAATATCATTAAATATTATGAGGTTGATTATGAGGATGTGTACATTAATCTATCTATATACACACTAGAGGAAGATGCTTTTAAATGGTTTAATTCCCTTCATGTTAGATGCATTGATTCATGGGAAGAGATGCAAAATGTTTTTAGAATTTAATATGGTGCTAGGATTAATCCAAGGTTACTCTTGGCCAAATTTGAGAACATTAAGAAGACTCCTAATGAGTGTGTGTAAGACATTAACACATAGTTAAATAAGACCATGATACAGCTATCAAAAAATATTAGGCCCAATTATATGGTGTGTTTAATAAAGTATTATGATGCCTTTGATAAGAAGGTTACATATTTATTAAGGGATAAGGCTCATACTAAGTTATGGTTAGCATTCAATATGGCTATCCAAATTGAGAACAATATCAAGGTTTTGGGTAAGTCATGGAGCAAGCAGGCTAATGTGAAGATGGTTAATCTATAAGAAACATATCCCATGAAGATAACCAACTTAAAAGAAACTATCAAAACTTTATCCTCTGCTATCAAAGAAATCTCATATAAATTGGCTAGAGCTAAAAAAGGGGGTCCCTCAAATGTCTACCAATTAAAAAAGGGCTCCAAATCATAATAAAAAACAAAGGGGGCCTATTTTACACTATCAAGATAAGGATAGAGGGAAAATGCCTACATGTGAAGAAATAATATAGAAAAATCAGAATAAAGGGGTTGGAAAGGAAGTACCTAATCCTTTAAATACTAAGGTTAATGATGTAAATTATGATTTGGAAATTTATTGGTGTGATAAATGATTCCTTTCACACACTCCTTGTGATACTATTGGAGAATTGAATGAAGAGCCATATGAACCTAAATATGCATCATCCAACTATGAGATTTTTATGATTAATTATAAAAAAACCTCAAGATGAATCAACTTCCTCCACATAATTGTTGATTGATGATATAGTTGATTAGTTTTGGAATAGTTTCAAATTAGAGAGTGTCCCAACTTTTGAATTTTATTGTATGTTAATGTGGAATAAGCATATGAATTTATTGTTCTTGATTTTGATCTCTTATTCTCTATGATGATCAAGAAATCTCATGAAGGAAATCAATTAGTTGAAGATAGGTAGCTATTAATTAATGCAACAAATGCCCAAATGAATGACTAAAACTTGAGAAGTAGGTAACTAAGTGTTGCTCCTCAAGACACTACCCCTATAAATCCAAAGGTAGGGAATGTAAGTAATGAAGTAGATAAAGCTAAAAAAATCTAATAAACTTCTAAAATGGCACTTGTAACCCAAGTTGTTAAGCCTAGAGGTGCTCCACCTAGGATCAATATGACACCTATATTATCTAGCATCCTTTAGGGTGTGAATGAGCTTATGTAAAATCCACCTTTGAAGGTTGTTATCAAAGTTGTAGAACCAACCCATCCTTCTCCACTTAAGATTTTAAGTGATTATATCCTAGTTGAAGGTGTTATTACCCTTCCACCAAACACACCTCTTCCTAAGTATAGTGTGTGTGATATGGCTCAGGTGTTGAGTCAAATAAAGATCATCATGCTACTTGTTAAGTTATTAAAAATAAATTAACACAAGAAGAGGGCCTCAACTATGAATGAAGTTAATTTACCTAAAGTACCCATAAAATAAGATGAAGAATCAGAAGAGGTTGTTGAACCTGATCTAGAGGTATATTTATGGATGACACTGGTAGAGATTCAACTTAATGTAGATCTATTTTATATGACCCTAATGATTAATGGTTTGATTATTCATAACTACATGTTTGATTTTAACACTTCTTACAACATGATGCCCTTGGGTGTCCTCATTAAACTTGGAGTGAAGATCATTTCAAAATTTGGTAAGTGTTATGCTATGGACTCACGAGAGATTCTAGTTGTTGGACAAGTTAAGGGACTAGTGGTATAGCTAGTAGTTTATCTTAAAAAGTACTTAAACATAGATTTGTTGGTTGTGGACTACTCACCTAATTAGGGGATGTTGTTATCACATAAGTGGGTTGCCAACATGGGTGGAAGTGTGTAGATAGACCTTTCTTATGCCACCATTACTTTAGAGGGTAAGATGGTCAAACTTTATATAGAGCCAAATATGTTACATATAATTGAAGATATTAATTATGCTCTCAATGAAGTGTTGCACATGAATGTTGAGCTTGGAAACTTTGTTTGGAATGTTGATACTAATGAACAAACTATTTTTATTGATGTAGATCCTGACAAAGAAAATGCATTTTGGAATATGTACTTTGATGGGGCTTGATCTAATCTTGGAAATAGAGTTTGGGTTGTTTTCTCTACCCATAATGGTAAATGTTCAATGTTTTATTTTCATCTTTATTTTGAGTGCACTAATGATAATATCGAGTATAATACACTTTTGCTTGGTTTAAGGATTGCTTGTGAATATGGAATCAGGTGCTTGATTGTTAAGGTTGATTCTAAGTTGGTGGTAAATAAATCTTAGAGTGGTTTTTCAATGAAAAATAAAAGGTTTAAATAGTATCAAATTTTTTTTGGGACTTTCTAGAGTTCTTTGATGCATTCAATATTTGTTATCATGATAGAAGTTTCAACGAAGAAGATGATAGACTTATAGGACTAGGTGCTCAATTTGACATTGTAAATATGATCCCTCATTATCAGTATTAGGTGGAGGTGATTTTCAATCCTTTAATCCCAAATAATGTTCATCATTGGCAGGTTTTTGATAATGATGAACAAATTAAGAGGTTTATAAACTACAAGGCTAAGTTCCATGATCAACTCATAAAATTAGAGTCTATGGTTCATGTTTTTGATAAGAAGGATACCTTATTTAGGAAATACATCATTTAGCTTAAGATAAAAACTATCCCAAGAGGACTGGTCAGTTTAGAATCATCTTTTGATGGAGCTGATAGAATCAAGTCAAGAGATTCATTCATTTTAAAAGATGTAACTAAGTTCAAATTGGGTTCTCATTAGAACCTAAGGAAAGTTTGGTTGGGTAATCACTTAAGAATAGTTGAGAAGAAAGCTTACATGCAGTTGTTAAAGAAGTACAAAGATTGATTAACATGGTCTTATTATGAGTTGAAAGTATATAGGGAAGACTTGTTACAACACATCATCCCATTATATCATGATAGCAAACCTTTTAGGTAGAAATAGAGAACCATTAACCCCATCTTGGCCACAAAGATGAGGGAGGAATGAAAGAAGATAAGGGATGGTGGTATCATTCAGCCCATTAGGTACTCATCATGGGTTGAAAATCTAGTCCCTATATTGAAGAAGAATGGTGATATCTACTTGTGTGTGGACTTCAGGAATCTAAATAAAGCTTATTTAGAAGATAATTATCCCTTGCCCAATATGGATAACTTGATACAAAAAACTATAGGATCAAAAATGTTATGCACATTAGATGGATTCTTAGGGTATAACTAGGTTGTGGTGAAATAATTTGAGAGGTCCAAGACTACATTCACCATGCCATTGGGCACTTATGTATACATGAGGATGCCTTTCATGTTAATGAATACTGGTGCAATGTTCTAGTGATCTATGGTGTTACCTTTGCAAGGATAATTAACAAATTTATTGATGTGTATTAGGATGATATCACTATGTACTCTAAAACAAGATAAGAGCATTTGAATCATCTAGAAAAGGTGTTGATCAGGTAAAGGGAGTTCACCATTTCAATTAATCCTAAGAAGTGACACTTTGGAGTGTAAAAGGCCAAGTTGTTGGGACATATAATTTCCAAAGAGGGTGTTATGATTGATCCCAAAAGGGTCAAATCAATTAACAAAGTGCCTATCCTATATTTTAAGAAAGAAATTCAATCTTTCTTTAGACACATTAACTTTGTAAGGAGGTTTGTGTCTAATTTTTTAGAGCTTAATCTTCCTATTAATTCTATGCTGAAGAAGGACCAAACCATCAAGTGGGAGGAGAAATCCATGCATTCATTGAGTATCATCAAGGGAGATTTGAAGTTTATTCATATCTTGGCCAATCCTGACTACACAAGGCCATTCTAGGTATTCTCTTTTAGATCATATAATACTATCACTACTAACTTGTTGCAATAGAATGAAGATGGTCATGAGCATCCCATAGCTATATTTAGTAAATTTATGCAAGGTCCTAAACTGAAATACACTATTATGGAAAAATAAACTTTCTCTATTTTGAAGGTTATTAAAACATTTAAGCCATATATTCTAAGTTTAAATATTGTTTCTTATGTCTTGCATACCATTGTGAAGGATATTTTAACTTAGACTGATGTATTTAGTAAGATGTGTAGGTGGGTCAACAAGTTACAAGAGTATGATATGGATATTCAAACCACCAAGTTAGTAAGAGGAATGGGTCTAGCCAAGCTTATAGATGAGACCAATTTATAAGTTGTTGAGGTAAAGACAATTTTTTTTTAATGTTGATGATTCATTGAGTCAATTTAATGCATTTCTAAGGTATAAGGATATTGTTTACTACTTGAAAAATCTAAATTATTTTACTGGCTTGGAGAAGAATCAAAGGAGAACTCTCAAACTTGTCTCCCAAAAATACCTCTTGACTAAAAATGGACTTACATAGAGGAATCTAGATGGGGTTCTCCAAAAATGTGTGTTAGAAAAATAGACTATTGTCTTGCTTGAAGAATTCCATAATGGAATTTGTGATGGTCATTTTACACCTAAGGTTAAATCTCATAAAATTCTAAGAGCAGGTTATTGGTAGCCATCATTATTTAAGGATGTTACTTAGATAGTCAGAAGGTGTGAGAAATGTCAATGCTTTGCTAGGAGGATGAAAGCTTTAGGTTATTTTACCTTACAACCTATGATGATTAAGGGCCAATTAAGACAGTGGGGAATAGATTCCATTAGATAATTTTTTGATTTATCAAGCACTTAGCATAGATGGATATTAATTGCAACTAATTACTTCACCAAATGGCTTAAAGTAATCTATATAAGGAAAGAAACACACCAGGTAGTTATGTATTTTTTGCTAAATCAAATTATTTGTAAATTTGGTGTGCTTGTTAAGATTATTGTTGATAATGCCATGAACTTCAAAGCTAAACCTTTGGTGGCATTGTACAAAGACTATGGGATTGAACTAACTTATGCTTCTAACTATAATCCTGAATGGAATGATCAAGAAAAATCAAGTAATAAGAACTTAATCAAGATTATTAGACAAAATTTGGAAGCAAATAAGAAGTGATGGGGTGAAAAACTAAAGTTTGCATTATGGGCTGATAGGATTACACTTAAGAGAGCTAAAGGAATATTCCCTTTTCATTTTTTTTTATAGAGCTCAAGAAATTTTGCCTTTGAATTTGCAATTTCCAACTTATCAACTCATACAACAACTAAAAGATGATGAGAAAATCAACCAATAGGAAATCAAGGTGAACTAGATTTTTGAGATTGATGAAATATAAAGACAGGTTCACAAAAGACACCTCAAGTTCAAGGATAAACTAAAGAAAATATTTTATAGAAAAATCACTCCAAAAACTTTCCAAGTAGGTGATTTGGTTCTACTTTAGGACAATAGGCATGAGGAGAAAGGTAAGAATGGAAAGTTTTATGCCTTATGGATGGGTACCTATTCCATTGGTAATCAAATTAGGTAACATACCTTCTTCTTGAGAGACCTAGATGGTGAAATTCTAGAGCTACTAGTCAATGGTAGCATCTAAAGCACTTCCTTGACTGAGTCTATGATATATGTACCATATTATATAGTATATAGTTTTGTCCTTCTATTATGTCTTTACTTTGATTCCCCTCTTCTTTGGGCCTTGTTTGTATATTTCCTTTTATTTTTTTAATCATATGTTCATTTTCAGGCCATCCTAATATATTTTTGTTAATCTACCATTATTTTGTTGAGCCTTCATGTTTGTTGAAAATTGCTTAGTCTTGACACCATAGCCTAATAGATTGGTACCTAGTCTTGTGTTATATGGTTATTTGCACACCTATAAGGGGTATGTATCCCTAAGTGATATCCTATGTTAGTGCCAAAAATTTCACTGGAGTAATTGGGCCCTTGTCTATATCAAATTTTATGTCCTTAGCCAAATGTATATCTCTGTGTATTCTTGTGGAAGGTCATGTTCATGTAAATAATTTTATAATTCCTTTGTCTTGTCTTTGCTTGGTGAAGGTGTTCTTTCCCTTAGAATTTTTGAGCCTTTTCCATGAACACAATGATAAACATAAATATTTCCATGCAACTTTTGTCTCAGATAAAAAGTTTGAAAGACTTTTTTCCATCAGACATTTTGTCTGCTACAAAAGTTCTGAAAGAATTCAATGTCTTATCGATTTTAGGCTAAGTGTTTTAAAAAGGTTCCAAAGGGATATTTCATTAGTTTTGGGTCATTTGTTTTAGACTTTTTGTCCATACAAAAAATTTCAAAGGTCACTTACCCTTTGGGCATATTGCTCACACAAAAATCTTGAAAGGAATTGTAAGGTCATTTGGTTTAGCCAAATGTACTTTCCAGAAATCTTGAAGGGTCATTTTGCCATTAAAAAATTATTGAATGACACTTTTAAAGGGTGAAGGACACTTGGAAAAAACCTAAAATACACTTTTGAAGGGATTTGTTTCCTTTTCAAAATTTCCAAAATATTATTTCCTTTGGGCATTTTTCCCTTGTAAAATTCTTGGAGGGAACTTTCAGAAGGTAGAGGATACTTTCAATAGTTTCAAAAGATAATTTCAAGAGTTCAAAGGACCACTTAAAAATATCTAAAGGATAATTCAAGATCTGGAGAACACTTTTAGAAAGCCTAAAAGGCACTTTTAAGAGATCTAAGGGCTATTCCCAAGGGCTGAAGGGCAATTTTGTAGGGCAAGTGCCCTTGATAATACTTATGAAAGGTGATTTTCAAGCTTCTAAAGGGTATGTTCATGTGATCAAAATATTCTTTCAAAAAAATTGTTGTGGGGCAGAGGTCTAGTTTCTTCATATATTTTTCTCTAGTAAAGAGTTTGAAGTTGTATTTCTTTTGGATAAGCACAAGGTTAATTTCTATGGGGAAATTGTTTCTAATAAATTGTCTAAAATAATTGTCTTGACAAAGGTAAAAGAGTTAAGTGCCAAACTCTTTCAAAAAAAGTGCAGAGGTTCAATTCCTTTAGGAGAATTGCTTGGAATCATTTCTTGTAGGATAGTAGTGCTAAATTAAATAGGGAGGCCAAGGACAAAGACTCCAAAAAAATTTCCACGAAACATAGTCTTTGAAAGAATATTTCCAAATTACAAGTGATGGTCTCGTAGACATTTTTGATTGGTGTAAAAACATCAACTTTAAGATACAAGGAGTAGTCATTGGGATTCAAATGTTTAATATATTAATGTGAGAGTCATATTTATATCTCGATAAGTAACCATTTATTTTCAAATGGGGAAGATCTAATGACACATGCTTATTCAAAGTCAGATGATCCAATGGTGTAAAATCAAGGCTTAATAGTCAAAAGGACACGAGAAGCCTATAGGGATGCCAAATGGCATACCATTGAGGCTAAGGAAGAGGTAGTATCCAATCATGCTCCACCCATTATATCATGATCTGATGGAGTGCACTTTCTTGCCCAACTAGATTAGATGGCCTGTAGTCAAGGTTGAAAAGTTAGACATCCCATAGATAAATGTCTGAAAGATAGGTGGCATAATTACATGCCATAAGGTTATAACATGAGAAACTCATTGTAAAATATATAGACTATGCTTCATTTGGACTATATGATCCAACATTACAAAATCACCAATGACTATTGAGCAGAGCTCAGAGATCCTGTGAAAGTGAAAAGTGGCACAACCATTAGGATCACAAGGATATTGCACCCTTACTCATGTTTTAGGAGGGTACAAAGGTGAATAATTGCCTGATGATCCATAAGTATGACATGTGATGGGTCCTCAAGGTTTTTAAGCTCTAGACCTTTTTTAAAGATTGCCTTATATGCCTTTTGGTGGGTAAGGTGAAAAAAGTCCCTAAAGGCCTAAATGCCCAAATTTGTAAAAAATAATAAAGGGTGAAATAAAGGTAAGTATTTTTATTTTAATTTGCTTTGTTTTATCCCAGTTCCTCCATGAAAGGATATTTTAGGTTTTCAAGATCTAGGTGGGACACTCCATGGAATGATTACTCAAATGGCCATGGATCCAAAATATTCCTAAAAAATCATTACAAGAGTAGGTTGTTCCATAGCATGCATAAGATGAAGTGTAGTTCTCTAGGTAGTTTTAGTTTTGCTAAAGAGTGAGCAAAGGGTATCTCTAGGTAGTTAGACAAAGGAAAAATGGCCTTTTTGGCTCCTCAAATGAATATCCTTATTCTAGGATCATGAAAAAGGTATTTCTTAGCCAAAAAATAAAATGATGTGCTCCAAGTGGTTTCAAGTCCTCATCATTCTTTGTGAAGGTAGTTACAACAATGATTTATCTAGAAAATCAATGAATATCTCAAGTGTAGTAAAAGGCAATTTTTGATTGGAAGCATCTTGATGGGACTAGAAAAGTTCATTATGCATTTTTTTTTAAATGTAGCCCATGGTCCTATATTTGGGAAGGATGGAAAATGTATAAATAGAAGGCTTGTCTTCTATTCAAAGGTTGTTGGTTGTTTTTGGATTTTCAAGTTGTTATAGGTCGTTTTAGGCATCCATTTCCTCTAAGTCCAAGTTCTACAAAAATTATTTTGGGATTAAGTGTTGTGTGTAGACTCTATCTCCTTTACTTAGTTGATTGCATTTGGACATCCTTTAACAGGATTTGAGATCATGTTTATGTCTCCCTTGTCAAAAGAGAAGTCTCACCATGCTTATACCCATGGTAGTATTCAAAATTGTTGATGTTTATAATATTTATTTTAAAGCATCTAGAAAATATCTATGGATCTTTACTATATTCTACTAATAAAATGTAATAATATGATTTTAATGTTCTATTGATTAGATATTTGGGTCTATGTTCATTACTAGTTATCATTCTAAGAATGTGTCTAGTTTATAAATCCCTTTCTATAGTTATGTTTGTAAATGTATTATTGAATACCATTTAAGGACTCCTCGAGTTCATGAACTTGGTAAGAGAAAGTATTTGGGATTATATATTTAGTGTATGTCCTAGTCTCTTAGGGATCATTTGATGTTTGTCATTGTCTTGCATTTGAAATGGTTTTGTGTCTTTACTAAATAAAATTGTCATGAAATATTGTTAGATACTCTATTATTTGAAAACCACTAGCACACAACCCTCCCTTTTTATAAGTAAAAAAATGTCCTACCCTACTCCACCCTACATTTAACACATATTTTTCATACCATAAGTGATATTTTCCTTACCTATACATAAGGACTTGTATATTTGAAATGTGTTTGTAGTTTTTTTTATCTAAATCCTAGCATTGTAATTTTCAACTAACCCTTATTATTGAATATTTCATACAAATGAAGATTACAATCATCCTTTCTTCTATCTTTAGTAGCTTGTGTATGACATAAATCATTTGTGCATTTTATGTGATAACCCTTTACAGGTGAGGTGTGAAAACTTGGTTATGCTTTGATCATATTTTCCCATTATACAAAGAATCCCCATGGAGATTGAAGTGTAAAATCCCTCCATGAGAGTAAGTTACCCCATAGGTTCTCTCACCTTGGTTTAGGTAGAGCCAAAAGTAGTAGGGAGATAACCATACTCTCTATAGGTGCCTCCCAGTCATTTTCCCTAGTCTGGTCCATTCTTGATACCAAACCTTCCCCCAACTACAATGACATTCTAGTGGGTTTCTCATGATTGTATATCATTTCCTTCAAGTATACAAAGCCAAATTAGAGAGTTATATAATTTGGAACTAACACTAGGTAAATGTTTTAGATGAAATGAGCAATATAATGATGCCATATTTAAGTAAGTGACACTCAAGTGGTTTTGGAATAAAACTCTAAAGCAAAAGTGTGAAATAAAATGAGTGGAGTAACACATCTTAGGCTAAATTGGTATGAAAACAACATGAAACTTTTGGACTTGTTTTGAATTGACAATACAATCAAATAATTTTAATCTAAAACACACTAATGGATCATCATATCCCTAAAATTGGCATAGGTGTGTGTAACATCTATCAAAACATTGATTGATATACCAATGCTTGTGAGGAATTAAGTTTTATTCTAAATATTAAAGTACAAGTGTAGGTAGAGTTTGTATTCACCCATGTTTCTTTTAAGCATTGGTATGTGGCACAAATTTAGAGTAAGGAGCACTAGACATTTGGCATAGAAAGTGGGGTTGACTAAAATATATAAATTTTGAACAAACTAAAAAGTTTTGATCATGGGTAACACAAGGGCATAATCATGTCAATTGGGTTCATACCTACTAATTTACTATCCAAAGGTCGATCCCTTTACATAACAACTCTAGTGGTGTACTTATTAATATAGTGATGTTTATCAAGACCTAACCTAGGTTTTCATTAAGATCAAAGAGGCTAACTACTCATCCCCTTATAAATCTTAGTATCAAGTGCCCAATTTATATATAATCGTAGGAGATGAAAACCTGGGTTAACACTCCCTTAAAAACATTGTGAGGGAGGAATGAGATCCCACCCACAAGATAAATGTAAGAAAATAAAATGGAAAGACTTTAGAGGTTGTTTATGGGTCACCCAAGTCATTCAATGTTTTGGGAGAGCATATGCAACATTATTTATAACAAGACTAAATAAAAAAGGGAATAAACTAAGTGTTTTTGGTCCCTTGATTTCCCTGTAGGGGATGAGAGGAGAGCATACATGCAATAGTTTTTAATTTTTCACATATAAAGAATCTAGTCTAATGAAATTTGAAATTATATAATAATAAGGAACAAACAATAAGAAAAAAAAGGATCAATAGATCTAACTAAAGTGTATATTATTTTAAAATCACCAATTCAAATATGATTGAGATTTTAATCCCTTGGCTTTCTTTACACTTGTAAAAATCTTTTAAAATACTAAAAGACAACTGTCATTATGTTGATTTTGTTGGGAAAAAATAACGAAAGCACACAATTGATTACCAAGCAACTTAATATGTGGAAATTAACCAGAATACACAAGTAACTAGAATTCAGAAATAACACAAAATATGAGAGACAATACACAACTTGTATTAAAACTCTTTCAGAAGGAAATACAAAAAGGAAGGCTACCACAGTTCTTCTTCCTTACACACCTCTAGGGCTCCGACACCTCTAGGACATAAACAATAAATCTTCCCTCAAAGCTCTCTCTCTCTTAGATCCCAACACCCAACTCAAACACAGAGTTGGTTTTCACCTCCAACTAGCCAGTATCCACTACTGTCAGTACACTTGTGCTCCATGCACTCCACAAGTGCTCCATGCACTCCAAAAGTACACAAACATACTTCAAGTAGATCTCCCCTAAACTTGCAACAACCTGCACTTCAATCTGATCTTACTTATGGAAGGATCTTCCTTGACTTCCTCTTTGCTCTCTTTCTGAGTACACACTGTACTCCTAGTAGATCCCACCTAATTCTGCTCCCTGTTGTGTTGCTGTCCTATCTAATCTTGCACACCTACAAATCAATCTGGTTCTGCACTACTGTGAACCTTGACCTTGGACACACATATACCTGTAGATCAATTATCTTACTTACCATGTATATCTCCTAAAGAAGCCATGCTCACCTGATGACCAAGATCATACATACATGAAGAACCCTACTAATTCTCCAATCCAGCACCCACACTTGGTACTGTGGCACTAGGAGGAACACACCATGCTCTCTTCTCTCTGAAGGAGCTTATATTATTTTTGTATTACTCTCTAGCACAAGTTGACAATACAAACAATGAGTCTCTTAAATAGATCTCATGCAAACAATAATTAGACACCTAATTACAATAATTAGATCCATAGCTTCTAGTCTAAATTTGACTCTTGACATGCAAACACTTGGTTCGTTAGCTAACTGCCTGTAACACATGCAGCTAGAACCACATAGGTGACCAACATCGGTCCTTATCTACCTGGGGGGTGCCGACGCCGGTTGACTTCTGACTGATGTTGGTTGCCTTCCTGTCTCCTCCCTGCCAACGTCGGTTGGCCTAACCGATGCTGGTGATAGTAACACTCAGCAACCTTCCTAAAACCTCCTCCTCTATTTACATCAATGAAGCTTTTAGCTCCACAACCTAATAATCTCCCACTTGGAGATAAATAATTGCACTATACCTGTACCTATACTCCATCTAATCTATTTCTTGGCTTGTATCCCTCTTCAAGCTCAACCCTGAAGACCACCCACCACACAACTTGTGGTGCACCTCCTATCATCCGAGTACCCTACCACATCTAAACCTACAAACCCATGTAGTGATGTCCTAACCCTACATGTATACCTACTACTGGTCCCTCTCAAATACCTGAGAACCCACTTCCTTGAATTGGCTCCTAACTCTCTGACAACACCCACTGCTTGGGCAAACTCAGGCCTATACCAGACCTCATGTGATTTCAGACACTAAACTATCCAAACCTTAGTGTGTTCCAATTCTAGATCCTAAACCTTGCCAACACTTGATTCACATTAGCTCCCACTAGAGACAAAATCACCCTGTGATCTCCCATGTCTCCCATGCCAAAGAATTTTGCTGCTCCAAATTCTTCATAGCAAACCACTGAAGTAATCTTACCCTTAGCTTAGCAAAACCCTGTATGTACAAACTTGCTAGAAAACATACCATCCACATACAGTAATAGGATAATGTCATGACCATCATCCCCCTGGTAAGACAAACCATATTAGTTACCCTGACATTGACTAAAGCTCTGCTTTGTCATCCACCTGTCAAAACCTGTACCACTGTCCTGCAGCTTCCTCAAGACCATATGACCTGGTCTTCCATCTCAGGTGTCCATTCACTCTATTCTTCAACTAAGGTATCCATTCATCTCTATGCTTTCATACTGGTTGGCAACCCTACCAAATCTCTTGCTTGGTTCTGCATCATATTCCTGCAATGCTCCCACTATTTCCTAGATCCTTCTTGATCTGCAATCAGCAACTAGTGTAAAGAAGAGGAACAATAAATTTGAGGCTTACTTACCACCTTTAGTCCTCCATATGGGCATTTGAGACTCCTTGATAGCTTGTTATCCACTCAAAATCCATTATAGTGACCGACCTCGGTTACCACATAGTCTACATCCAATCGACGTCAGTTCCATGCACCTGTCTTGAATACCAACCCTACTGACGTCGGTGTCCCATGTTATCGACATCGGTCCTCCTAACCAATATCAGTCTTACCTACTGCTGACATCGGTCCTTATACCAATGCCAGTACCTTTGTTTTCCTGTGAGTGATGACTTTTTACCCGTGAGCTCCTTTGAATCAAGTCCCATGTCCAAACTACCATGATCATAAGTATCTAGCCCCATCCACTAGTCTCTATCCACCATCTCTTCCATAAACACCAAGGCTTTCTAGTTCTTAAGCCTATCAAATATATCAATCTTCCTCTTAAGAACATGCATCTCCTTCTTGCTCATGTGGCCAAGCCTACAAAGCTATGTCTCTATAACAAACAAAGAATCAGTAATATAAACAAGTAGATAAAGAGTACCTATTTTCTTACCACCAGCTAATTCAAGTGCATCCACTGTGAGTTTTCTTATGCATCTCTCATCACCCAACTTTTCTAAAGAAATTAGCCACATCTCCAAACCTGAGACCTACATGACCTCCTTCAACACCCATGTGTTGGCCATCTGCAATTTCAGCTTCACTTCCCCTTTGCCAATAATCTGACAAGGCTCACCATCTCCTCTCCCTGGGGCTGCATGGAAAGAGGCAATAGAATCTATTATCCAAGATTCAACTTTATCCAAGAAACCTCCCAGAGCATCCTGTGCAACAACATCTACATCTTCAGTTCCTTCATGCTGATCTGCTACCAACCAACAATATTCTTTTACCTGCTCTATCTTTCCATAAGACCATAAGTGACCATCTGTGCTTTTCAACTCCTCCATTCTTAGCTTATTTTCTTCTGCCATTGCTCTACTCCCACTCAATCAGAAACCCCTGAGAGTGACCTGTAACCAAACACAAAACCTGCTCCCTGTAACCTTAGCTCTGATACCACGTGTTGGGAAAAAATAATGGAAGCACACAATTAATTACCAAGCAACTTAATATGCAGAAATTAAATAGAATACAGAAGTAACTAGAATTTAGAAATAACATAGAATATGAGAGACAATACACAACTTGTATTAAAACTATTTTAAAAGGAAATACAACAAAGAAGGCTACCACAGTTCTTCTTCCTTACACACCTCTAGGGCTCCCACACCTCTATGGCATAAATAGTAAATCTTCCGTCAAAGCTCTCTCTCTCTCTCTTAGATCCCAACACCCAACTCAAACATAGAGTTGGTTTTCACCTCGAACTAGCCAGTATCCACTACTGCCAGTACACCTGTGCTCCACGCACTCCACAAGTACACAAACATACTTCAAGTAGATCTCCCCTGAACCTTTAACAACCTACACCTTAATCTGATCTTACTTATGGAAGGATCTTCCTTGCCTTCCTCTTTGCTCTCTTTCTAAGTACACACTATACTCCAAGTAGATCCCACCTAATTCTGCTCCCTGTTATGTTGCTATCCTATCTAATCTTACACAACTACAAATCAATCTGGTTCTGCACCCTTGTGAACCTTGACCTTGCACACACATATACCTACAGATCAAGGATCTTACTTACCATGTAGATCTCCTAAAGAAGCCATGCTCACCTGATGACCAAGATCATACATACATGAAGAACCCTGCTAATTCTCTAATCTAGCACCCACACTTGGTACTGTGGCACTAGGATGAACACACCATGCTCTCTTCTCTCTAAAGGAGCTTATATTATTGCTCTCTTACTCTCTAGCACAAGTTTACAATACAACCAATGAGTCTCTTAAATAGATCTCATGCAAACAATAATTAGACACCTAATTACAATAATTAAATCCACAGCTTCTAGTCTAAATTTGGCTCTTGACATGCAAACACTTGGTTCGTTAGCTAACTGCCCGTAACACACGTAGATAGAACCACATAGGTGACTGACATTGGTCCCTATCTGCTTGGGTGGTGTCGATGCTGGCCAACTTTTGACTGATGTCGATTGCCTTCCTGTCTCCTCCCTGTCGATGTCGGTTGGCCTGACCGATGCCAGCAATAGTAACACTCAGCAACCTTCCTGAATCCTCCTCCTCTATTTACATTAGTAAATGTTTTAGCTCAACAACCTAATAATCTCCCACTTAGAGATAAATAACTACATTGTACCTATACTTGTACTCCATCTAATCTATTTTCTGGCTTGTATCCCTCTTCAAGCTCAACCCTGAAGACCACCCACCACACAACTTGTGGTGCACCTCCTATCATCTGAGTACCCTGCCACATCTGAACCTACAAACCCATGTAGTGAAGTCCTAACCCTCCATGTATACCTGCTACTGGTCCCTCTCAAATACCTAAGAACCCACTTCCCCGAAATGGCTCCTAACTCTCTAACAACACTCACTACTTGGGCAAACTCAGGCCTATACCAGACCTCATGTGATTTCGGACACTAAACTGTCTAGCCCTTAGTGTGCTCTAGTTCTGCATCCTAAACCTTGCCAACACCTGATTCACATCAGCTCCCACTGGAGACAAAATCACCCTGTGATCTCCCATGTCTCCCATGCCAAAGAATTTTGCTATTCCAAATTCTTCATAGCAAACCACTAAACTAATCTTACCCTTAGCTCAGTAAAACCCTGTATGTACAAACCCATTAGCAAACATACCATCCACATATAGTAATAGGATAATGTCATGACCATCGTCCCCTTGGTAAGACAAACCATAGTAGTTACCCTGACATTGACTAAAGATCTACTTTGTCATCCACCTATCAAAACTTGTACCACTATCCTACAGCTTCCTCAAGACATATGACCTGGTCTTCCATCTCACATGTCTGTTCACTCTATTTTTCAACTAAGGTATCCATTCGTCTCTATGCTTTCATATTGGTTGGAAACCCTACCAAATCTCCCACTTGGTTCTGCATCGTATTCCTACCATGCTCCCACTGTTTCCTAGATCCTTCCTGCTCTACAGTCAGCAACTAGTGTAAAGAAGAGGAACAACAAATTTGAGGCTTACTTACCACCTTCAATCCTCTATATGGGCATTTGAGACTCCTTGACAGCTTTTTATCCACCTAAAATCTGTTACAGTGACTGACCTCAGTCACCACACAGTCTGCATCCAACCGATGTTGGTTCCATGTGCCTGTCCTGAATACCAACCCTACCGATGTCAATGTCCCCTATTGCTGACATCGGTCCTCCTTACCAACATCAGTCTTACCTATTGCCAACATTAGTCCTTATACCAATGTCGGTACCTATGTTTGCCTATGAGTGATGACTTTTTACCTGCGAGCTCTTTTGAATCAAGTCCCATGTCCAAACTGCCCTGCTCAGAAGTATCCAGCCCCATCTACTGGTCTCTATCTGCTATCTCCTCCATAAACACCAAGGCTTTCCAGTTCTTAATCCTATCAAATATATCAGTCTTCCTCTTAAGAACATGCATCTCCTTCTTGCTCATGTGGCCAAGCCTACACAGCCACATCTCTGTAACAAAAGAAGAATTAGTAATATAAACAAGTAGATAAAGAGTACCTATTTTCTTACCACTAGCTAATTCAAGTGCATCCACTGTGAGAGTTCTTATGCATCTCTCATCACCCAAATTTTCTAAAGAAATTAGCCACATCTCCAAACCTGGGACCTACATGACCTCCTTCAACACCCATGTGTTCGCTGCCTGCAATTTTAGCTTCACTTCCCCTTTGCCAATAATCTGACAAGGCTCACCAGCTCCTCTCCCTGGGGCTGCATAGAAAGAGGCAACAAAATCTATTATCTGAGATTCAAATTTATCCAAGAAACCTCCCAAAGCATCCTATGCAACAACACCTGCAACATCTGCATCTTTAGTTCTTTCATGCTGATCTGCTACCAACCAACAACATTCTTTTACCTGCTCTTTCTTTCCATAGGACCATAAGTGACCATCTGTGCTTTTCAACTCCTCCATTCTTAGCTTACTTTCTTCTGCCATTGCTCTACTCCCACTCAATTATAAACCCTTGAGAGTGACCTATAGCCAAACATAAAACCTGCTCCGTGCAACCTTAGCTCTGAAACCATGTGTTGGGAAAAAATAACAGAAGCACATAATTAATTACCAAATAACTTAATATGTAGAAATTAACCAGAATACACAAGTAACTAGAATTCAGAAATAACACAGAATATGAGAGACAATACACAACTTGTATTAAAACTATTTCAGAAGGAAATACAATAAAGAAGGCTGCCATAGTTCTTCTTCCTTACACACCTCTAGGGCTCCCACACCTCTAGGGCATAAATAGTAAATCTTCCCTCAAAGCTCTCTCTCTCTTAGGTCCCAACACCCAACTCAAACACAGAGTTGGTGTTCACCTCTAACCAGCTAGTATCCACTACTGCCAGTACACCTGTGCTCCACGTACTCCACAAGTACACAAACATACTTCAAGTAGATCTCCCCTAAACTTGCAACAACCTGTGCCTCAATCTAATCTTACTTATGGAAGGATCTTGCTCTTTGCTCTCTTTTTGAGTACACACTATACTCCAAGTAGATCCCACCTAATTCTACTCCTTGTTGTGTTGTTATCCTATCTGATCTTGCACACTTGCAAATCAATCTGGTTTTGCACACCTGTGAACCAAGACCTTGCACACACATATACATGTAGATCAATGATCTTAATTACCATGTAGATCTCCTAAAGAAGCCATGCTCACCTGATGACCAAGATCATACATACATGAAGAACCTTGTTGATTCTCTAATCGAGCACCCACACTTGGTACTGTGGCACTAGGAGGAACACACCATGCTCTCTTCTCTCTAAAGGAACTTATATTATTGCTATCTTACTCTCTAGCACAGGTTTACAATACATCCAACGAGTCTTTTAAATAGATCTCATGAAAACAATAATTAGACACCTAATTACAATAATTAGATCCATAGCTTCTAGTGTAAATTTGGCTCTTGACATGCAAACACTTGGTTTGTTAGCTAACTGCTCGTAACACATACAGCTGGAACCAGACAAGTGACTGACGTCAGTCCTTATCTGCCTGGGGGGTCCTGACGCTGGTTGACTTCTGACTGACGTCAGTTGCCTTCTTGTCTCCTCCCTACCGACATCGGTTGGCCTGATCGATGCCGGCGATAGTAACACTCAACAACCTTCCTGAAACCTCCTCCTCTATTTGCATCAGTGAAGCTTTTAGCTCCACAACCTAACAGATTTTAAGAACCAAACAAAATTGTACGTGATATTCTGAAGTGTATAAACCTCTCTCTCTCTCCACATTAGTTCCTAAAAAAATGTTAGGGGGGTTTGTTTGTCTTTAGGACAAAAATCAAATGAATAAACAATATTCATTTTTGAGCTCTCAAGTTTTTTGAGAAAATAGGGTGAAATCACCATTCTCATAAAGACACTATTTTCCTAAAAAAATAGACACAAATAGAGATATTTTTTTGTGAATTCAC
>JARHVA010002962.1:705000-775000 GCA_037957365.1 Torreya grandis
ATTATTACATTTATCTAAGTTCTTAGTATGGTATACCTATGGAATAATCATGACTTAGTATATTATATATAAGAGGTAGTGGTTATTATTTTATAATCATATTATGAATTATGCTCTTACTACATTATTTCGAAGGTTACCCCCTTGAAATGCTTCAATCATAATTATCCAGTATTCTACACTTTTGTATATTATTATTTTTTATCCAATTATTTGTATCTTATTTATGTGATATATTATTCCATTTTTGTGAAAAAACTATGTAATTTCATTACAAGTGGTATTAAAACATTGCTTTATTCCAATTTATATATAATTATTTTAGATATAGTGTTTTAGGAATCAGAAGACTTGTAGGATGAAAAAAACATAACTAGTGATATAGGAAGAATTTATTTATTTTTCATTACAATATTGTTCAAAGTGTTTATTTGAAAAAAATGTATGGAATTTTTTGAACCTTCGTGAAAACTAGCACTCATTGTATGTGTTTTAGTGAGATGATTATAATAGAATAATCTACTAGTACACTTTTTATATGATCAAAACCCTCCCTTCAAGGTTTTTTAAATGACTATCCTAATGCTCATAGATGCAAAAACTTTCAATAAATTCCAAAAAATCCTCACAAGGATGACATGGATCTATAACTTAAGATCCATTAGTTTCAGAGGTGGTTCAACAAATTTAGTAAGATATATAAATCATAGTGAGGAAAGATGATATCAATATATTAAAAGGGTAAATGTATTATATGAATAATAATTTGTCAACTCTGAGTGATTAGTTATCACTATTTGATCTCAACTTCACAAAATATTCTTGCATCACTCTAATTGATTTATTTGATTATATACAATCAAAAATCCAATACTAATTTGAATCACATGCAGTAAAGGTGGAAGTGTTCCATATTGATTATAAGGGTCCACTCACAAGGATAAATAAAATATATATTTCTAATATAAATAAAACCCTATGGGTGAAATTTTTTATCATGACATCTCTCAATCTAAAACTTGAGTAGTTTATTTGGTATAGGTGGTTTTGTGCACAAAATAAGGGAAATTATGTTACATGGTATGTATTTATTAAAGAGTTATACATTTAATATAATATTAGTATCTAAAAATAAATAATTCAATTAGTTATCAAAGTTATGAAAAAAAAGTAATATTAAGGATTATATTTATAAATTTTAGAATTTATCTTTACATGTGGATGACATTAATGAGAATAACATGACTAAATTGTTCTTGATGGGAATAAAGGATAACATCAAAATTGAGATTTTAAAGCTTAATCCAACATATTTTTATAAATCCATATCATTATCATGCTAATAAAATGAAAAATATTTGGTCAAAATAATGGGCATGAACATAATTTCATAGCCCCATTATTTTTGTAGCTACCAAATTTACCCCTTAGTAAATTGAAGATAATAATGTGAAAGGGTTAAGTTTTGTCTATGACATAAAGTTTTAAAAGGACATAAATATATTGAAATTAAGGTTTTATAAAAATTAATTGCCAATGAAGATGAAGAATATGATCAATCCTAGGGTAAGGGTATGGAAGAGCCAAAGGAAGAATCTAAAGATTATCATCTTATTATCTCCTATCATGCTCTTTTAGGTATAATTACTCTTGAAATTATTAAAAATATTAAATTGGCAGGCTTCCTCAACAAACATCAGGTGATATTTTTGATTGACTTAATAATTACACATAATTTCATCAACAATAAGTTGGATACTCATATTGGAAACACAACAATTGAGAGAGGGGTGAATTAGTGAGATCTTAAAAAATTCTTCAAATTATTCAATTTTTTAGTCAAGCACTAATGAAAAATATATAGAGAAATAAAACCACAAAATAATCATAAAGACATAACACATGATATATATGGGAAACCCTTAAAGGGAAGAAAACCCACATTAATCACTGCATGGATTACGTATCCTAAATTAGATGTGTAATGAGTAAACAAAATTGTTGAGCACCAACTCAGCTTGAGGCACCAAACCCAAATATTCAACCAACAACTTAATGAAAAGATTTAGTAATAACCAAATTTTTAGGAAGCACCAACACCTTGATTTATAGATACCAATCTATAACAGGCTTCAACCCCCTTTGCCAAACACCAACTCAGTTGTTTTAGATCATCCACATTTCTCAATTATTTTTATAAACAAATGATGGTACAACTATGTTTTTTATACTTATCAATAATAGATTCATTCTAATATATTTATACTTATCAATCAAATAGACATATTAGGCTCTCTTTCTCTATTATTTATTTTTAAAGACTTTATCCTCTCTGCCTTATATAATCATCTCTTCTATCAGTTTTTGTATACTCTACGGTTAATATTATTATGAATCATTCAATTATTTCATATTCATGCCTTTCTTTCCCTCCATTCTTCAAAATACCTCTAATTTTCTCCTTTATGATGTTATATAATCATTTTTTTCTTCCACACTTTAAAAAGATAATTTGATCTTGATTATATACAAGATGGTGATCAACAACCTCTTAGAATTTGGCCAAACAAAACTCTATACTTAGCTATAAAATGATGTATTCTCTTTTAAAAACATAATTCACATTAGCTTATATAAAATCTCACTCACATAGGTTGTTCTAAGTGAAATGAATATGGAATAGATCAAGTAATCATTAGAATACATTTAGAAATACTTTCCAAACAAGTTCATAATGGTTCTATTAAAGTTTGTAGTAGTCTTCATGTAATTCATAATAGCTCTAATGTAGTCCATATCACCCATAATATAATATATAGAAAACTTGATGCAATATATAGCAAACTTGATACAATCTATAGCTACTTACCCAGTAGATCCATACATGATCTTATTCTCCAAAATCCTTAGATCACCGTCCTTCACACAAAACAACTTATTAAATGGTGTTTAGTATGAATTAATTTGATAGTCTACTTCTTTGATTACATATGATGTAAAATATAGATTAAAATTCTCTTGGATAATTATCTTCTTCACCAAAAACAAATTTCATGAAAAGATCTAGACTTAATCAGTTGCTACAAATTTTACACAAACTATAAACACTTATTAGAGAAATTCCTTGACATAAATGACTATATTTTTTACTAAATAGTAAAATCATTAACATCAATGATAATATCTCAACAAACTCCCCATTTTTCATTTATGAAAAACATTTACAAGCTGATGACCTATGTATATTTTACCATTCAATGAACATACCTTTACATAATTTGTTATTTCTCTCCCTTATACAACTATCTTTACTAATGCACTATTTCTCCATGAAAATAGTTAGTTTGTTAATTCTCCTCCTTTGACATCAATGCCAAAGGGTTTCATAACCTAAAGTCTATTTGATCCCAAATAATGTGTTTCTTCATAAAAATTGATAATATCCATCTTCATTTCCTTGATGATAATTCAATAAACTTATCCTTAGAAAATTGTAAGATACTACTCACTACCACTAGAACATTTTTTAGTTATCATAAACTCTTATCTCTTAATCCTAAGAGATAAAAGATACCAAAATGTTAGCTCCCCCTCAGTCCATACCTTTATTTATGACTAAAAAATTATGGAATTAATCCCAATTCCTACCTTAAGAACTCAAATGTTTCCCTTGGAAGAGGTTTTGTAAAAATGTCTAAAACTTATTCTTTTGTAGTTACATACTCTAGTTTGATAATCTGATCATCTACCTTCTCCCTTAGAAAATGATATTTGGTTAGAATATGATTAGTCTTAGAATTAATGATTGTATTCTTAGAGATATTAATGGCACTGATAGTCACAAAATATAGAAATTGAACTATTATTCTCAATCTAAAAGTCACTCAAGGTCTATTTAATCCATAAAACCTATGTGCAACATGATGTTACTTCTATATACTTGGCTTCATCTATGGACAAGTAAATTGATGGTTGTTTCATATTGAACCATGAAATAAAACACTTTTTAATAAATAATGCACCACCACTTGTTCTTTTTTTATCATCAACACTACTATTAAAAATTGTTCCTATTATTGAGGTTTGGCATTGATGTTGTCATTAATGTTAAAAGTTATCAAAAAGGTTGATATAATTTATTTTAAGGTTCATATACTTTAAATTCATGATGAGTGGTATTTTAGGTATGATATTGTTTTCCTGATGTGACAAGGAATCCATGTGACGAGAGAATTTAAACGTAAGCTAATGTCTCTTATAATTCATTTGTTAGTTGATGTCAATATTGTTGTAGTGGTATGAAATTTCTATCTAATGAGTTTTATTATTTTATAGAACTAAGATAATCATGTTTTATTAATAGTTCTTGATTACAAGGTATCTTGAGAAGCCTAATTTAGACCCTATGAGATGGTGTGCATAATAAAGCTTGGTGAAGTAAGTAATAATAATCTTGTGAGAGATTGTTTGGAATTATATGATCATGTAAGTTAATTATAGATACTTTTATTATTGTTTCAAGGTTATTTTTCAAGTTTCAAGTGATTAAGAAGCCTAGACATGGTATTAGTCATAGCATGAAGGCACCTTGTGAGAAGGTATGGGTATGATGGCTTGGTGAGATGAGTGAAAATAGAAGTGAGTAACTTTATAATGTTGTTTGAGAATGTATTTGAAGCATTGGATCACTCATGAGAGGCTAAAGGTAAGCATATAGGGTTATGACCTGCAAATCAAGTTTGCAACTAGATAGCTTTTAAACCTTGCTTGGCCTAATAAGGCATCATGATATATTTTAAAGGCATATTAAGGATGTATAGCACTATTTAATCATGATATAGGTTTATTGATTATGTAAGGTAGAGATCACATGGAAATAGGTGTGAAGGTCATTTTCAAAGCCTAATGTGATTTATAGGTCAAGGTCTAAGCAAGCAGATATATATATATATATATATATATAGAGAGAGAGAGAGAGAGAGAGAGGCCTAATGAGGGGTCATGATTAGATTTTAAGATGTATGAGTTCACATAAGAATTTATAGAGGAAATGTATGTTGCTTAAATTTTTCTAATGAAATATCATGTCAAATTTGGAAAATTAAGGAAAGAAAAAGTGCTTTGAGGTCTCTCAAGTGCACGTAATGAAAGGTTCTCAACCTGAGAAGGATTTTATTATGTTTGTTAGCTTGTCTAACCTCTAAAAAGGAATATAATATATTAATGGTATATTGGTAATGGTCCTATATTAAATATCCCATCATTATTTTTTGGATTGAGGGGATATGATTTATGAGTAATTGTTAATAGTGGAAGGGTGTTTAAACCCTCTTTGAACCCTAATAGTGACCTAATGTTGAATATATTTTTCAAAACTAAATAATATGGTTTAAAATGATCGTCAAATGTTTGGATCTTGTATTTAAATCTCTCAGGTACCTCTAGGTGGTAGTGGGTAGAGAGAGGAGAGAGAAAATGTGAAGATATAGGCTTGTTTCTTAAGAAGTTATTGTAGCCATAAAAATTTATATTAGACAATATTTTAAAATCATTGGATGGAGAAGCTTGATAAATTTATTTGATTTACATGGTGGTTTTTGGATATTTTCTATTTCTTAGGTGTGCAAAAATGTTCATCCAAGATAATTAGTCATTAATACGCCTAGTGGTGTAGATAATGAGAAACCCAGGTAAAAGTGAGAAGATGATTAGGGATGTGTTATAGTGATATAGGAATGAAACCAATTTCATGGAGATGTTTTTAAATAATTTTAATACATTTTTGTGTTGGATATAAGTTCTGGAGGTCAGTGAATATGGTTGAAAAGTTGCTCATAATTTGGCTTGTCTGATGTAGTGAGGTTTGTGTGTGGTAAGGTCAATAAATTGGTCTGTAAGACCAATAGTTTCCAATATACTATATGATGATTATTAATAATTATTTTATATATATGTAAGAGGATAATATAAATACATAATAAGCCTATGAAATTGTTTTTATAGGTGTGAAAGGACATTATTACCATGACTATGCTTTAAGGTAAATTGGTAATTCTAGGTAAACAAGTTATAGTGATGAGTTTGAAGAACTATGCCATGAGTTTATGTATTTATTGAGTATAGTTTTTTTTTATGTGACATGAAATTTTTATCATGATTTTTTAAATCATTTAATTCTATATAAGATATTAAAATGTTGAAGCCAAAATTGCTTGTTGGATTCTGATTTGACTGTGTAGTGAGGTCAAAAGATTGGTGTGTAAGACCAATATTTGACATTAGACCTTATGATTTTTTTATTAGATAGTGGTATATACATGTAAAAGGATATTTTTAAAGTATAATTAATCATTTTAAGTGTTCTTTTAGGTGTTTAATATCAATTTGTTAATGACTATGTTTTGGAGTGTTTTGGTAGTTTTGACTGGGTTATTTGTAGAGAAGGTTTTGAGTCCTTTTTCCCTAAGTTGTGAAGTATAAAATCATATGGTGATGACCATGAGGTAATTTATATTATTTTAATTTTATTTAATTCCATTTTTTTAATCTAATTTATGTTTAATCTTTAATAGTTCAAGACATATTTTATGTGTATGAGAAGGCCTAATTGTGAATAGAGCAAATGGTGTTCTTCAAGTGTTGGTTGGTTATAAAAAGTGATATGGAGAAAATATGAGATTAGTATAGGTATATTTTATTATTGTATGATATTTAAATAATGTGTGTGAATTTTCAATTTTTTTAAGGAGATTAAAGTGTGTGCTAATGAAGGCCTAATTGAATTAGTTTTCCTTAAGTCCCAAATGAGGCTTTGGTATTTTATGTCATGGAAGACATATTATAATGATAGATACATGTATGAAATGTGTTATAAGAAATATTTAGGGGAAAATATAAGTATTTAAGTGTATATGGCCAATTAAGAGGTATATGAGCAAGAGGCTTGTATATATACAAGGTAGTTTTAGGCCTATTTGTGAGTGTAGAGTACAAGCAAATAATATAACAAATTGATAAGTATAAGGAGGTATTTTACACCATCATTATAGTGTAAGAGACAATTAGTGAATAAATGATAGTTTTTATGCATATTAATATTAATTTTATATGAACTAATCTATCTAAAAGAGACCTAATTGAGTGAAAAAGACTAGAAGGTAGTTTGAGAGGGTTAAAGCATCAAGAAGAGTTAAATAAGGTGATCATAATATATTGGGTGATTTTTTTTTCCAAATTTGATAGAATTTTTTAGGTGTCTGAGTTGGTTTTGATTTAACTAGGTGTTTGGTGCATCCTTGCAAGTTGGTTCTTATAAAATCCTAGCTAGGTTGGTACTTAACTAGTTGGGGTTGGTGTTCCATGTGAATTTGATGATTCAATAAACTTGATATTTTAAATTATTGGACTATATTAAATTTTTAGGTATCAGGAGGTTTTATTCCCTTTGAGTGTTTACCACATATATGGTGTGTTAGCTTGTGTAATCTTGTTTCATGCTTGTATAATTGATTGTTTATGCATCACTTAATTTATATGTTGATATGATGGTTCATTAATGTTAAGGAGGAATTTAAATAAATTTTTAATAAATTGATTCACCCCCTTAGTGAATTTGCTTCCAAAATTTGGTATTAGATCAAGTCCATTTAAATAATCCTAATAATCTAAAGGAGATATTAGTAGCAAGGATGACTAGTCAACAAGCTCAAGGTGGTTTTTCTACAAGGATACAATCCTAAATGGAGATAATTATGATTTTTGGAGCATCATAATGAGGAAACATCTAATGTTAATGGGCTATGACATATGATAGTCATTTATGGATGGATACACTCCACCTCCTACACCACCAACTGATGCAACATATAAGCAAAAAAGTGAGAGAAATTCCAAGGTAATGAATACCATTCTTTGTGGCCTATATGAGCTAGAGTTTTTGAATTTGATGCACTATGATTAAACGAAGGTCATATGGGATAAATTTAATATTATCTAAGAAGGATACATCAAGGTGAATATGTCCAAGTTTTAGACCCACCAAAGATAATTTGAAAATCTAAATATGAATGAATATGAAACCATTTCATCTTAGCTATTGGAGGTTGATGAAGTTCTCAATGTCATTAGAGGATTGGGAGGAGAAGTGAAAGAGTATACAGTTATGCAAAAGCTATTGAGATCACTAAATCCTAATTTTCATTATAAAGTGTCTATAGTAGAAGAGATTAAACATTTAGACAAGCTAGAAATGGATGGGCTTCATGACATCTTTATTTCTTATGAGATGAGAACAAATGAAGGAAGACATCCCAATAAGCAAGAAAAATTCAAAGAGCAAAAAAAATCAAAATCTAAGAAGGTCAAGGATGAGGTATGTTTAGATGTTGATGAACTAATATCCATGTTTACTAGGAAATTGAGGTTTAGATCTAATAAGTACAAGGGTAAGTTACCTTTCAAATATTTCAATTGTGATAAGATTGGTCACTTTGCATCTAAGTGTCCTAACAAGGATAATGATGAGCATGATGAAGAACATTATGAACATCATGGATATGAAAAATAAGGTTTATAGTCATAACAAAAATAAGAAATATTTTAGGAAGTATGAAGGTAAGAAAGGGTAATTTAAGAATAAGAGAAATTTCTATACCAAAGAGGATAATAAATCATTTGATGTGAGTGACACAAGCACATATGAGAGTGATGATGATAGCAATGAACATGAACATGACAATAAAGAAACATTATTTGTGGATATAGAAATAGACAATGAGGGTTTCTCAAAAGGGAAAGGCCTTATGTATGATGAATAATAAGATGAATAAGAGGCTAAAGTGAACTTTGAGGTAGAATTGGTGAGTGTTCTAAAAGAATTGAATTTTAAAATAAGGAAGAATCACAAAATAAAATTACTAGCTAGGGATTATGAAGAGTAGATCTATTTTTATAATGATAGACTGAGTAACACATCCAAGGAATATGATAAGATCATCAATTATATTGAAGCACAAATGTATATAGTCACTTCTAGTTTAAAAGCTAAATAAGAAGAATGCACTGGGTATGGAGCTAAAATATAATCCTTGAAAACTAAGTTGGATCAAGCATCTAGGAATTTAAAGACCTTTGTGAAGTTTGAAAAGAGCATGGAGGCTCTAGATGATAACTTGAGTAGTCAAAAGTTTGAAAGTGATAAAACAAGTATTGGTTTCAAATAAAACCAAAAGGATGCAATTAAAGTCAAGGAAAAATTTAATGAAGACAATAAGGTCAATATGAAAATATTAATCACATAGTGATATGAAGCATGCTAATTCATTCAATGGTTACTATTATACATGCAATTAAATTTTGTCATAGAGTAAGATATTGTAGAAGAACATCTAAAAGTTAATATGCATGGTATTATGAAAGGAATCATCAAATAAGAGTTATGTATGAAGTTTAAGATTAAGTTAAAAACAAGTTTTGAAGGGACCCCAAAACCCTGAACAAAAGGAGAAAGATAAAATAGTAACCTCCACAGGCAAGCCTAAAACCTACTTCACCAAAGTAACAAAACCAAGTTACAAACACCTGAAGCTAACAAACAAAAAACCAAAGATAGATCCCAGGTTTTACAGAGACCTGGAAACTCCATAGTATTAAGAGTTCAAAAAATTAGGTACCAAGACCAGATATCACAACCAACTAGCAGAACCAACTAAAAGAACCAGGAACTATTCTTCTAGTTCCAATATCATCTTCACTACTTCCTTACCTTTCACAACAGTGTCTTAGATGGAAGCAGTCACCTACATAGATCCCTCTTACATTGCTTTCTTTCTTGAGCTCTGTCTAGTTCTCTTGGTAGGTCCCTCCAAAGTTTTGATTTCCTCATTTGCTCTTTTTCCAATGTTTACAGCAGCAGCACAAATGCTAGAGGTTACCTCCTCCATCTTTGTTATGCTTTCCTTTATGAGTTCCCTTAGGTTGTTCTCATAATATTGAGTTTTTATGGGAATATCCCTCATCTGCTTTTCCATGTTATTGATTTTGTTCCAAACTACCTCCTGTTTACCCTCCATTATCTCCATTTTCCTATTAATTTCCATTATCTCCGTATACGTCCATAAATCGAATTGAAGAGTAGCATCAGCTTTGCAATTGGCCAATCTAGTAGGTGGGCACCTTTTGTCATTCTACCTTTTATCACTCCAATCTTTTGTGTTCTTTTTAGGACTACTTCCAACTTCTTCAATATAGTCCTCTGTTTCCATTCATTTCTATTCCTTTGTTTCAGCAGGGCTTACATTTTGGTTACTTACTTTCTTTACTTGAGCTCCCATTTCCAATATTTGGTTAGCAGCCTAAACTAGATTTTCCTTTTCATTAATTAGATCAAGGTCCACAATAGGATCATCTAGATCTTTATCAATTTCCTCAAACACTTGCTGGTTTTCCTCAGACTCATGGTTGCTATTTTCAGCTTTTTCCTCTATAGTGACTCCTTTCTCATTCTTATCTTGCACTTCTTCTTCCTCACTGGAACTTAAATGCCCACTTTCTATTCCTCCCTCTTCCTCCAGACTCTCCTCCCCAGTGTTTTCAAAACTTTCCCACTCTATTTCCTCATCAGCATTCTAGTTTTTACAGCTTGGGAGTTTGAATTTAGCTTTTTCATTCCCTTTTACTATTTCTTTCTTGTTACTCCATAGGTCCTTGTTTTTTCCTGAATAAGGATTCTTTACAATGGCCTTATTCTTATAATGCCCTTCAATTATAAGAATTAACCCCTCATGTATGAAGTTATCTGCTATAGTTTTCATAATTTGGGACATATTTCAAGATTATTCCCTAATAGAGTTAGAACATCATCATGTTAAAACAAGAGGTTTGAAGCTCCTAGAGTGAAAGAGATAAGACAAATGAATGTGTGGAAACCAAAGATAGTAAAGGTTAGTCATGATCAGTATATAAGATCAAATAGACTATTTGCTAAGGTAGAGCATACTTTAGATGTGAAATTAAGTTGGAAATGTTCATTATTAGCTCAAATTATTGGCCACACAGATGATGAAGATGTAAAGACAAAGAGAATAATCAAACCAAAGAGAATGAGTGCTTTAAGAAGTTATAGTATGTATGACCCTTTTTAATTAGTGTCAAAGGGGGATAAAGATTAACAAGGGAGATTAACCAAATTATAGGAGATGATAATGATTAATTTAAAGTGTGTTTTTCCCATCAATGAGAAAGTGGGAGATTGTTGAGCATTGTTCCTATTGTTGAGGTTTGGCATTGATGTTGTCATTGATGTCAAAGGTTCTTGAGAAGGTTGATATCATTGATGTCAAAGTGCATCTATTGTAGATTCATGATGAGTTGTTTTTGAAGTATGAGAATTTTTTAATGAGCTTATTTTCCTAATGTGATAAGGAAGCCATGTGACAAGAGAGAATTTAAAGGCAACCTAATGTCTCTTCTATTGAGAGATAATTTGAAGGAAACCTAATAATTATTCCATTGGTTGATTTAAATATTACTTTAGTGGTTTTAAATTACTATCTAATGAATTCTCTTCATTGATAACATTGTGGTAATCATCTTTGAGTACTAGTTTTTGAGTATAGGGTATCTTGAAAAGCCTAATCTAAACCCTTTAAGAAGGTGTACACAGTAAAATTTGGTGAATTAAGTAATAAAAATATTGTGATAGTTTTTTTGGGATTATATGATCATGTAAGTGAAGTTTATATACTTTTATAATTGTTTCATGTTTATTTGTCATGCTTCAAGTGCATAAAAGTCTTAGACATGATACTAGTCATAACATCAATAGACCTTGTGAGAAGGTATGAGTATGATGGATTAGTGAGATGATTAAACATAGACATGAGTGGGTTTATGAGTTTTATTGATCATGTATGTGAATAATTTTATCACTCATGAGAGGCTTATGATAAGCTTACAAGGGTAGGACCTATAAATCAAGTTTGTAACTAGACCATTTCTAGACCCTGCTTGGCCTAATGAGGCATTACGATCTTTTGTCAAGGCATATGAAGGATGTATGGGATTTTTTAATAATGATATAAGTTTATTTAGTATTTTATTAAGGTAGAGAGAACATGTAAATAGAAATGAAGGTCAGTTTCAAGGCCTAATATGATTTGCAGGTCAAAGTTTAAGTAAGCAGAGAGAGAGAGAGAGAGAGAGAGAGAGAGAGAGAGAGAGAGAGAGAGACAGAGACCTAATGAGTGGTCATGATCATATTTCAAGGTTTATATGTTCATATAAGAAATTTTAGAGGTAAATTATGTTTTTTAAAATTTTCTCATTAAGTTTCAGGTCAAAGTTGGAAATTTAAGGTAAGAAAAAGTGTTTTGATGTCTCTCGAGTGCATAAAATGAAAGGTTCTCAACCTAAGAAAGATTTTCTTGTGTTTGTTTGCTAATTAAACATATTCATGGGAAAATAATATATTAATGGTATATGGGTAAGGTTTATAGATCAAATATTCAAGAATTATTTTTTGAATTTAGGGGTTATGCTTTATAAACAATTTTTAATAGTGGAACTATGTTTAAACCCTCTTAGAACCCTAATAGTGACATGATGTTGAAGATATGATTAAAAAGTGATTAAAATGGTTTGTAATGATTATTTAAGTTTTTTTAATATTTTATTTAACTCTCCCAATTACCTCTACATGGTGATAGTTAGAGAGAGGAGAGAGAAAATGTGAAGATACAAGCTTGCTTGTAAAGAAAATATTGTATCCCTAAAACGTTGTATTAGACAATGTTTGAAAATAATTTTATGGATAACTATGAGAATTTTATATTATGTAAATGGTGGTTTTATATATATATATATATATATATATATATATATATATATATATATATATATATTATATTACTTAGGTGTGTTAAACTAGGCATCCAAGACAACCAGTCACTAACAACCCTAATGGTGCAAATAGTGAGAAACCCAGACAGAAGTGAGAAGATGATTAGGGATGTGTTATCATGATATATGAATGAAACCAAGTGAATGGATATGTTTTTAATTAATTTTAATACATTATATTTTTTTATACAAGTTTTTGAGGTTAGTGAATATGGTGAAATTTTTTCTCATAAGATGGCTTGTCTGACTCAGTGAGGTTTGTGTGTGGTAAGGTCAAAAAATTGGTCTATAAGAATAATAGTTTCCAATAGAACATATGATTATTATAGTTTATAATGGTATAGATATGTAATATGATATTATAATTTCATAAAAATTCTTTCAAAGTGTTCATATAGGTGTTATATTTCATTACCACCATGATTGTGCTTTAAGGTAAATTGACAGTTCTGGGTAAGCAAGTTGTAGTGATGAGTTTGAGGCTATATGCCATGATTTGATGTATATAATATATGTAATTTTGTTTTTGTTTTTACTTTAAATTAGTTAAAATTATTTTTTAAAACTTGTAGGATAATATAAGAGATTGAAATGTTGAAGCCAAAATGGCTTGTCTAATTCTGATCTAACTATGTGTAGAGAGGTCTTAAGATTGGTCCTTTTGACCAATATTTGACATTAGTCCTTATGATTTTTGTATTTTATATTTTTTTTATATATTTAAACATATTTTTTAAAGTATAATTAGTCATGGTAAGCATTATTTTAGGTTTTTAAGATCAATTTATTCATGATTGGGTTTTAAATTATTTTGGTAGTTCGAAGTGGGATATTTGTACAAAACATTTTGAGTCCTTTTCCCTATGTTGTGAAGTATAAATAATATGCTTATAACCATTATGTTATTTATATTATTTAAATTATATTTACTTCCATGGTTATTTATCTAATTTTTTTTTAATATTCAATAGTTCAAGATAGACTTTCTATGTATGAGAAGGCCTAATTGTAAACAGTACAAATGGTGTGCTTCAAGTGGTGATTGGTTATAAAATGTGATATGGAGCCTAGATGAGATTATTATAGGTATGTTTTATTTTTACATGATATGTTACTATATTTTGTGAATTTTTAAAGTGTTCTAAGCATATCAAAGGGCAATGTGTGTTAATGAAGGCCTAATTGAATTAGGTCTCCTTAAGGCCTAAAAGAGGGTTTGGTATATTATATCATGGAAGTCATATTTTAATGATTGATACATGTATTAAATGTACTATAATACATATTTAAATTGTAATCCAATTATACAATTGTATATGGTTTATGAATAGGTATATGAGCAAGAAGCTTGTATATATACAAGGTAGTTTTAGGCCTATTTATGAGTGTAGAGTGTAAGAAAATAATATAACACATTGGTAAATATAAGGAGTTATTGTATACCATAAGAGAATTGTATAGAATAAGTCATGAATAAATAATAGTGTGTCTACATATTAATATCAATTTTATATGACCTAATCTATATTGAAGAGACCTAATTGAGTGAAGAAGCCTAGAAGGTAGTTTGAAAGGGATAGAGTAGTGAGAAGAGATAAAGAAGGTGTTCATAATTTTTTGTGTGAGAAAAAATGTTTTATTAAGGTGATAAAAAAAATTATTTGGATTATTTGGTGCTACATCATCTAAGAGGTTGGTCCCTCCTTACAAGTTGGTGCTTGGTAAATCCTAGCTAGGTTGGTGCTTAACTAGTTGGGGTTGGTACACAATATGAAGTTGGCACTTCATTAAACTTGATAATTTGAATTATAATATTGTATTCCATTTCCTAGGATTAGTATTTTTTCTTCCCCTTGAGGTTTTATAACTTATATGGTTTATTTAATTGTGTAATCTTGTTTCTTGCTTGTATGTTTGATTGCTTATGAATTGCTTGATTTATATGTTGATGTGATGGTTCATGAATGTTAAAGAGGAATTGAAATAAAATTTAAAAATAGTGATTCACACCCATAATGATTATTCTTCCAAAATTTTGTATTATAGTATGTCCTTTGAAATAGGCTTAATAGTCTAAAGGAGATCCTAGAAGCAAGGATGGCTAGTCAACAAGCTTAAGGTGGTTTCTCTACCAGTGAAACCCCATTCTTCAATAGAACTAGTTATGATTTTTAGAGCATCATAATTAGGAAATATCTAATGTCAATGGGCCATGAAATATGGTAGTAAGTTGTGTATGGATATACTCCACATCCTACACCACCAATTAATGCAATAGACAAGAAGGAAAGTGAGAGCAATTTCAAGGAAATGAATGTCATTCTATATGGCCTATTAGAGGTAGAGTAGGTGAAGATGATGCACTATGAGTTATCCAAGGTGATATGGTAAAAATTTAAGGATATATATATGAAGGAGACACCAAGGTGAAGATGGCCAAGTTACAGACCCACCAAATATAGTTTCAAAGTCTAAATATGAATGAAGATGAAACCATTACATCTTACCTATTGAAGGTTGATGAAGTTGTCAATGTAATTAGAGGATTGGGAGAAGAAGTGAAAGAGTCTATATTATTCAAAATGTATGATATCACTAATTCCTAAGTTTGATTCTAAGGTATCTATAGTATAAGAGATGCAAGATTTGGATAAGATGGAAATGGATGGGTTTTATCAAATCTTGACTGCCTATGAGATGAGAACAAATGAATGAAGACCTCCTAAGCAGGAAGAAACATTTAAATATGATAATAAGTCAAAATTCAAGAAGGTAAAAGATGAGGTATGTTAATATGTTGATGATGATGAATTAATAACCATGTTTTCTAGGAAATTGAGGTTTGGATCTAGTAAGTACAAGGGTGAGATGCCTTTCAAATGTTTCAACTATGGTAAGATTGGTCACTTTTCATCTAAGTGTCCTAAAAAGGATAAGGATTAGGATGATGAAGAACATGATGAACATCATGGATATAATAAGAAGGTTTATAAGGATAAAGAAAATAAGAAACATATTATGAAGTATAAATGTAGGAAAGTTCATTTAAGAATAATAAAATTTTGTATACCAAAGAGGATAATAACTCGTTTGATTTGAGTGACACAAGGACATCTGAGAGTGATTATGAAATTAATGGACATGAACATGACAATAATGAAAACTTATTAATGGGTATAAAAATAGTCAATGAGGGTTCCTCTAAAGGGAAAGGTCTTATGTATGATGAATAATTAGATGAATAAGAAGCTAAAGTGAACCTTGAAGTAGAATTGGTGAGTGCTCTAGAGGATTTAAAGTTTAAAATAAGGAAGAATCACAAAATAAGATCATTAGTTAAGGATTATGAAGATTAGATTAGTCTTTTTGAGGAGAGAATAAGTAACACATCCAAGGAATATGATGAAATAATCAATTATATTGAAGCATAGATGGAAATAGTCACTCCTATTTTAAAATCTAAAGGGGAAGAATGCACCAAGTATCTAACTAAAATAGAATCCTTGAAAATTGATTTGGATAAAAAAAATATAAATTTTAAGACATTTATGAAGTTTGAAATGAGCATTGAGGCTCTAGATGACATCTTGAGTAGTTAGAAGCCTAAAAGTTATGAGACAAGTCTTGGTTTCAAATAAGACCTAAAGGAGGAAGCTCAAGTCAAGGATAAAGATAATGAAAACAATAAGGTCAACATGAAAGGATAAATTAGACAAACTAATGTCTTGGGGTATGATAATTAATTCAATGGCTACTATTATACATGAAATCAATTTGTTCGTATAGCAATAGAGTGTGGAAGACCCTTTAAAAATGAATATGCATAGGATTATGAAAGGAATCATCACTCAAGAAGTGTGTATGAAGTTGTTTGATATAATTGTCATAACATGTTAAACATTGCTATATTATTCACTAATAGAGTTATAAGGTCATCAAGTTAAAACAAGAGGTTTGGAGCTCTTATAGTGAAAGAGAGAAGCCAAATGAATGTGTGGAAACCAAAGGTAGTAAAGGTTAGTCATGATCAGTCTAAAAGCTCAAATGGACTATTTTTTTTGGTAGAGCATACTTAAAATGTGAAATAAAGTCAATAATATTCATTATGAGCTCAAGTTATTGACCACATAGATGATTAAGATGTCAAACCAAAGATACTAATCAATCGTAAAAGGATCCTAAAGGATATTTAGTCTTATGATAGCATGGAGATCTAGGAATCTCCTAAGTTTGTGTTGTTCTAGTTCCATATATAAAGGGATGACTCCATTAGGATTTATGGAGACACTATTTGAATGGTAGAAGCATGATGGATGCTTGGTTTGAGGGGGATCTATTAAGATTGCTCATAAGCTCCAAGTGTAGTTAACAAGCATAAAGGAGTTTCTTAAAGTAGTTGACAAAGAAGGAGAATGAATGGTTCCTTAAGTTTTATTTTGGATGACCATTTTTCATTAATTTCAAAGGGGGAGAAATTTTAAGAAAGTAAATTGACTAGATTAGAGGAGATGATAATGATCACTTTGTAGTGTGTTTTGCCATCAATGATAAAGAGTAAGATTATTAAGCATTCATTCTATTGTTGAGGTTTGGCATTGGTGTCTTCATTGAAGTAAAAGTTTCTTGAGAAGGTTAAAATAATATATTTCAAGATGAATATATTGTAGATTCATGATGATTGGTCTTTGAGGTATGAGCATGTTTTCATAATGTGATAAGGAGACCATGTGACGAGGGAGAATTTGAAGGCAACCTAATGTCTTTTTGATTAAGAGAGAATTTAAAGGAAACCCAATGAGTCTTTTACTAGTTGATTTCAAGATTTTTTTATTGGTGTGAAAGTGTTTTTTTATGATATTTCTTTCTTGATAGACCTAAAGTAAGCATGTTTGAGTACTAGTTCGTGAGTACAAGGTGTCTTGAAAAGCCTAGTTTATACCCAGTGAGAAGGTGTGCATTGTAAAATTTGGTGAATTATGTAATAAAAATATTGTGATAGGTTTTTCAACATTATATTATAATTTTAGTTAAGTGAATATACTTTTAGAAGTGTTTTAAGGCCATTTATCAAGTTTCAATTACTTAAGAAGCCTAGACATGGCACTAGTCATATCATGAAGAGACCTTATGAGAAGATATTAGTATGATGGCTTGGTGAGATGAGTGTACATAGACATGAGTGGTTATATGAGGTTTATTTATCATTTATTTAAAGAATTATATCACTCATGAGAGGCTTAGGGTAAGCCTACATGGGTAAGACCTAGAGATGAAGTCTTTAACTAGACCACTTCTAGACCCTACTTGGTCTAATGAGTTATCATGATATATTAAGGCATATGAAGGATGTATTTAAAAATTTAAGTATTATATAGGTTTCTTGAGTATGTTATAAATGTGGAGGACACATGGAAAGAGGCATGAAGGCTAGTTTAAAGGCCTAATGTGATTTACAAGTTAAGGTCTAAACAAGCAAAGAGAAAGAGTGTGGCCTAATGATGGGTCATGATTAAATTTTCAAGGTGTATAAGTACATATAAAAAAAATTCATATGTAAGGTATTTTTTTTAAATTTTGATTAAGAATTTTAGGTCAAAGTTAGAAAGTTAAGGCAAGAAAAGGTGCTTTAAGGTTTCTCGAGTGTACAGAATGAAAGGTTCCCAAAATGAGAAGTATTTTCTTATGTTTTTTATCTCATCAAAAATATAAATGGTAAATTAATATATTATTGGTATATTTTTAATTTTCCTATCTCAAATATCCAAGCATTATTTTTTGTATTAAAGGGCTATGCTTTATGAAAAATCGTTAATAGTGGAAGTTTGTTTAAACCATCTTAGAACCCTAAAAGTGATCCCATGATAGAGATATGATTAAAAAGTCATTAGTATGGTTTTTAATTATTAGGTAATTGTTTGTATATTTTATTTTAATCTTTGAGATACTTCCATGTGGTGGTAGTTAGAGAGAGGAGAGATAAAATGTGAAGATACATGTTTTTTAAAGAAGTTATAGTCATAAAAATTTGTATTAGACAATGTTTGAAAATAATTGGATGGATAAGATTGATGCTTTTATTTTATGTCAATTTTGGTTTTTGGATATGTTATATTCTATAGGTGTGATAAACTGGTCATCCAAGATAGCTAGCTATTAATAAGCTTAATGGTGAAAATAGTGAGAAACCTCAGTAGAAGTGAGAAGATGATTAGAGATGTGTTATCATGATATAATAATGAAACCAAGTACATGGAGATGTTTTTAAATAATCATAAGAAATTTTAATTTTGGATATAAGTTTTTGAGGTTAGTTAATATGGTGAAAAATATGGTCACAAGTTGGCTTGTCTAACTCAATGAGGTCTGTGTGTGGTAAGGTCAACAAATTAGTTTGTAAGATCAATAGTTGCCATTATACCATATGAATGTTATAATTTATGATAGTTTATATATGTAATATGATAATATAATTGTGTAATAAGTCTCTAAAATTGGTCATACATGTGCTAAAGGTCATTCACACCATGACTATGCTTTAAGGTAAATTGGTAGTTCTGGGTAAGCAAGTTGAAATGATGAGTTTAAGTCTCTATGCCATGATTTGATGTATATAATTCATATAGTGTTTTTTTTGTGACTTAAAATTAGTTATCATGAATTTTCAAATCTTTTAAACTAGTATAAGGGATTGAAATGTTGAATCCAAAATGACTTGTCTGATTCTGATCTGACTATGTGTAGTGAGGTCAAAATATTGGTTTATAAGACCAATATTTGACATTATACCTTGTTATTTTTGTAATTTAGAGTGGTATATAGATTTCAAAGTATATTTTTAAATTATAATTGGTCATGTGAAGTGTTATTTTAGGTGTTAAATATCAAGTTGTGTTCTATAAATTTTAAGTGGGTTATTTACATAGAAGGTTTTGAGTCCTTTTGCCTTGAGTTATGAAGTATAAATCATATTATGATGACATTGAGGTCATGTATCTTATACACATGTTATTTAATACTATGTTCATGTCTTCATTATTTCAAGATAGAATTTCTATGTATGAGATGGCTTAATCTTGAACATTATAAATGGTGTGATTCAAGTGGTGGTTAGTTATAAAAAGTGATATGGAGCCTAGACGATCTTAGTATAGGTATATTTTATTGTTATATGATATATTTATTTTGTGTGTTAAGTTTTAAAGTGTTCCAAGGAGATCAAAGGGTAATGTGTGTTAATGAAGGCCTAATTGAATGAGGTCTCCTTAAGGCCTAAAAGAGGTTTTGGTCTTTTATGTCATGGATGACATATTATAATGATAGATAAATGTATGAAATATGTTATAGGACCTATTAAAATTATAATCCAAGTATTAAATTGTATATTTCCAATGAAGAGGTATATGAGCAAGATGTTTACATATATATAAGGTAGTTTATGGCCTATTTATGAGTGTAGAGTGCAAGTGAATAACATATCACACTAGTAAGTACAAGGAGGTATTGTATACAATCAAAGGAGTGTACTAGATCGGTCATGAATATATATAAGTGTGTCTTCATATGAATATCAAGGTCATATGACCTAATCTATCTTTAAGATACCTAATTGAGCAAAGAAGCCTAGAAGGTAGTTTGAGAGGGAAGGAGAATTAATAAGAGCTAAAGAAGGTGATCATCATCTATTATGTGGTAAATAAGGTCTTATGAAGGTGATAAAAAGTTTTAGGTCATTGGGTTGGTGATGAGTCATCTAGGGGGTTAGTGCGTCCTTGTAATTTGGTTCTTGTTAAAGCCTAGCTAGGTTAGTACTTAGTGCATTGGGGTTAGTGCACCATATGAAGTTGGTGCTTCAATAAACTTGATCGTTTGAATTATATGATTGTAATCCTTTTCAAGGATCAATGGTTTTTTCCCCTTGAGTGTTTCCCATATATATGGTGTGTTGATTTATTTTATTTTGTTTCATGTTTATATAGTTGATTGCTTATGCATTGCTTAATTTATATGTTGATGTGATGGTTCATGAATGTTAAGGAGGAATTTATAGAAAGTTTTGAGACACTAATTTTAGCCACCTCTCATTTATTATGCTTACAATACCTACCTACCAAATCCGCATCAATAGATTTTGTTAAAGTTAAATCTTTACTTTTTGATTACCATAAACCAAAGTCCAAAGTACCTTTGAGATATCTAAATATCTTCTTAACTAATTTTAAGTGTGTCTCTTTTGGTTTTTCTTACAATCTAGCCAGTAGACATATTGCCTACATGATATCAAGTCTTGATGCATTAGTATACAATAAACTTCCAAATATATATATATATATATATATATATATATATATATATATATATATATATATATATAATGTTTCATTGAATTTTGATGACTTATCCTCTTGACTCAACATGTAACTTATTGTCATTGGAGTACTTATTGATTTACAATCTTCCATATCTAATTTATTCAACATTTTCTTAGTTTACTTAGTTTTATAGGTGAATATTCCCTTATCTAACTAAACTACTTGTAATCCAAGAAAAAATGATAGTTCCCCTAACATAAACATCTCAAATTCTTATTACATTATTTCTATGAACTCCTTAGACATCTTGTCATTATTACTACCAAAGATAATACCATCAACATACACAACTATAATTAATTGATTCTCATGTTTTATTTTTATTTAAAGGTTGTTATTAGTAAGACCTCTCCTAAAACTCTAATCAAGCAAGTATCTATCAAGTCTTGCATACCACGCTTTAGGAGATTTCTTTAGCCCATATAATGTTTTCTTTAGTCTACAAACATAGTCCTTATTTATTAACAAAGAGAAACCTTTAGGTTTCTTTATGTACACTTGTTCTTCTAAATTTCCATTGAGAAATGGATAAATTACATCTATCTAATATATCTTGAAATTATTGAAGCCAACATATGCCAAGAATAGTCTTATGGTTTCTAGTCTTGCCATAAGTGAAATAGTTTATTCTAAATAAATACCTTATACTTAAGCATAGCCTTTACATAATATCCTTGATTTTTTTATCATGACCTAACCATATTTATTCAATTTATTCCTAATAACCCATTTGGTTCCAATGACATTTGTGTCCTTAGGTCTGTGAATAAGTTCACAAGTCTCATTTTTCTCAATTTGATTAAGCTATTCCTCCATATAATTCACCCAATTCTTATCACTTATAAATTCTAAATATATATATATATATATATAGATTCATACTTTGCTCAAGCATAACTTTTATCGTGCTATAATGGCTGCGGTTCCAGGTTTTACGCGCGCGAACCCAAATTTGAAATCGGGTGCAGTGTGCTGAGCGAACGGTGAGGCTATGGATGTTGTTACGGAGGAGGGTCTTACTGCAAGTAAAGGGAAAGGGACTCCTACTGTGGGAAATGAAACCACAGCTATGTGTCCGGCCTTTAATCCTAGTTCAGGGCAAGGACTAGGGGGATGATCCTATGCGGATGTGGTGGCCTACGAAGCAAAAATTCATGATGCTCGGCCTCATACAACACCTGTATCTACCCATGTTTTGCCTGTAAGTGCCTTAAAACCTATTAGGGTAACTCTAGACCCTGAATTAGTAGAATATATCTTCCAAGAAGAAAAACATTTTTCCTCTTGTGCTGCCATTTTCTGTTTTCGTGGTTTCTGGCCTTCATTTGTAGATCTACAGAATTGGATTGCTAAGAGTTGGCTGCATATTAAAGATGGTCAAATCCAAACCTGTGCCAGGGGTTTTTTATATTAATATTTCAAAGTCCTAAAGATAGGCAGTCTATATTGTGCCACAATAATTTTTCTTAGCAGGGCAAATTTCCTCTTTTGGCCAAACCGTGGCACAAGGATTTTAATCCTCTCTCAGAATCTTTTTACAAGATCCCTAGATGGGTGTGGCTCCCTTATCTTCTGTTACATTTATGGCAAGAGGCAGTTTATAAAACCATTGGAAATGCTATAGGGGAGTTTCTATATGAAGAAGACAGCACGAAGAGCTCCCATTCGACTTGTGTACGATTCCTGGCTGTCCTAGATGTTTCAAAGGGCCTTCCTAAGGTGATTTGCATTGATTCCCCAAGGGGTTCCTGGACACAAATCTTGGATTATGAGGGGATTCCTTTCAGGTGTAGGAAGTGTTACTAGATGGGACATGTTGCTGCCCATTGTGGTGTTGGGAAAAACAAACCTAGACGTTCACCTTCTTGGTGGCCAAAGGATTTCTCTGAACATAGCATAGACAAACTACCTTTGGAGACAATAACAAATTTCAAGATCGAGAACGAGGAAAGGGTGAAATCCGAATCAAAAGATGTAGAGGATACACTGGAGAATCAATCAAATGAAGCCTCTGAGGAGGCTGTAGTTAATAATACAGCTGAGCCTGAGGAGGAGATGGTGATCTCTTCCCCTGTTCTGGAGGATCTTTCAAAAAGCCAGACTGTGTTAGACTGTCACAAGGAGTTTATGCCTTTTGGAGGCTAAAGATCTGTGTCTTCTGAGGCATGGGTTGCTGAGGCAGCTAAGGTTGAAGATGGCTAGACTGCAGTCAGAAGAAAGAAGTCTAAGCATTTGGTCCCTCCTCTTGAAATGAATCTTCGGTCATGCAAAAAGAAAAATCTGAATTTAAAAGATTCATCCAAAATTCCTTTCTGCTGATTGGTTTTTGGGGGCAGTAATCTGGTCATTTTTTAGGTTTGTTGGTTACGGATATGGAAGCTTTGGTTTTCTTTTAGATCAGTGTTTTGATAGCTATTTTTTCTTGTTCTTATCTGTCGGTTACAGGTCCATGTAAAACCTGGTTCTGGCTCTTTTTTGTTTTCAGGTTCTTGTGTTAACCTGGTTGTGCTTTAATGTTTATCTTTCTCCTTGTTCAGGGTTTTGGGGCCCCTTCAAAACCTGCTTTTACCTCTAATCTAAAACTTCTAAAAAAAAAATTGTTTCTATCTTTTAAAATAGAGAGAAACTTACATTTTCCTATGTATTCATAAACCTTCTTCTAGTTTTCACTTGATAAATATCACTAATGTTTTACTTTATACATGGTTTTTCTGAGTGAATCTAGAAGGTGCCCTAAAAATATTCTCATTCTTGAATTTATTATGATAATTCTTACTTTAGGTCAAAATTTTGTTCATTAATACTTGGTTGTATGCTAACCTTCTTAGATCTAGTTTCATCCACTCTCACATGTGTACTCTATATAATATTTTGTAGTCTCTTGTTGTAGCATCTATATGTAGAAATAACTGAAGAAAATCCAAGGAATATGCCTTCATCAGCCCTTAAATCAATTTTTCCTAGATCCTCTTCATCTCTCTTGATTAAATTATTGCTTCCAAAAACTCTAAAGTGTTTCATTGAAGTTGTCCTACCTTTCCATAGTTCATAGGGAGTCTTTTATTATTTATTCTGATTTGAATTTTATTTAGAATTTGTATTATTATGTTTATAGCCTCTCTCAAAAATAAGTAAGATAATTTGGACTCATTTAAAATTGTCTTGGACATTTCTTGCATAGTCTTGTTCTTCATTTCTACTACACCATTCTACTATGGTGTTTTTATAGTAAAAAATTATCTCTTAATTCCATGTTCCTTACAAAAATCATCAAACTCATTTGACCAAAATTCTCTTCATCTATTAGATCTTATACACTTTATTTTTAAGTCCATATCATTCTCAACTATAACCTTAAACATATTGAACTTATCTAAAGCCTTATATTTCTCATTTTCAAAAAAAAACCAAAGTCATTCTAGTGTAATCATCAATAAGAAACATGAAGTAACTTTCACATTGAATGTTTTGAATTCTAGTTGGACCACATAGATCTATATGAATCAACTCTAATTTTTTTGTAGTTGACTATTATTTTTTAAACATTTAAGTTATATGTTTTCCATGTTGGCATGCTTTACATAGTGTGTTTGTAGGCTTAGTGATCTTAGGCATGTTCCTAACTGATTTATTAGTACTTATCAATACTAAGTTATCAAAGTTTAGATGTTTCATTATATTATGCCAAAGCCAAATATAATTCACTTGACTCATAAAACACATATCCTTCTTGATCTCATTTAAAAAATACAAATTATTTTTAGTCTTATCAACATATACTACCAAACATCCTAAACAAACTTGCTTTTCTTATTTCACATCTTTTAGCATGAAAATTCAAAGTATGTCCTTGATTGCACATTTGAATAACACTTAGAAAATTATGTTTCACTCATTTTACATATAACACAATCTCATTTTCAATTTTCCCATTATCAAGACTTATAATTCCCTTGCCAATAATATTAGTTATTATATTGTCCTCAAACTTGATTACACCTTCATTAGTCTTATTCAAGGATATAAATTTATTTTTGTCACCTATAATATGGATTGAACAATTACTATCAATGTACCATTTCAAACTATCATCTTGAGTGTGAAAATTAATTTGTGCTAACATGGATTCTTATTCCTTTGGACCATCATTTTCTTGCTCATTTTTTAGTATTTTCAAATATTTTGACTTCTTATCAATTTGAACATACACCTTCCTATTTTGACTAGGGGTTTTTGTATAACCTAATATATAGAATATTATAATATATCTAATTGTATTATAGCTATAACAAATCACATTGTTTCTATTGAAATTTTATCCTTGGACAAATGAATTTGAGAGTCTTTTTGGAAATCCATGACTATTCATATCACTTATCCATGCATGATTATTTATAGCATTTGATCTACAATATATAGATTTATGTTGAAACTAATTAGATGAAAAAATAGTAGTTATAGAGGGAATTCATGTACCTTATTTCATTTGGTTTCTCAATAGGAAATTATCTCTAAAGATTTTTGAAAGGCATATTGACACTTATGTTATTTTTTAGAGGAGCGATAATCTTCTTGACATGTCTTGACCTATGACTATCATTCACAATATCATATTTCTTGAGAACATTAGCATGTCTTTAGTTTACTGATATTCTGCTCTTCTTTTTTGACATGTCCTGACCTATGACTATCATTCACGATATCATATGTCTTGAGAACATTAGCATATGTCTTTAGCTTATTGATATTCTACTCTTCCTTTCTACTCTTATGGTCATCCATGTATCCAAGGCCTATTTTCATGAGAGATGACCTTTTAATATTCAATATGTCATCAATAATTCCATTTCTTTTTTCAAACTTTTGACAATTTTTTAAATTTGACTCTGAACTATTAAAAATATGACTTCAATGAACCTATCTCAGATTTGTACCCATTGTTGCTGGGGGATCAAACCAACAATAGATTACACTTGTGAAAGCAATAAACGCAGAAATAAATCAGATAGATAAGTAACTAGAATGATAAATAGCACAGAACAAGATATACAAGAAAACACCCTAAAAACTTGTATTGAAACTCTTTACAATAGGAATACAATGAAGAAACTTCATTCTTCCACACCTCTCTCAGATGCACATAAGATCTCTCACTAGATCTCTATTCCTCAAGAGCTCTCTCTCAAGTACACTCAAATCCAACAACCTGGATTGATGCAACTCTGTATTGTCCTTCAAACATTCACAATGTTCTACTCTTACAGTTCTACACACTTCTACAATACACTAAGCTAAGAAGATCTTTCTTACATATAGAAATAGGAAACTTGAGCATGCTCTTACAACAAACAATTAAGCCTCTTCAACAAGGGCTCTAAAAATAATATTGATAATAATAGAGACGCAAGTTTGAGTCCACAACTCAAACTTATCATGTAAACACTCGCTGCTGTCCACAGAAATAGCTTTCTGGACACGCAGGTAACCGACATCGGTTCCTGGCTGTTCACCTGTGACCGTCATTGGCTGACCCTATTGCCGACATCGGTGCCTCTTCAACTGCTACTGACTGACGTCGGTCACTCCTGACCGATGCCAGCATTTGTGTAGACTCGAACCTATTTTAGTATGCTCCTTGGTGAAGCTTTTAGCTCCACACCCTAACAATCTCCCACTTGGAGATAAACCAGCTGCACCAACCTGTACAGCAGCATCTTCTAGATCCTCCATCTTCAACTCAATCATGAAGACCAATATAAGTTGAGTGAAGATTCAACTTCTCCTTCGTAACTAGCTTTGTTAGCATATCAGTAGGATTCTTGTCTATATGGATCTTCTCTAGCTCAACTCACCATCTTTCAATACCTACCGTATGAAGTGGTACCTTAGCTGTATGTGCTTGGTTCTTGAATGAAAAGCTGAGTTCTTAGCCAAATGGATTGTACTCTGACTGTCACTATACAATCTGCAACTCCCATGGTCCCTTCCAAGCTCTTCCATGAACCGTGTCATCCATATCATCTCCTTGCTAGCTTCTGTAGCTACAATATACTCTGCTTCTGTAGTTGACAAGGCTACAACCTTCTGCAACTTAGATATCCAACTAACTGCCGTTCCACCTACAGTAAAAACATAACCTGTGGTGGTCCTCCTGCCATCCAAATCCCCTGCCATATCTGAATCTACATAACCATGTAGAGAAGTATCTGAACCTCCATAGCACAAATGCTTGCTGCTGGTTCCTCTCAGATATCTAAGGATCCATTGAACTGCCTTCCAATGTTCCTTACCTGGATTGGTCATATACTTGCTTACTACTCCCACTGCTTGGGCAATATCTGGTCTAGTACACACCATTGCACACATCAAACTCCCTACTGCGGAAGAATATGGAACCTTACTCATGTACTCTACCTCATCATGTGAATTGGGACATTGTTCTTTACTTAACTTAAAATGTCCAGCCATAGGTGTACTTACCGGTTTTGCATCCTGCATATTAAACCTCTCCAACACCTTGTTCACATAATCTTCTTGAGATAATATCAACCTGTGATTTTTCTTGTCTCTCCTAATGCTCATGCCAAGGATCTTCTTCGCTGCTCCCAAATCCTTCATAGCAAACATTTGAGCTAACTTCACCTTAAGCTCTGAGATATCCTACATGTGAGACCCTGCAACCAGCATGTCATCTACATACAACAATAGAATAATATATCTACCATTATCAAATCTCTTGAAATATACAAAATGGTCTGATTGACACCTACTGTAGCCATATGCAGTAATAAACCTATCAAATTTCAAGTACCATTGCCTTGGAGCTTGCTTGAGGCCATACAAGCTTTTCTTTAACCTGCACACAAACTTCTCCTTACCCTTGACCTCGAATCCTTCTGGCTATTCCATATAAATTTCTTCATCCAAATCTCCATGAAGAAACGTTGTCTTAACATCTAGTTGCTCGAGATGCAAATCCTCAAAAGCAACCAAAGACAATACAACCCTTATAGAAGTCATCTTAACAACAGGAGAAAAAATTTCACCAAAGTCAATACCTGACTTTTGTGTCAATCCTTTTACTACTAATCTGGCCTTATATCGCATCTGTCCATCCTCACCTTCCTTCAACCTGTAGGTCCATCTGTTCTTCAGTGTTCTCTTACCAGCTGGCAATTCAACCAAATCCCATGTTTGGTTCTCTCTTAAGGACTCCATCTCCTCAACCATGCCAAGCTCCCACTTACTCCTGGACTCCACCTGTATTGCTTCTTCAAAACTCTCTGGTTCTCCACCATCGGTTAGCAATAAATAATATAAGGAAGGAGAATATCTAATTGGAGGCTTACTTACCCTTTCAGACCTCCTGATGGGTGTCTTGGACTCATTCTCAGCAATCTGTCCACCCAAATTTTCTGACAGTGACCGACCTCGGCCACCTGTAGACCTGTCACTAGCCGACGCCGGTTCTTCCTGGCCAACATCGGTTCATGGTTTGCCGACGTCGGTCTCTGTATGACCGACATCGGTTTCTGAACTGTCAATGCCGGTTCATAACCTGCCGATGTCGGTCTCTGTGTTTTCCTGCAAGTGATTATTTCTTTTTCCCGTGAGTTCATTTTGGACCATAACTTCATCCAATTCACTATTGCTTTGCCCAGATTGATCTAGCTTCCTTATCTGATCACTGTACATCACTCTTTCATTGAAAACAACATCACGACTCCTGATTACCTTATTAGTTCCTAGATTCCAAAATCTGAAACCAAAATCATCTGAGCCATAGCCTATAAACGTGCACCTCATAGACTTAGCATCAAGCTTCTTTCTATTTTCCTTATCTATGTGCACAAAGGCTTCACTACCAAAAACTTTGAGATATGAGAGATCTACCTTTTTACCTATCCATGTCTCTTTTGGAATTCCACCATCCAGAGCTGTAGAGGGTCCTCTATTAATCAGGTACACTGCGGTGTCAATTGCTTCTGCCCAAAACTCTAAGGGCAACCTTGCATGCAATCTCATACATCTTGCACCCTCCATGATAGTTCTGTTCATCCTTTCAGCAATACCATTCTGCTGAGGTGTCCTTGGAACCATCCTTTGCCTATGGATTCCATGTGTATAACAATACAATTTGAACTTAAGACTGCAGAACTCACCGCCATTATCAGATCTCAGGCACTTTAATTTTCTGCCTGTTTCATTCTCAACCATAGCCTTCCAAAACTTAAAAGTCTCAAAAACATCAGATTTCTTTTTAATACAGTAGATCCATACCTTTCTTGTGGCGTCATCTATGAATGTAACATAGTACCATGATCCGCCAATAGAGGCTACCTGAGCCGGTCCCCACACGTCTGTGTGAACAAGCTGCAACTTCTGCCTTTTCTTAGTAGACCCAGTCTTGAGAAAATTAACCCTTTTCTATTTTCCAAATACATAATGCTCACAAAATTCTAGATCCATACTTTTTAAATCTGAAAGCATACCTTTAGACTTAAGAATTGACATCCCCTTCTCACTCATGTGGCCAAGCCTTGAGTGCCACAATTTACAATCCACACCTGAAGTAGATAAAACTGAAGGAGATTTGTTAGTAACACAATTACACAAATAGAGAGTACCTTCTCTCTTACCTCTGGCCATAACTAGTGCACCCTTGGTCACCTTCCAAGAATCTACTGTGAGAGTTACTGTACAACCCTCATCACCTAGCTTACCTACAGAAATCAAATTTCTCTTCAAACTAGGAACATGCATCACATCTCTCAACACCCATGTGTTGCCATTCTGCATCTTTAGCTGCACTTTACCTTTGCCAGTAATCTTACAAGGCTAGTCATCCCCTAAGTATACTATTCCAAAATCTCCATGGATATAGTCACTGAAATATTCTCTGTTAGGGGTAGCATGGAAAGATGCACCAGAATCTAATACCCAAGATTCTATGTTATTATGTAAAGAGAAAATTAAAGCATCCTATACAATACCTGCAACCTTGGCTTCTTCCTTTCCTTCGTGTTGATTGTCCTCCTTAGGCTTTGACCAGCAATCTCTGCTTATGTGCCCCATCTTTCCACAATTCCAGCATTGTGGCTTCCTGCCATTCCTGGATTTGGATCTTCCTCTCACCTTAGACTTAGATCTTGATCTCCTCTTGCTCTTTTCTTTTTGCCTTCCCCTACTCTCAAAATTTAAAGCATTCCCAGATGTCTCTTCTGTGCTTTTCCTGTGTATTTCCTCATTCAAGATAACACTAACAACATCCTCTACTTTCAAAATATTTGATGCAGATGCAGTATTAGAGACTGCCATTACTAAGCCATGCCAGCTTTCAGGCAAAGAACATAATATCAAAAGAGCTTTTATTTCATCTTCAAATACAATATTGACAGAACTTAACTGATTAACAATTCCATTGAAATCATTCAGATGAGTAGAAACAGATCCACCTTCATTCATATGCAAATTAAATAACTGCTTCATAAGATATACCTTATTTGAAGCTGAGGGTTTTTCATACATATTTGCTAACGTAGTCATCAACTCTACCATTGTTTTTGCCTGTGACAAATTAGATATCACAGTGGAGGCCAGACTCAGTCTTATAGACCCAAGAGCCTTTCTATCAAGAACTTCCCATTCTTCATCCTCCATGTCCTTGGGCTTCTTTGCTATCCCACCTAACAGTAAGTAAAGATCTTTCTGATACAGATAGTCCTTTATCTGCATTCTCCAATGTTGGTAGTTCTTGCCATTAAACTTTTCCATTCTCAACTTACTTTCTTCTACCATTGCTTCTCCCACTCAAACAGAAATCCCTACAGAAACCCCTGTGAGCAACCTATAACTTGTAACCTGTAACCAAGGCTCTGATACCACTTGTTGGGGGATCAAACCAACAATAGATTACACCTTTGAAAGAAATAAACGTGGAAAGAAATCAGATAGATAAGTAACTAGAATGATAAATAGCACAGAACAAGATATACAAGAAAACACCCTGAAAACTTGTATTGAAACTCTTTACAATAGGAATACAATGAAGAAACTTCGTTCTTCCACACCTCTCTTAGATGCACACAAGATCTCTCACTAGATCTCTATTCCTCAAGAGCTCTCTCTCAAGTACACTCAAATCTAACAACCTGGATTGATGCAACTCTGTACTGTCCTTCAAACATTCACAATGTTCTACTCTTACAGTTCTACACACTTCTACAATACACTAAGCTAAGAAGATCTTTCCTACATATAGAAATAGGAAACTTGAGCATGCTCTTACAACAAACAGTTAAGCCTCTTCAACAAGGGCTCTAAAAATAATATTGCTAATAATAGAGACGCAAGCTTGAGTCCACGACTCAAACTTATCATGCAAACACTCGCTGTTGTCCACGGAAATAGCTTTTTGGACACGCAGGTAACAGACGTCGGTTCCTACCTGTTCGCCTGTGACCATCATCGGCCGACCCTATTGCCGATGTTGGTGCCTCTGCAACTGCTACTGACCGATGTCGGTCGCTCCTGACCGACGCCGGCGTCCGTGTAGACCTGAACCTATTTTAGTATGCTCCTTGGTGAAGCTTTTAGCTCCACACCCTAACAATTGCACTCTCCTTCCTTGGACTTAAAATTTGTATTTGCTTCTTCTAACTGAGTCTTGATATTGTTGATGACCTCTTAAGTTTCCTTGGCACTCTTAGTTATCCTAGTTTCTAAGATACATAACTTTTCTCTATGACTTTTAAGTAGAGACTTCAAATTTTAGTTTTTATTTCTTTGACTCTTTAATTCATCTAAAGTACTAATAATTTATGCCTTAAAATTAATATCAGATTCTTATTCATCCACTTATTCATCATCCATGAAGACTTGTTATTTTGAACTATTCCCACCTTCAAATTCAATGGCCATGGATAAAGTTTCATCACTTCTATAGTTTGAACTATAGTCATCACTATCTAAAATATCTTTATCACTGACTTCAAAAGAGTTATTGTATTCTTTAGAATATAGACTCTTTTTATTATTTAATAAATTTTTGTTATAGTCACCTTGCTTAAAACTTTTCTTGCTCTTATCATACTTGTTAGACTTCTTATTCTCTTCACCATATTCTTCATCAGGATCATGTCTTTTTTATGACATTTGGGAAAAAAAGACCAATCCTACCAAAATTGAAATATTTGAATGGTTGCTTGCCTTTTTACCTCCCTGAACATTTTCTTAGTTTCCTCAAAAATAAGGCTTTAGTTTTTTATTCCTCAACATTAGTGTCACTATCAATTTAAACCTTTTTAATTTGTGTTTTGTTTTCAACCTTGAAGGTTCTTTCCATTCTGGAAGATATTCCATCACCAGACCTCTTTTAATAGACAATAATTATTCCATGAAGCTCATCCATTTATAACTTGTCTAAGTTTTTTACTTCTTCAACTACTAACACCTTTGAATCAAATCTTTGGATTAAGGATCTTATAACCTTTTAAACAATAATTGACTCATTAACATTTTAGCCAAGACCTCTAATTATGTTTAATACTTCATCAACTCTATGAATATATGCTACAATATTCTCTTCTTCCTTCATTTTTAGACCTTCAAACTATTTTTTATAAGTCTGAAGCTTTAACAATTTTACATTGGTGTCACCTTCTTAGATGAGCTATAACTTGTCATAAATTGCCTTAGTTGACTCACATTTCATCACCTTGATAAACTTATATCCTGCCAATCCACATAATATAGCATCATAGCCCTTGAATTGTTCTCATTTTCTTTCTTTCTTGCAGATCAGTTAGAGGATTTTGAGGGATAATATACCCATCTACAACTGACTACCAAATGTGAAACCCAATATCCATCAAATAGATCTTCATCCTAATTCTCCAAAAGGCATAATTGATTTCAATGAAAAAAGGGTACTTTTTTGTTGGAAACCCCTCTTATACTTGATGATTAGACATTGTGCTTCTTAAGATCTACCTTTAAACTATCAATCTTGACCTTGAAGTACTTATTCTAATATTAATTATTGTAAACACAACCACTAAGAGGGGGGTCAGGTGAATTAGTGATATCTTAAAACTTTCTTAAAATTCTTTAGTTCATTAGTTAAGTATCAGTACAAAATCCATAGATCAATCAAACCATAATAAATAACATAAATAAATAACAAGATCTGCTTACGAAAACATTTAACAAGATCCCTATCTAGGTTCGGCTCCCAAATCTACCAATTCATCTTTGGCATGAATCAGTTTTTAAAACCATTGGGAATGCTATAGGAGACTATTTATTTTTTGTGGATGAAAATACTTCAGATTGTTACCATTCGACCTGTGCACGCATAATGGTTGAGGTGGATGTTTCTAAGGGTCTACTAGAGGCGATCTGTCTGGACTCCCCAAGGGGTACTTGGACACAAATGTTGTATTTTGAGGGCGTACCTTTTCAGTGCAAAAAGTGTCACCTAACGGGTCATATTGCTACTCGTTGTATGGCTGGGAAATCAAAGTCTAGAAGACCATCATCTTGGTGGTCTGAGGCTTCCTCAGAACATTACATGGCTAAACAACCCATGGAAAATCTAGCTGATTCTAAGAATGAAGATAGTATCCATTCCAAGCTTATGATTGAGGAGGATCCACTAGTGAAAGATTCCATAGATGGTCCTATGGAGACTAGGCAAAATGATCATTCTAAGCCAGTTGTTGAGGAGGCTTTGGTCTCTCCCCCTGTTTTGGAAGAAATACCTAGGAGCCAGACTATGGCTGGTCTTCATAAGGATATTGTTGAGTCATCTGTGCCCCCTGGGCTTTATGGATCACTGTCTTCTGAGGTATGGATGACTGAGGCAGCAAAGGTAGAGGATGGGTGGATAGCTATTAAGAGGAAGAAGTCTAAGCCTTTGGTCCCCCCTCTAGATATGAATCTTCATTCGTCTAAAAAATAAATTAATTTTTTTAATCCTCTTCGTTATGGGAGGGTGTTGGTTGATGTTCCTATCTGTTGATGGTTGGCTCTATAGTGTCAGCTTTTCTATGGTTTTCAGGTTCTTGTTTAACCTAGTTTGGTTTACTCCGGTCTCAGGTTGTTTTTTAGACACCCGGCTGTGCTTAAAGGTTTATCTCTTTTTTGTTGTATAGGGTTTTAGGGTCCCTTCAAAACCTATTTTTACCTTAATCTAAAACATAAAGAAATAACACATGATATATGTGGGAAAATGTTAAAGCGAAGAAAACCCACAATGAACACTACATGTACTACATGTCTTAAATTATATATGTAATGAGTCAACAAGATTACTGAGTACCAACTCAGCTTGAGGCACCAACCCCAAATAGTCAAGCACAAAATTGATAGAAAGATTCAACAAGCACCAACTTGTTAAGAAGCACCAAATCTTTAATTTGTAGATACCTCTATAGGAAGCTTCAACCTCATTTTCCAAGCACCAACTTAGCTACTTCAAATTATCCACCTTTATTAGTTGCTTCTATCAACAAATGATGATATAATTCTACTTTCTCTTCTTATAAATATCAGATTAATTATATTATTTTTTTAATTATCATTCAAATAGACACATTAGGCTCTCTTCTCTGATCTTTATTTTCAAAGACTCTATCCTCTCTACCTTATATATTCATCTCTTTTAGTATATTCTATATACTCTAGGGTTAATCTTCCTATGAATCATTATACGATTTCATATTTGGCCTTTCTAAGGATCCATTCCTCAATGGACCTATGTTCTTCTCCTTAACAATGTTATATAATCATCCTTTTTCTTCCACACTTTAAAAAGATAATTTAATCTTTCTTATATACAAGATGGTCATCAACAACATCTTGAAATTCAGCCAAAAAACTCTATAGTAAGATATACAATGATTTATTCTCTTTTGAAAACATAATTCACTTTATCTTATATAAAATATCACTCACATAGGTTGTCCTGAGTGAAATGAAGCTAGAATAGACCAAGTAATCATTATAATACATTTATAAATACTTTTCAATCAAGTTCATAGTGGTTTTGTTGAAGTCTATAGTAGTCTTGATGTAGTTCATAGCAGCTCTCATGTAGTCCATATCACCGCTAATGTAGTCTATATCAAACTTGATGTAGTCCATATCAAACCTAATATAGTCCATATATTCTTACTTGATAGCTCTAGATAGGATCTCATTCTCCATAATCCTTAGATCACCTTCCTTAATACATAAAAACTTATTCAATGGTCTTTAGTCTAAATTAATTTTGTAGTCTATTTATGTGACTCCATATGATGTAAAATATATATAACAAGTCTCTTGTCTAATTTCATACTTCATCAAAAACAAATTTCATGGAAAGTTATGAACTCAATTAGTAGATATGGATTCTATAAAAAGTAAATAATCTTATCAACAAACATTCCTTGACATCAATGAACATATTATTTACTAAATAGAAAAACCTTTGATATCAATGACAACATATCAATAACTCATTTAAACTATTTTATTTATCAAAACCTAGAATTTCAAGTCATTATTACATATGATGACACAATCAATGATTCTATAAACATACATAGTGTTAAGATTTCCATGTTAGACTACCTACATAATTATCCTATGTTTTCTATTCCTATAGGTGGGGCTGACATTATTTTTGGATTACAATGGATCATGACTTTAGGCACAATAGAGAAGAATTTATAATAACTATTCGTGCACTTTCATTTTGAAGGTAAGACATTAGAAATATGTGGATTATGGGAAAATCTTACCCAATTGGTTAGTTCACATTAGATGATGAAGATTCATAAAAAGGGGGTTAAAGGATTTGTAGCATGACTTTTTCTATATAATTTTAGCCGAAAAATTATCTACACATCCTAATTTATAAATGATTCTTTATGACCACCCATTTTTTTTGGTGAAATACCAAAAGGACTACCACCAAGTTAAGAACATGATCATTGCATTAGACTACTTATAGATAGTACAACATTGAACATCAAACCATGTAGGTATCTATATTCCTAGAAAAGTTAAATTGATAAGATGGTATAGGAGATGTTAGAGGTAGGTATTATCTGATATAACCAAAGTGAATATTCAACCTTAGTGGTCATAGTGTAGAAGTATAATGAAACTTAGATGATGTACATAAATTATAGATATTTCAATAGGTACACCATCAAAGTTAAGCTACCCATTCCATTAATTGATGATTTTTTAGATGAATTACATGGTGTTTTTTTTTTTAATAAACTAGACATGTATTCTAAGTATCACAAAATTTAGATCAAAGATGAGGATATCCATAAAATAGCTTTCAAAAATCATGAAGACCATTATGAGTTTCTAGTCATGCATTTTGGTATCATAAAAACACCATATACATTTTAGAGTTTGATGAATACTAGTTTTAGGCCTTTTTAAAGGAATTTTATGTTAGTGTTTTTGTATTACATCCTAATAACCAATGAAGCTTGGGAATAACATTTGAATTATGTGAAATAGGTATTATCAGTTATAGAACAACATTAAATTTATGTAAAACATTCTAAATGTTATTTTGGATCCCATGAGGCAGATAAGTTGTTGGCCACTTTTGTGTCTAAGCAGACGTCATATCAATTTATAACAAACAACACAAATTAAGCCTATAAATTATTGAAACATCCAAATTCATCTGTATACCTAGTTTTCATACTTTGAATCACATTAATACATGCCTATTTGGATTAATGCATTATACACAACAATAACATCTTACCTATTCATCCCTAGTCAAATTGTGGCCTAGAAAACTATCAATTTTAACCAAGTGTGAAGGACAACCACATCAAAATTTAGAAATGACAATTCAGCTAATCAAAATTTCTCAAATGATTAAATCTAATTAAATGGTTAGTTAATACATTAATGGCTAATTAATGAAAATAAAAATTTGTATAATTTAACTAAAATATGACATCATACATGACATGGGCTAAAAGTTGTCAAATACTCCAAATTAAATGCAAACAAAAATGAATTTGTCCTAGTCATACCTCATAAGTGAAAAATTAATTGCCTTATTTATGGAATTGGGCCTCCAAAACTGAATTAATTTATGTCCACACATTTTGATATAAATATGTATGGTCATAAATCAATATCCTCTTTTTTTAAAACCCATGAATATAAATATCCTCACATACCTTCACAAGCTTCTCAAGCCAAACTTACCATGTATAAATCCATAGAAGAAACTTCACAAACAACACATGCCATATATAATTTCAAAAGTGAAAAAGAGGAGATGATGCACTTGCACCATTGAGGAAGACTTATTATCCATAAGTTGAGCACATTCCACACTTAGGACAACTAGAAAATCAAATTATCAAAGAAGGTGAAAGAGTTTGTTTTCACCTTCCTATTGTCTTTTATTTGTTTGTCATTTGCTCCCTAAAGTATCTAAACTTGGAATGATAGTCTTATATGTATTTTTCATTAATTTATCTTAGTAACTCATATAATAATATCATCCTTGGATTATTTGATTACATAACGACACACATAGTGGGATATATTGAAGATTAAATGCATCCCATAACTCATATTAGACCCCTAACATTGTTTTAATTACTAGGATTAGCCTTGTAGTAAGATAATTATTTCTCTTTTCCTTTAAAAAACCATCAAACAACATGTTCATGTGTAAATAGAGAATGTGTGACTATGTATCGATAAATTTGACATCATAATTGGTGAAATTTTCTCAAAACCACAAAATCATCATTCCCTAATTTTTGTGTTTTATGCTTGTAGGTTTTGAATGGTAAAACTGTTCAAGATATAGGGGACATTGTTAGAAAGAATGATGAAATTTTCATAATCATTGGTGAAATTTTTGTGTCATTTTATACCTATTTTATTTATGTAGGAATAAACATCTAAATCATTAACATCAAGGTGAAATCATCAACAAAATGGTGAAACTATTCATGACATTAGTGAAATCACTTGAAAATGGTGAAATCAATCTCTTAATGCTTTTATATTTGTATTTTCATTTTGATTATTATTTAAATTATCTATTTAATTAGAAAAAATATAAATCCTAATAGATAAATTTTCATTTTTTGTGTTATATCTTATTCCCATTTATAGGTTAAAAGTGATGAATTTGTCAACTTTAGTAGTGAAATTATCAAATGTATCATCAAAATCATCTCAGACAATAGCAAATTCATTTATGTTTTTATCTATAGGTTTCAAATGGTGAAACCGAAGTCATTATCACCAAAATTTCTCTACTAAATGATAAAATTACTCGAAGACATAGACTTAAGAGCTCAAAAAGTCCAATTTTTTAATTTATCTTTGCAACTTAATCAACTCAAATGAATCTAATAATATTTTTATGTAGGTTACTAAGCAAAATAAGACTTTTGATGCACTTTTGCACTTTTTCTTAGGTTTCAAAACATTTTCATACTTGTATTTGAGTAGGTGCATGAAGATGTAGATCCATGAGAAAATAAGAATTGCAATCCCATGTTTTGGAGCGGTTAAGGTAATTTTGGGGAGATTAAGGTGTTTCTCAAAGTTTAAGTCATATTTGATTCATAATGAAGACATGATAAAATAATGACCTCTCAAGAACACCAAGTGTGCAAGTTATCAATGTGATAAGAAGCTCATTTGAGGCCATATAAATTTCATGATGGATGATGTCATACTCTTTTGGGTTCATACAAGATCTGAAAGGTGTAAAAACATATAAATTTAGTGTATATCAACCTTTATTCACTATTTGAAACACATAAATATAGCATGATGAACATTGAATGGTAGCAGTAAGTTAAAAAATAGGTTTTGGTATTTTATTTTCCCTTTGTTTAGGGTATTAATAATTCTTCTTGGCCTCTGGAATAGGTTATAAAAGGAGATCATAGTGAAGAAGGTTCTTGAGAGAAAAAATGCAGTCTAAATAAGGCCAAGAGAAGGATTTTTTAAAAGTTTTCCATTTAGTAATATCATATAAGATTATTTGGAATAATATCCATTATTAAGGTTAAATAAATATTTAATAGGGTTTAAAAGGTCCAAAAAATGCAAAAGCTTCTCAAGTTCTTCCTCAGGTCCTTTACAAGCTCAAGATAGCTCATTTGTTGGATTTGGTTCATGAAGGAGAAACCAAGTTGGATCAAATGATATTAGGGTAATATAGTGGCCCATATTACCTTGAATTCCATGCATTTTTTTAGGGTTTTATGGGTTTTACTTTATGAACCATTGTTAACAAAAAAGTGTTAAAAACCATTTTAAAACCCCACTATTTGAGTTTCAAGCACTTTTAAGGAAATTATAATCTCATTGATTATAATAAAGTTTTTTTAAGGTATTTAATATACTATTAATCTTCAAACATCACTTTTAACACTTATTTGGCATGTGCAAGTAGGGGAAGTCAAGAAAACTCCACACATAATAGATTATAGACCTATATAAGGTGGTTATAGGAATGACTTTACTATTTTTGAATATTTATTATCTAAATTGGTGTCTGAAAACCTTATAAAAACATATAATCCCTCATATAACTCTCTTTAAGTGGTAGATATAAATCATAAAGGCAAAATAGTAGGTTATGAGAGATTTTGATCTCAATGTTCTTCAATAAGTCTGCAAGTGTGAACAAAGAAATATATAACCTGTAATTTAAAATTAGGTTATAAAAAACTTGGATAAGTATATATTAGATTTAATATATATCAATGAAAATATTTTAAGTTTATGTAATATTTTCTAGGGAAGGATAAGTTTAAAAATAGGGTATGCACCATACAAACCCGAGATAGACACCTCTAAGGATGTGAAAATGTGCATGTTTTACATGGAACACAGGATATGAGGAATATATAATTCATAAGGGATATTTTTTACATAATTAAAACATATAAAATATTTTCAATAAATATCAGCCTCAAACTCTAAACAAGGTGATGGGCCTAAAAGGGAGTTACAAGTCTACCCTCAAGAACACTAAAGAATAAGAGTGTCTTAATGTTATTCATGGCATTTGAAAGACTAAGTAATATAAATATGACCTTGATATGGTTGTTAAATATATTATAAATTATTTTCATTAAAATATATCACCTTATATGGTGAAAAAACCTTGAATAAAGTATATTAGGCCTAACTGTATACCTACAAGTTTGCCTACACAAGTTTGAAAGAAAAGTATAACTTTGAATTGTAGGTTGAACACTGAAATTTGTGACAAGTCAAGAGATCATTAATATATATATATATATATATATATATATATATATATATATATATATATATATATCAATCACCTAATATTTACTTTATTATCTCTTCAAACCATGAATGGGCCAAAAAGTAATTGTACACAGTCCTAGAACACCCACAACCAAGTGTAGTTTTACACAAGTGTGATCAAAAGATGCCTTTTTGGTATAAAAATGAAACAAATAAGGTAAATTAAGGTGTTATGGATCCATTATATACCTTTATATGTGTTTAATATGTTTATATGTTGATCAAAAAGGACAAGGAAACCTACATCCTATTATACAGTCTTAGAATGCATGTAAAATCTTTAAATTTAACATGTTAGAGAGATTTGAAGATTGTTTAGGAGAAAAAAACTATTGGAGGAGCTGAGGAAAGTTGGGGAAGACCTCAAATAGGTATTATAAGGTTTTTTATCTATCTAAAACTTCCCTCATCCCTTTTTGTTTCCTCTTGGTCAACATAGACCTGTGTTTTTCCAACCTAGGGCTTAAAAAATTGAATTTTGCATAATTCAAGTTTTAAAGCTTAGAATTGCATGAAATTTTGTATTTTGACCTTATTTAACTTTAAATATAATATTTTTATTATTTTTATCAATATCATTTGGTATTGTATAGTTTATATCACTGTGTGCTTGTTTTAGGTATAATTATGCCTAATTATGAGAGAGAGTGTTGGGTTAATAGGTCTGTATTGGGTGTTGAAACATGAAATTTTAGGTGAATCTAAATTAAGATAAAGGGTTATAAAACATTCATTTATTTTTCCTATAAGTGTTATAGATAATGCAGACCAAGGATCTTTGTGTTAAAATAGGGCTACAAGGAATACGCCTCAAAGGTAGCAAGTGTGAGAATTATGAATGAAATTTTAGAAAAAGGAAAGATGATTGGTTATATGTATTCAAAAAGTTTATAATAAAATAATAGTCAATTAGAACCTATGAATATGACCTTTTACTTTCTAATAAATCATAAGGGGTAGTTTTAAGAGCTCATGGATGAATCATCAAGAAAGACAAAACTCCTATGCCACTTTGGGAGGGTCATCATCAAATGAATTTTACACATGTTTAAAAGATATTTCAAGCCTATATTTTAGTATATTTTCATTTTTTTTAACTTATTTCATGTGTTATTGGCACTATCATTTGTTATTAACACCTCTCTTCTCTATCTCTCTCTCTCTTATTTTTTCTCCTATGTGTACTACCTTGTTTGGCATTGAAAGGATCATTTTACTAAGAGTATGGAGTATAATTGATATTTTTTATGCTTATTAATAAATAATATGATTGGTTTTACCTACCATAAAGGTTTTATGTAGTGTATACCTTAAGTGGTTGATATGATCAATTATATATTGAGCTCATCTTGGATGTTGTCTCATTCCTTTTACCTTCATGTAGTTTGATTCATTATTACAAGTTGTAGTTAGTATCATTAGGAGTTATATGTGAATTAGAAGTATAACCAATATTATATCATAATCATGTAATGCCTTACATCTCTAAAGATAAATGATATAATAGGTTCATACTAATATAAGTGTATGTTCTTGTAATCCTATAGGTCTTAGTGCACATGCAAATCAATGGTAGATGTCATAAAATTTGTTGTATTATCTCCTTAGTTTATAGTTTTATTTCTCCCTTTTAATTTCAATTTATTACATTAGTGATTTAACCTAAGTGTTATATCAAGGTAACTAGACCTTATCTATAGGTTCAATCCATTAATTAGGTCACCCATAACCTAGGATTGTTCCCATGTGTAGTTTATATTGAGAGGGATTGAAATTCCCTCTCAAAGGGTGTAAATCTATGTTATAACACTTACTATAAATTATACTTCATTAATAAATTTATGGAGGAAGTGGCTGTAAAAGGGATAAGACCCTTTTGTAAAAATATATTTCTACTTGCATTCATTTGATAGATATTCTAAACTTCCCTTGGGTGATCATCTAGATAGCTAAAGTGATAATTTTAGACTAAGAGACCCCACTTACTACATATTATCTTACCAATGCCAAGCTACAATGACACTCTAAGTCCATGCCACATAAAATTTATTGATAGATAGAGGAGGGATAAAGAATCAACCTTCATGAAATTTTATTAATTGGATTAACACATATTTCCTCTCAATAATAGGTATATCAGTGGAGTTTGGTGGATATGATGCAACCTTGTGTCAATTATTAAACTAGGGGCATGTAGTTATGTGATTAGTATTTATATTTATTTTGAGTCTAAAACCATTTGACACAATAAAATAAATTCCAACATTAAAACACATGATACATACACATTTTCATCAAGTGTTATGCTGCCTAATTATTTAGAACCATTTTCCTTAGTCCAAAAGATTAAAAATAATTCATGCTTTCATTTTTGAAAGGTTTTATTACATTTCAAATTTTGGTATAGATATATCTCATTTAAAGTCCATTAAAAACCAAGTCTAAGGTCCTAAAATGTGGAGTCCAATTTAGAACTATCTTTGTTATGATATTTTCTTAAATCCATGATCCTTTGTTAAAGTCCAAGTGCCTCTTAAACCAAGCTCAAAATCCACATTCAAATTTATATCTAAGGATAATTATTTTATGTTTGAGTCTTGCATATAAATTTCACATGATTTTTTTAATTTTTTATTTATATTATGATATTTGGATAGGATTTCAGTTTCATATTTAGATATAGACCTAATTTACTTTTAGTTTAGTTTAGATCTTTGCGTAGACCAAGTTTAAAATTTTGTTTCAAAATTTAAGTTTCATTTTAGAGCTAGATTGAGTTTTAACTTGTTTCCAAATTTCACCTATACCATGTATACCTTTTGTTTCAAACCAAAATCCTCAGACTTACGAACAGTTTCAATTTCATTCCTAGACCAAGTTTATTTCTAGGACAATTGTCATGTTCCTAGACCAAGACCTTGTTCAAATTTATTCTTAGACTTGGACCCAATTTTAGACCAACATTTATACATATACCTTTTCCAAAACCAAGTTCATGTTTCATTTGTAGACCATTTTCCAAGGTCTAAGTGTGATTTCATGTTAGTTTAGACCAATTCATGGTTTCTAAATTTCAAGTCAAGATCCTTTTAAGCCAAGTTATAAAATTTAGAAGCATTTAACCAACATTTCTCAATATAAATAACATTAATTTCACCATGCCTCAGTATACATATATCAGACCTATGTATAACCCTTCTTATAAGGACATCATCAAAAATAACCCATTTAATTATGATCCTTATGGTGATAATATGGCATACGAGGAAAATGCATATCCCACATATGTACCCCTAACATAGGTAAAAAGTAATACCAATTCAAATAGTACCTCATGAACACACCCACTATTCTAGGGAAGGAATGAGACCATTTACATAGTACCTTACTAGTGTACCACCTAGTAAAGAAATAGTCTAACATCAATTGACATACTTTGTGACCACACCATCTAGTACTAGTTATGATCCATAACTATTTTATCACCATATTTTAGATAATATAGATGATATTAATGTTAGATTGGTTGAAGTAGGTGTCAAATTCCCACCAAATTTTCCACAAGAAAGTCTACATTATTTGGTTATAACACCTAGTCATGCACTTCTTATCGAACCATTTGATCAGGCCTCCTCTAGTCAAACTCAACACCTTATATCGATTCCATACCAATATCTTTCCATAATTGATAAATTAAAGGGTACAATTGGTGAAAAATTAGTGTAAATTCAATAGGCATATTAAACTACCCTTAAAGTATCCAAAACTTCAATGTCATGACCATTCCAAGTACACCACTTATAGAGTTAACTCCATCGAGTGGACTAAAAAATGTTTTTTTAGGTTATTCCAATATAAAAATAGTTTCATTCACTCAAACCACACTATTTTAGTACATGTTCAATGATCCTATAATTACATAATAATGAGTAGCTTCTTAGATAACTTTTTCAAACATGGTGGATAACACACAATTGTTACCTAATCCACACCAAGTTAATTATAATGTAAAAATTAACATCCCTTTAAATAATTTACAATAGATTCATCTTTAAAATACATAAAATAGAACATAAAATTATTTGGAAGGTACCTCTATCTCACAATTTAAATGTGTGACTATCTCTCTGTAACCATTTGCTTCCTCAAATATACTATAGGGAGTAAACATTAAATCATAGTCAGATACCCCACCTCAATATTTGGTAACCAATACTCCACTTAAATAGGTGGTAAATAACACTACACAACAATATGTGATAATGAACATTATACTTCAATAGGTGCAAACTAATGTGCCACCACATCAAGTGGTGATTCACCCACCTCAAACATTGTCTAATCAGTAACATACCCTTGTCAGTCAATAAAATCTTGTAACTAGTAAAAAAAATTTGAACATACAAAAAATACTTGAAATATAATAGGTTTTCAACCAAAAATAAGTTCCCAATGTACAAAAAAAACCTAATAGGCCATAGTACCTCACACCCAACATGTACCTTATACACAACACATTCCTAATACGCAATAATTTCCATAACAGGCTTTTAATCAACAACATGTGATTTTCATAGAGTAAGGTCTAAGTAATCAACAACATGTTCTTTTTAAAACCCACCACAAATAATTAATTACAAAAAATCAAAGAACTTCATTCCAGCCACCATTCCCTTTGAGTCAAAGTCATACTAAAAATCCCAACTAGAATCTTTACCAATAACATGTACCATACCAATAATATTACCCTAACCATTGGGTGTGTATTCCTAGTTGGGTGACCAACCAAATTAGCATTACATTTTATTTAATTCCCCCATTTTACAATGGTCAAGGCAATCCACCTTGGACTACCCAAACACAACCATTTGTTCCTTATCATTTTTCACCCCTAGCCCAAGAATTGCAACCAATGAAGGATGTAAGTTTAACTCATCAAATAGGAAAGAAAGGAAATAAATTCAAGCTAAATTAAATATGTCCATACCCATTCAAATTGGATTATCTATAGATACCATTTACTCTAAGTTTTTAGACACTAAAGTTTAACTTAAAAAAGGGCAAAGGTGATCCAAAGTAACATATGAAATAATTTTACGTCACTTGCTAGGTAGTGGCCTTTAGAAATATTTATTTGCTTCTCATTTCTACTCATAGTTTAGATGGATAAAACCTATAGTGGATTATACAAATTTAAAAGAATTATGTACCTAATTTTGATGACCCATCAGATAATTTTATGTAACATTTTTCATATAACCTTAAACATGAGATTGTCATGGTTGATTTTGGATAATCTCAATAAAGGAGTGGCAAGAGTTTCTCAAACTACTTACAATGATGGAGGGAACTTACTATTTTTTTCACAAACAATTTAATACATAAAAATTTGGTATTTGTATTCACCTATAATTTTCAAAGTGATATATCACATCACCTTGAGCTTTTGTATCCCACACATTTGAATAAATTATAGACAAAGTCCTACAAATTCATAAATCCATTATAAATAAATGGATAATAAAATTCTACTCTCCCAACCATAACTAAAGATAAAACTAAAATCAATGCCAAAACCCAAAACAAAACCTAATTTATATGTAGGCTCTTACATTAGCCAAAGCTAGTGCTTCTAAGAATCTTATATCCTATAGCTCCAACAAGAATTTTTTTGGTAATAGAGTTATTTAATCATGCCATGTAAAAATGGTGCAAAAACCATCTACTCAACCAAATCCACTTATTCAACCAAATCCACTTATGCATCCAACTCCACCTCCTCCTTTGAAAACACATCTTCCAAGAAGACCACTTGTAGATAGATTTTTAGTGACATTAGAGAACCAATTGAATTAGAATTCTAGAAACTAGCTTACACCAATATAATTAGTTGGTATATTATAAAACCTTTCCCTAAGGGTTTTATTTTCCCTACATGGTATAAATAACATGAATTTTGTGAATATCATCAAGTCAAAGTGAATTCCATACATTGATGTGTATAATTAAGGCACCTCATTGATAATATGTTAGAAAATGATGAAATAGAGTTGAATAATAGGGCCTCTTATTCTAATTAGAACTTGTGTATTTATTATAACCCTTTTCTATATCATAATGATAACATTCATAATCAATAATAGTGAAAGCCATCACCATTAAAATAATAATGGAAGTAAAAACCATGAAATTGTCTAAAATAATGTTAGAAAGACCCATCTAACCATGGGGCCTATCATGCCATCACACCTAACTATAAAAAATGTAGGACATCTTGTGGGTGGTCATATAGCCAATATTACCATTAATACTAAATGAATATCCAATCATCCATTACCATTACCTAATAATACCCAACCACATCCCCACGCTAGTAATACTTCTTTGACCTATATTAGCAACCAAGCTTATTAGTACCCAAAGGTTAACATCCTAGGTCCTTCTCCCTCTTCTTCTAGTCATAGTGGCCCATCACTTGATCTAGATTATGTAATCACAATTTTTTGTACTAAGGTTACCATTCAAAGTCCATTTCTTATTTATTCCAATGAGCCCATTAAAATCCCCATACCACCAAGAAGTAAACCAATTACCAATGTCAAGGAAAAAATATATGATATTTTGGAGCAACTACAAAATAAACTCACACAAATATCTATATTGTATTTATTTAATACCTCTATTATTCATAAGAACATCCTTAATAAGTTTTGATACAATCCCAAGTGTTGAATGATATTACACCAAACAAATTCTAAGCCTTTGTACAACACTTAGCTCTTCACCAACAACTTACCTTTGACCAAAGAGATATTTTAACCCTTGCTCTTATACACAATAACCTTTTATATCTTGAAGTTGTCATAACCTAACAAGAATTTAAATGTGTCCTCATAGAAAATGGCTCAGGCCTAAACATTGTGTCTCTAAGGTTACTCAAGCATCTTGGATACATGATAGCTAATCTTTAGCTAGAGATAATTAATATCAAGGCTTATTATAATTAATAAAGAGAGTCAAATGGTATAATTTGTTTACCAGTTATCATTATGCCTCTATCTAATGACACATGTTGTCATGTTATTGATTTAGAGTTATCATATAACTTTATTTTGGGATGACCATGGATACTTGAATTTATGAAATACCTTATACATTGTACCATTGTATCATGTTTCCCCATTCTAGGATGGAAGTGAATATTCTTTCTGACCTAAGTTGTATCAATTCTACAAGCATCTATAAGCTAAAAATTAGAGCTAAAACTATAGATTTTCCCTAGACCCTACACCTAAAATAAATAAATATGTTCTCATTGAATTGTCAGAATCCAACTAGACAGACCCAAATAGCTTTTTCTCTACTTCATCTGAGCTTCCCCCTGAGATATCCAATCACTTTTATATTTTTGACAAAGGTCCAAGTTAATATCTCACACATAATGCATTTCACATAGATAAACTTATAGGGGACCTTAAATCCTATGAAATACCTAAGACCAATTTTGTTTATGTGGAATGGCTTGAGAAAGGATAATCTAATACCCAAGGACCTATTATTTTCACATTGACCACTATCCAAGAACAAGACCCATTTGATAAGGATTATTCTTAACTCTATAATGATGATTTAATTAATTTTTACCAAAACAAAAGGTATCCCATTCCTAATTGGATCATGTATAATCAAGCGTATGAGGGTAGAGGATTTGGGGAAAATAGGCAAGGCTCTCTTGAGCCTATCTTAATGACAAGATATAAAATAACTAATGATATCATATATAATCCACATGGGAGGTGACCTTATGTATCTTATCCATGTTTCTATGCTAATGACTAGAATTAATGATGTTGATAATGATGTAGAGTTTGATTATATTATATATAAAGAATTATCCAATACTAATATATTTAACCCTCATGTCATATGTACCATTATGCATGATATTCATCATTCCCCTCTTTTCCTTCTTCATCCTCAACTCATATACTAGTACCAACAAGGATTGACAATATCACTCAATGAGATTGAAAATGATGTGACCATTTGTGATTTCATGGCTCTAAGGGACAATATTCCTATAGGAAATCATAAATAGGGGTTCTCTATCACATTGGATCTTGATACCTATTTTAGAGAGAGGTCCCCAAGTGAAAACATATTTGAAGTGATTTTGGACAAGGGTAAGAGTAAATAAAAAGGTTTGTATCTTAGTGAAAACCTATTTTAGGTGTAATTATATGGGGATATTCACCTTTATTTTAATGAATATTAGGAATAAACCAGTCCCAAGATCATATTTGGGTCTGAGATCAATATAAGAGAGTAGTAGGCCTCTTATCAAATTATCCAAGAATGTTTAAAGGTATTTGTTACATGAACCTTCCCACCATTTAGTGATTTTGATTCATCTTATATGAGTGAACTTGATGAACTAGTCAAGCCAAAAGACTATGCTAATGTAGATTATTTTACTTCCTTGCTAACTCTCCTAGAATATGGCTCTACACTCCTTGTGGAGTAAACTTTTAAAGTCAATATTGGTGTACTAGATAATCTATATTAGATAAAACTAGGTGCATCACTCACTAAAGAGGAATGTGAAGTCCTTACCTCTTCCTTTAGGGAATTAACTAATATTTTTGCATGGGACTATTATTAAATGATAGGTTTGTATCACTCATTAGTTGTGCACTATATTGTGATACATCATGATTCCAAGCCAATTAATCAAAATCTAAGAAAGATAAATCTTCATATTGTCTTTCTGGTCAAGAAAGAAATATAAAAATTCTTAAAGGTGAGATACATTCATCCCATCGGCTATTTTGAGTGGATCTCAAACATCGTGTCGATTGTAAAAAATCTATAGAACATCAATTTGTGTATTGATTTTTATGACAACAAAAAGGTCTACTCAAAATATGACATTTTTCTTCCTGATATTGACATGATTTTGAATTACACATTTGGATATGAAATTCTTTCTCTTATGGATAGATTTTCAAGGTATAACTAGATTATGATTGTGTTATAAGAAAAATACAAGACTATGTTCACTAGTTATTGGGGAACATTGTATTTTAGGTAAAGTAATTTGGTATCAAAAATGTTGCGGAAACATACCAATAATCCATGACCATTATTTTTCATGATATGATACATGACATTATTGATGAATTTGTCAATGATATATTGGGTAAATTTAAGACCTATCTAAACCATCCAATAGTACTTTGAAGAATTTTTGAAATACTTCATGATAGTAAAGTCATGCTTAACCCTTAAAAGTACATCTTTTGTGTCACTTTAGGTAAATTACTAGGATTCATTATCTCTCATAAGGGCACTGAAGTTGATCCATCCAAGGTTAAGTCCATTATTCAGATGAAACCTCTTTCTACTCTAAAGTATCTCCATAGTTTACAAGGAAATATATAGTCCATGAGATGCTTCATTTCATAATTGGTTGATAAATGTGTCTATTTACTTATTGAAAAATGTCACCACCTTTTCATAGAATGTCAAAAGGCCTTTTGAAGAATCAAAATAAAAACTTAGCCAATGCACCTATTTTATTACCACCCACACCAGAATAGTTATTACTACTCTATTTATCTATAACTGAACATGCCCTATGGCTACGTTTAACCCAACCTGATGAGCAAGGAAAAAAACATGTAGTATAATATTTGAACTACACATTGTTCACATATGAGCACAACTATATAATAATAATGAAATATTTCTTATCCATGGTCTTCCTATCCTAGAAGTTGTATTACTACATGCTTAACAATAAGACCACTATCATTGCCAAAGTAGACCTGCTCAAATATCCACTGTCAAAAATAACTTTACAAGGTTACATGGCTAAGTGGATCATGATTTTAAGTGAATTTTAGATTGAATATGTTAATTATAGATCCATAAATAGACATTTACTTACAAAATAACTTGCTAAAACTCCCCTTTTAGACACTCAACCACTCAATTTTGGGTTTCTAGATGATTCTATCATGACTCTAGTAGAAGCATATCCTAAAGCACAATAGTGGACACTTTATTTTTATGTTTCCATCACATCTCATAGATCAGGAGTAAGATTTTTTTCATAACACCATAAGGTAATCTCATTCCCAAATCCTTTAATATCAATTTTCCTTATGCCAATAACATTGCTAAGTATGAAGAACTCGTTACAGAAATTTTCCTAGTAGTACAATGGAATATCCAACATTTATTGCTTCAAGGAGACTTAGCTTATTATCAATCATTTCATTGACCAATTTTCAAACCAAGGATTAGAGACTTGTGCCTTAGAAAGGCATGGTAGATACTCTCAAATAACAAACTTCCCATCTTCAATTTGATAAAATACCTTGGTCCAATAATAAAGCATTAGATACCATGGTCATAACTGGTTCTATGAACCAGATCATTGATAGGGTGAGATATTATTATTTGCTTATTAAACATCTTATATTAACTGATCACAAACCTTTAGACATAAAAATTATTTGTGATATTATTGGTCCTAATTATTCTTGTTATTATAAAATATATCATTACCTTCATGACCAAATCATCCCACCTAACCTTTCTTGTAAAAATAAAAAATCTCTCATCCATCAAGCTTATTATTATACATTACTTAGACCCACACTTTATCATATAAGCTATGATGGAACTCTGCTTCACTACTTAACTTTTGTAGAATTTGGATTATCATTGAGGTAAGTTGATGAAGGGGTTTACGGGGCCCACACTAGTGGGTTTGGCCTTTCCAAAAATTTACTGTGTTGGTTACTATTGTCAAACTATGGAAGTTGATGCTGATGAATATGTTGAAAAGTGTGTATAATGCCAAAATAATGCTAATATGATACATGTTCTAACCCAAACACTCAAACCAATGACTACACCATGGCCATTTTCAATATGGGGAATCTTTCTCATAGTATATATTAACCCTACATCTTGCATCCTTATATCACCATAAACATATCCTTACTACCATAAAATATCTCACTAAGTCGGTGGATGTGATTACATTAACTTACATGATCGGTAAAAATATATCAATGTTTATTTTCAATGACCGTAACATGGGTGTTTTTCTAGTTTTCTTTGAGTACAAGATCATCAATAATTCTAGCTCTTACAAATGAGCTAATGTATTATCATCAATGAAATTCATACATAAGGTAATTTGACCTCAATAGGAAGGATTTCCTCAGTGCCATAGACTAGGGGATAAGGTGTGGATCTATTTGGAGTTTGTAAATTGGTATAGTAGGCCTAGAGGGTGAAAAAAAGTTATAAGTGCTAATCATGACCAACAAAATTGATGATATTCTTGAGGATATTTAAAATAGTCTTATTAAATGCTTTTTATTGGTCATTGGATTGTGGGAAGTATGAAGTGGAAAAATATTAGGTAATATGGTATTGGACACAAAGAGATTTAAAATCCTTTTTTTTTAATGAGTTACCATTATCAAATAACATACTACTACATATCGAGCACTTTTTTTGCTTGAATAACTTAAAATATTATCTATGATGATCATTTAATTCATGTCATACCATAGCATTATTTATAACATTCCATGTTCCTTAACCATCATGCCTTTCTTATTTAGCTTAGTTTATTTCTCTTCTCCCATTACCCATTTGATCTTGGTTCTAATCCATTGGTAATTTAGACAGTGTCAATGGTTGGATTCAGGCATAATTTCAGCAGATGATTCAAACTTAGAACTATTAAATGCATTCTTTAAATTAAATTATCTTCAATAATTATGATAATGATCCCATTAATTTAGTCTTTCTATTTTTCCAAGTTTTATATCACTATACCTTGTCATACATTATTTTATATTTGTGTCATTTGCCTATTCATAAACTTTCTCTTACTTAGTTATATTCCTCATTGAAGGGTGACCTATAGTGGCTTGATATCTAGTTAGAATTTATAGGTAGTGATTAGTGTTTTCTAAGGTAAAATCAACCAAATTTATTTATAACACTATCACTATTTTGAAAACAATCTAAGCCAAAGATGAGAAACCCTTATGCCAACACACTCATCATTTTGTGAACAACCCTTAAGATAATGTTCTCACCCTTTTGTGAGAAACCTAAGCCACTTATTTCATTATTTTGTAAGTTGACCCATTTTTTATCTCATAATCCTCCATTGATTTGAGATGTTAAAAATTGAAAAAATATGAAAATCCTAGAAAACAACGTAAAAATCACAAACTTTAAAGAAAGGTTTAAAATATCTAGGATAGCTATTAAGCCAAAAAAAATATTATTTATTTTTCATCTTATTTACTAGTGGCCTTGGATTTATTATAGATGGTATAGTTTACCACATTTTCTAGGTAGAAATTTACTATGCAACCATGACCATTTTCATTTACCTTTTCCATTTTTTGATCATGCTTGCTCCTATTTTTAGATAAGTACATCAACTTGAAGTTTACATTGACTATGTAGGAGGTGTTTAGATTCATGGGTCATATTGGTTTAGCTCATCCAATATCATTGATTGATATAATTTTTCAATTTCATTGACAATTCCTTATTTTCAATTTATCTCAAAATGTTCTTATCATTTTTGAGTCATATTATCTTACACTCTCTCTATTTTATGAGATCATTCTTGTTCCAAGCATTAAAAATAGTGAACACTATGAATTACCAACCTATTTCATTTGTGAACACTCACCTTTTATCTTTCATTGTGATTTTATCCTAAACCATGCTCTCGTAGTTTTATGAGTTTTTGTGCCTGACGCTCTCATAGTTGTGACTCTCTCATAATTGTGAGTGCCAACCCCCTTTACTCTATGCACTCATTATTTTATGATCCCATTACTATTTTACTCTAAAATAAATCTCTTTTATCTATCAATATTTTTATTCTCCTCCCAATTCTTAGGATAACTACATTTGGCCTAAAGTCCATGTTGTACTTGGTGTCCATGGGACTATGTAGGTACCATCCACTTGTCTTGGGCATTTATAATCAGCTTAACAACCCTTTCCTTATTATTATATTACCATTTTTCATTTATATACCATAATTCATGTGTCATTATTCCATATATCCTAGGGGAAACATTTTTCCAAGCATAACACTTCTCTTACACATGCACAAATGATTTCATTAAGTAGTTTTAGTTCACTACTTTGCTACATAATTTATTTGTTGCATTTTCCTTAAATTAGTTTTTTTATTTTATTTTCATTAACTTAGTTTGTTTATTGAATTTGAATTATTGTAGTTTGTTTATTGCATTTTACATATCTTAGTTTGTTTGTTGCATTTTCTTTAGATTAGTTTGCTTATTATTAGGACCCCATTGTGTTTAACTTGAAAAATAGTCATTTTTTAAAAATTTACTTTAATAATCAAACCATATTATTTTAAATATGATAAGTTAATTGATATTTAAATAAATGAATCTTTCATAATAATTTGTTTATTATTCATTTAAATAATGATCAATCTAACACATTCAACAAAATTACAATCACATAAATAATATCTATTAAATATTAACTTAGCCATCTGCTGAAATTTATATAATAATATTATACAATAAGAGTAAAAAATCTATTTTTTATCTAGTACAATAATACAATGTTCTTACATTAGAGTGGATACAAATAAATACACTATTCTATGTAACTAACGAGTATCCACAAAACTCATCATATGTATTAAAAATAAAATCATGAGTAAAAGTCTCTATCGATTGACTACTAAAGGAGAGGGAAAGCATCATTAGAGTGATTTTATACACAAACCACAAACCATATATCCCACACACAATTTTACAACTAAGAAATTTCTTTCCCTTCATGGATGAGTAGATGATAATGGTGCAAGTATAAATATGTCAAATATAAATCGCATGTTATAATATTCTAACTACATGCAACATATCATAAAGAATTACATTCTAACATGACATCATGCATATAATCAATTAGATGAATTAATAATGTTTAAATATAAAAATTACTTTGGCCAAAATTTTAATATAGTTGAATGATCTAATATATCAATCATAATCACACACACATACACACACACTCAATTAAATTTCATTCCATCTAAGTATTAATGACTCTAAATATATGAATGAGACCCTTCTCATTATAATAATTCTTAGTGTCATTAATATGAAATTTGATGAATAATCTATATAAAATATTTCCATGGATATCTCATATGGATTAAATATTAATACCAAGGTAATTAAATACAAAAAATAACTTTAAATAATTACATGTTAAATAATAACTTAATAAGTTCCAATACAGCCTAAAGTCCATTTTCCATTAAGGCTATATTAAAAATATATTGTTTTCTAATGATACTGATAATATTTAACAATTTACCAATTCCATACAAATATCACTTGTTCATAAGTATTATAATTGAAATAATATAATTTAAGAATTTCATAATAAATCCTAAACTAATGAGCAAATAATAAACACAACATTTATTTATTCCAATCAATAATTTAATCATTTTCCTCATAATTTATAACTAAAACAACATATTATAAATTAAATATATAAATCCCAATTTGTATATGAATATATCTATTGACTATAAACAAACATCTATTTACATATGAAATTATCCACATTCATATATATATATATTATATATAAATATATATATATAGTCCACTTATATCTATATACATTAGTTTAAATATGATTTTATATTTCTTAATTAGGGAACTTAGAATATGAGAATAAAATTAAACATATATAGATATGTATACATGTAATTATGTATTATACATAAATATGATATTATATTCTTTATGCATAGCTCATAAAACACATATACGTATGTGTGTGTGTGCATGCGCACGCATGCGTGTGTGTGAGAACTTACAAATTATACGCATAGGTATATATATATATATATATATATAGGTGTATAACCATCTATATGTATATATCATGCCATTAAGAAATTAGTGGCTAAGGGTTTTAAATGTATATAAATATAATTGGACATACATTATATATATATATATATATATATATACATATACATATATATATATATATATATATATAAAGTATGTCCAATTATATTTATATACATTTAAAACCCTTAGCCACTAATTTATTAATGGCATGATATATACATATAAATGGTTATACACCTATATATATAGCTGTGTATAATTTTTAAGTTCTCACACACACGCGTGTGTGCGCATGCACACACACACACACATATATGTGTTTTATGAGCTATGCATAAAGAATATAATATCATATTTATGTATAATCCATAATTACATATATACATATCTATATATGTTTAATTTTATTCTCATATTCTAAGTTCCCTAATTAAGAAATATAAAATAATATTTAAACTAAATATAAATCATATTAACACCCCAAAACATTTAAAACCTAATTGCATTAAAAAAACACATAAAACTATGTAGTATTCTATTACATACCATATGGTACCTCAACCTATTGAAATAATTTAACACATGTTTAAACCTCAATTAAACATCATTGACCCCAAAATAGTTCAACTCTATACATTCTAAAAATGATAAAACTAAGTCTAAACCATACATCTAACACAACCTACCAAACATAATTTAACTATTCATCTAATAAAACTACACACAACCGATAAGGAAAACAATCTTACTGATAGTGTTTATCCCTATATTCACATAAGTCTATGGATATATGTTTAGAATGATGTATATTATAGGTTTCTATTGTTAGTGTCATATACTTATTAAATCTCCATGGTTTTGCCTTTGTGTAGCTTCCAAGAAGCCTAATCCCACTCTTCCAAGTAATTTTGTCGATCAATCTGAATGTCTTAAACAAATGAATGCAAAGGCGACTATTCAACCAACCATTGTATAAACATTTATGTTTACTCAAAATAATATCTTAATCATAATTCTATTTAAAGAAATTATAATAAAATTATAACCCAGATGATTCATACAATCTAACTAAGGTTTATTTACTCATATTTAATATGTAGCTCAAACCATGACCTTATATCAATGCATAATCAACTCATAATAACATATTCACATCCAAATATATCTTGTATACACAATCGATACATAAACTAGGTTAAGTTGATTTATAACATTCAACCATCCATACAACATTATACAAAATTGAATAAAAATCTTATATACACAAAATTGACTCATAATCAACAAATATTTGTTTAAATATATTCAATAAATAATTATTTGTATACTATAAAATCATAGACATTATACATAATCCAAACATAACCATTTATACACAATAGACATACAATCAACTCAATTGACACATAATCTAAGTTATATCTTCTAGTCATCCCATATAATATTCATACATAGGTGGTTAAAAATATTAACACTCAGCCCTTTATAATTGAAATAAAAATAATACACAACCCAATATCATTTAATGAAAAACTTGTTTACATATGCCAAAATCTAAATAAAAACCCAAACATAAAAATAATATCCCATGCTGTATAATAAATTAGTTACACAATCATTTAACATAATTAATAACATAGTCATTTCACTATATATTAATGAATTAAAGAAATACATAGTCATTTCATTATATTTCAAGAATAAAATAAATACATAATCATGTAATGATTATAAGAAACCCTAATTTGAACCCTAATCAAAAATAATATATTTAATCTATTTCGTTAACTCCTGCCATTTAGGCATAAATAAAATAACACACATAACCATGTAAATAACATTAACACTTAGTTGTGTAAATAAACCACACAAGAAACTCTTTTTAAATAGTTACCCTAATTTTTCATTCACATGTTATACAATTGAATCATTGATTAGATTCTATGGGGGAATTCCTCCTCTGAAAGGGTTAAATTATTGATTCAACCAAGGGTTCATAATTTCAAATAATCATTTTTAAAACCCCATAACCATTTTATCCATATACTATAGAGAATGAATACAAAAGTTTAGGGTGAACCAAGAACAAAACCCTACCTCTTAATTTTCAAAGTAGTATTTATCCTTTGTTTGACAGGTAAAGTTCCTTTCTTTTCTCTTGTTCTCCTCTATCAACCATAACCCTATCCATTTTTTCAAAACTCCATCCTCCTTTATTGTTTTAGATTAAGGTAAAAATAGGTTTTGAAGGGACCCCAAAACCCTAAAACAAAGATAGAAAGATGAAGCATTTATGACCACAGGCAAAACCTAAAACCTACTACAAAGAAGTAACATAAACAAGTTTTATATGGACCTAAAACCACCAAAAAGACCACAAGTCATAACCCAAGTTTTACATAGACCTGGCTACACCATAGTCAAAAGATTACAAAAAACCAGGAAATAGGACTAGATAACACAACCAACTAGAAGAACCAGGCTATTTTTCTAGTTCCAAAATCATTTTCACTGCTTCCTTACCTTTCACAGTAGTATCTTGAATGGTAGAAGCCACTGACATGGCTCCCTCTTGCATAGCTTTCTTTCTTGAGCTCTGTCTCGTCCTCTTGCTAGGCCCCTCTAATGATTTGATCTCCTCATTAGCTCTTTTTCCAATATTAGCAGCTGCAGCACATATGTTAGATGTAACTTCCTTCATTTTCATGCTGCTCTCCTTGATGAGTTCCCTTAGGTTGTTCTCATAGTCTTTGAGCTTGATGGGGATGTCTCTCATCTATTTTTCCATGTTATTGATTTTGTTCCAAATTGCCTTCTGGTTGTCTTCCATTATTTACATTTTCCTTTTGAGATCCATTATCTCCTTAAACATCCATGAATTGAGTTGGAGGATAGCCTCTGCTTTGAAATTAACCCATATCATAGGTGTGTGCCTTCCATCATTCTGCCTTTTATCACTCCACTCTTATGTGTTCTTATTAGGACTGTTCTCGCCTTCTTCAGTGTGGTCCTCTCTTCCCCTTTGATTCTGCTCCTTAGTTTCAGCTTGAACTCCCAAGTCCATTTCTTGCTTGTCGGCCTAAACTATGTTTTCCCTCTCATTTATCCAAATAGGGTCCTCAATAGGGTCGTCTAGGACTTTATCATCCTCAAACACTTGCTGGTTTTCCTCAGAGTCATGTTCATTATTTTCAGACTTCTCCTCTATGTTGACTCCTTTCTCATTCTTCTCTTGAACTTCTTCTTCCTCATTGGAACTTGAATTCTTGCTTTCTATTCCTCCCTCTTCCTCCAAGCTTTCCTCCCCAGACTTATCATTTCTCTCCCACTCTGTATCCTCGTCAACATTTTGATTCTTGACACTAGGCGGCTTGATTTTATCTTTCCCTTTAACAATTTCACTCTTGTTACTCCATGAATCCTTATTTTTCCCCATATAAGGGTTCATAACCATGGCCTTGTTCTTGCAATAGCCTTCAATTATCAGAATTAATCCTTCATGTAGAATAGGATTCATTTCCTTCTTCCTGTGAGCAAATAAGCTTTGGACCAAAGAGAAATGTAGATAAAAGGGAAAGGAAATTCTTACTTTGTCTTTGAAATGATTTAGGAATACAAAGTGGAACTTGTGGACTCTCTTGCTTCTTCCATCGAGTATGAAGTACTCCTGAATACAACATAAGACATCCCTCCAAATGCCCTTAATTTGTTCTAGTTCAAAGAAATCCCCATTCTTTTCCAACTTCTACTCTTCAATGTCCATCTTAGGGAATTTGCAAAAGGCCTCATTTGAAATGCTAGTCTACTTGGAGAATTTTATTCCTTCCGTAGGCAGCCCCATAACCTTTGCTATAAATTCCTCTATTAGATTCACTGTGATGCCATGCAGAGTGACCCTATCATCAATCTAGTTTTTGAAAAAAGCTATTGTAATATGAGGTTTTGAACCATGGAGCCTTTCCATGTAGTTCGCAACCTTCCCTCTCTGCAGGATTTTCCAGACATCTTGTTTCACTCTCCACTCTTCACAATTTTTGGGTTCCTGCTTCCTTGGTTCTCCTTTCCTTACACGAGCCATGCAGATTTCCTTTGATACCCAATCACTGTAAACTATACAATGATCCCACCTGCTACCAATTTGGTTCAAAACTCACCTTTTTTTAGGCACATTCAGGATCTGCTTCTCATTCTCGAGGGCTTTCCTTTTTAATGATTGTAAACCTTTCTATGCAAAGCCACTCCTCTAACTCATTAGATTTCTATTACAAGCTAATATTTCCCTCCTTTGCATGAATTGTGTCATGATGAATGAGCGCTTTAAGATCCACATTCTTTTTTAATGTTTCCTGCCACCTCACTTTGTGTCTTGTTTAGACTGCATAATTTGCTATCCAATTTGTAACTCCGTTATCTTCACGGTAGGTGTGGGTAATTGTTACTTTTTCAAATTTTTTGATTAAAGTTTTCATCTCCATCACCATAGCCTCTATAGTCCATGACACAAAATTTTTATTGTTTAGAATATTTATGATATTCAAGGAGTCCCCTTCCATCCATAATTTAGAATATCCAAAATCCACAGCTAGTTTGATGGTTACCATAGTCTACTACATCCTAAATCCTCCTTTATTATTACCATAGTCTACTACATGCATTTCAAAAACCCCTAATTTCATGGTGACCCATTCTCTACCATATTTTATCCAAGAATGATTCACCATCAAACCATAAATTATTGACATGCTTCCCACATCTCCCAGCTAGACCATCAAACTCTCACTCTTGCCATTGTTTCCTTCCAACTCATAATTAAACCCTAGCCACTTGAGTTACATGGTTCAAATGAAAAAAAACAAAGACAACCAATTAAAATGATGACTCTTAGAATTAGGGTTGACATCATAATAGGTCAATAAACATAATTATTATGTTTTAATAAAACTCAAATGACTATCACTTTAAAAACATTTAAACAATCTAAGTTCCATACCTAGTTAAGCATTAGAAGACTATGCTACCCTAGGTACCACCTTAGGTCTAGGTTAAATAAAGTTTAATAAAATAATTTTGTTATATGATAAAAAAATTTAATTTAATTATTTTGTGTGTAAATGCTCTAATAATAATTTTCTACTGAATGTTTGTAGGTACATGCCTATAAGGGGTTATGCAGTCAACAAAAGTATACCCATCTAAAAACAAATATACTACTGTAACATTCCACAATGACACCCACATTATAATCATATAAAAAAGTAAAAACTAAAATAAAAATGAATAACATCTAAACACTGATCTAAACTTAATCAACACATCCAGGCATGAATTAATCAAACACAATGTAATTATAGAAATAATGTATTATTGTACAATGTGGTGTGTGATGGGTTCATTGTCAAATATCTACACCTCTAATGTATTCATTTTTAGAACCCTCCCTGATGACACTCTCCCTCCATATATATATAGAGAGTGGACTTTATCTTGCATCCACCTTGCAAATGCAAATGATAGTTATCTAATAACCATGATAGTCAATACAAATGTTGCTAAATCACAATAATACTAAATAATCATAATCCACATGTGTATGAAACTCATGTACAACTAATAAATCTAGTAATGAGTCACACAAAATAATCATTATATGTCTGTCTACACATCATATTAAATGAAAATGGTATTTTATATTACTAATTAAACAACATTAACCCCATTAATATATATTTAATAAGTAAATCAAGTTTAGTTAGGAAATCAGGAGGTAATATTTATTGTATTTACCTTAAATTAATTTCTTTAATACATTGAGACGTAGGTAGTTCCTTCATTTTATTTCCCTTTAATTAGATGAATTATGTGTGTTCATTTTGAGTGTTGTGTGTCTAAGGAGAATTAGTTTATGCTTGATTCTTTCCTATACTTGGGCTTGATTTGTTTACTTTTTGTATTTAGATTGTGTTATTTACCTCAATTTCCCATGGTTGTCGTAGGTTTATTATATTATTTTTAAACTTATATCTTGATTTGTAATATATTGTACTTAGTTGTGAGTATTTGTATTTACTCCTAAAATTATTTTGTTTCATTATATTTAAAATTTGAATTTAATTTATCATATTTGATGCCCAAGATGTTTATACTTCTATTTAAATTAATTTTTTAAATGCTTAGGACGTACATTATTATTACGGTTTGTTTATAACTATGATGCATAATATCACATGCTACAACAAAATCATGCCAAAGATCTATAAAAATATGGCTCTAGAAATATTTATCCTTATTCACAAAAATCATACCTTAAATCCCAACCCACAATAACCAAATCATAATGACTATACTATGTGATAATGAGGACATGCATCTCCAAATAAGCATATATTACAGGTCATAAACATGAGTAGATAAATACATTCCAACATATTTATTCATGACATACCCTTGGTAAATTAGGAATCACACATCACATTTTCTAACATATACATGTTTGAATGGAAAATAAACATCAACATTTCAAATTAATAACCATGACTATACTATCTACTAGTTAGGACATACATCTTTGTACTAACATGACCCCTAAACGTATACCATTGGTATGTACCACCTTAATGCTAATTCATGTTATGGCTTATTTGTTTGATATCCCTTTACCAATTTTCCCTACCATGTTAAATTATTTTTTACCAATCAATTTCATCAAACATTCAATCTACCCTATTGGGGTAAATCACTATGTCAATGATTTAAACTACCTTATTAGGGAAAATCACTATGCCAATGATTTAAACTACCTTGTTGGGGAAAATAATTATTTAGACCTCTATTAAAATTATATCATATCATTTTCCTCTTTTATGGGTCCTATTTTATGAAACTATTTGATGCCCACTCCCTCGAGTAGGCATCCAAGGCTCATCAACCACCCTCTGGGGAATCACTTGATGCCTATTAGCTTTTAACAACCTACAACTATTAGCACGCCATTTTAAATCATTGAAACTTTATTATTAATTAATTTTTAATTCTTTTAAAATATGTTATTATATTTGTGTCTTGAAATACCTCAAATATCATAAAAATGTACACACTCATTTTTGGCTAGTTCTATGTCTAAATAGATTTTAGACTAGTTTATAGAAAATAACACAAACTAAGCCTAGAAATCATTAAAACACACAAACTCATTTAGACATATATTTTTCATCCTATTAATAAAATTAAAACATCCCTATTTATGGTAATGCACTATAATCAATAATAACCTGTCATTAATTCATGCCCAATCAAATTGTGACCTAGAAAATCATAGATTTTAACCAAGTGTGAAGGACAACCATGTCAAAATTTAGAAATGACAATTTACCTAATAATAATTTCTGAAATGATTAAATATAATTAAATGTTTATTTAAAAAATTCATGGATAATTAGTGAATTATGAAAATAGAAATTTATAAAAATCACCCGAAAGATGACATCATGAATGAGATGGGATAAAAGTGGTCAAACACTCCAAATTCAATGCAAACAAATATCAATTTATTCTATCCATGCCTCTTAAGTGAAAAATTAATTGCCTCATTTATGTCTTTAGGCCTATAAAATTTAATTTATTAATGGCCACATATATTGATCTCAATATGGATGGTCATAAATCATTCTCCTCATTTTTGAAAATCTATAAATAAAAATATCCTCACACACCTTCAATAGGATTCTCAATGCAAACTTACTATGAAGAAATCCATAGGAGAAGATTCATAATAAACACATGCCATATCCAATTTCTAAAGTGAAAAAGTGGAGATGGTGCATGCAAACCATTTATGAAGACTTATTAACCATAAGGCAAGAACATTCCACTCTTAGGCCAACTATAAAATTGAATTATCAAGGAAGGTGAAAGAGTTTTTTTTACCTTCTTACTGTGTTTTGTTTTCTTGTTATTTTGTCCCCCAATTATATAATATTTGAATTATATTATTATATGAAATTTTTGTTTATTTATTTTATTAATGCATAGACTAAAATCATCCTTGAATTACTTGATTACACTTGGGTCATATTATTTTACATGGAGTCAAATTTGACCCTAAGAATATCAAAGTTATGATGGAGTGGAATGTTTTAAATAACCTCGATAACTTTAAGGGATATTGGGGAATATCATATTACTATAATATATTTGGAAAAACTTATGGAAGCATAAAAAATCCACTCATAGCCTTGTTAAATAAATATTCCTTCCATTGGACTGAACCAAGTACCAAGGCCTTTGAGAAGATGAAAGAGGCTATGTACACCACTCCAATTTTGGTAACCCCTAATTTTTCAATTTTTTTTTTTTTAATGTGCTGCATTAGGATATGGAATGGGGGTATTAATCATACAACAAAGAAGACCAATTGTATTTAAGATTCATCAATTCAAGGGAAAAAATAATCTCAAGACAATCTATGAGAAAGAGATCATTGTTATTATTGATATGGGTTTTATGAACACCATCTAACCTTGTTTTTGGAATAGAAGTGATCAAATTAATTTTTTACCATTGATGGTTAAGTTATGTATGTGAATATAATATAATTGAGATGGGTGGATAGATTATGGATATAACCTAAGGTGAGTCTAACAAAAAAAAATTAAAATGAAGGAAAGGTACATTATAAAATAAGGCCTAAGACCAAACAAGATGAAACTTTTCTAAGTCATCTCTTAAATTAAGGGTTGGACAATAAATAAAGATCCAATGTCTATTATAATATACTATAATCACACAAATAATAAAATATAGTTAAGAGTACGAGGAAATAATAATATAATGAACTTTAACATATATAATCAAAAGTTGTTGTCAATGTTAGATTACAATTTCACATATAAAAAGGGATATCATAATTAATACATAAAAGGCATTCAAATTAGAAATAACATAATATTCATAATTATATTTAAAATAAAACTCATGCACAACCAGGACACTAAGATACCTTAATGATATAAATTATTAAAACATTCACAAATTTGGAGAAGAATTATATTTGCACATCAAGATTAATTACATAATAATTAGTATAATTTCCTATTAATATTAATATCCAATATTATCCTTTCTTTGGGATAGGTAGGATAAATATATATATATATATATAGGATTGGGGAATAATTTCCTCATCCTCCAAGTGAAGTCTAAATTTACATCTCCATAAATAGAACCTTGCGTTAAAAATTCATGTAGGGTATACATGTTGGCAATGTGATTATAAATAATCTTTTGCCCCAAAGAATTCTAAAAGTAGTAGGGTCACAAAATAAGATTATGTTAAAATTATAATATTTACTTGAATGGAAAGCTATTTATGATGTGGTAACATTAACAGGTGTAACTTTCATGCTCATTGATGTATATGAAAATATAGTTTTAACCTGGTTTAAAACTTGAGATGGCACCATAGCAATAGATACACCCACTAGAGTCATGATAGAATCTTATACTATAGTTTCAATAATGAATCTTTAAATTGGCACATATACAGGGTCACTTTGTGTTTATATTATTGTATAATTTAGGGACTAAGACTAAGTGCTCTAATGACTTGTTAGTGGTGCCCATGGTTCTAAATTTGGTTGCTTTGATACCTACATTTGGAAATATAAGGCATGGATGGACTATAAATACATATCAATAACTTTAAAATATAGATAATATGTTTTGAAAAAATACTAAATATTGTCCATAAATGTATTGTGTATGGTTAATTTATATTTGACCTCTACATGAAGTTTATTTATTTTTAGTTATGTATGTGATAAAATTCACTAGCTACATGATTTCTTCATTGGTTTTATAACCCATTTCTCAAATTTTAGATTATAATATGCCAATTATAGCTTGAATAAGGTTCTCAAAAATGGTCTTAGGAACTAACTTCCCAAGTGGAGTGATCACATTAGTGACCCTAATATCTTTAAAAATGGAAATAACCTCCTTCTCTTGACTTGTAAACTATATCACTAAATTATGCATCTCTCGATGTCAGTTAAGTAAGTTATCCTTATTAATAACCATATAATTCTTGGCCTATATATCCTCTGGTGTTTTTATTATGTTCAAATGGGCATATTACTTTTTCCTTATTGATTGGCTAAGGAAATGGAGCTTATCATACAAATCCTTATTTTTATTGAATAACTGAATTATATCCCCCCACTAAGGTTGGGATTTAGCCTTCATAGACCTTATTAATTGAATGGTTTCATACAACTTCTTATTTTCACCCTATACATTGTATATAATCCATTTTAATGTTAGAATAGTGTTCCTCTCTTGTGAATTTTAAATAGGTTAGTAATATCTCTTGAACATCTATTTTATTAATCTCCTAGTAGCATTTACAAAAATATAGGGATATTACCTATATCAATCTAGGTCCAAGGGATATATTTTTATCCTTTTTGTTAAATAAAATATATCTTATCTTTATTTACCTTTGACTTTTTCTCCCTCTAAAACCATATTATTCATCTTGAACTTCCTCAAGGTATATGTTTGCCTATAAAAATGGAACTTGACCATTTGTTATTTAGAAATCACTAGGTCTTGCCTTCTTACCTCCTCTTGTTTTAACTATTGGATCCTTGAAGGAAAACTAAATATAAATTGTGTCTCTATGTGTTCCATAATTGTATGAGTAAAAGAAGGAGATTATCTTAGAGGGTACACTAGTTTTTAGGAAGATGTTCCCAATTTATTGAAAGGAGGTATAATGTTCATCCATTTGGTGAGTTTATTTTGTTCTAGTGCATCAATGATGCACTTAATTTTCCTAGATGCCTTATGTACTAAAATCATAGGGGGAATCTATTTGAGAAGCTTGGCCAATGGGAATTCCCAATCATGTAGATAATATGGGTGGCATGTCCTTTGTATAAAAAATGGAGGTGGGTACCAAGATTTCAAAATGTACCTTTGATATCATAGGAGAAAAGGGACAGTGCTTCACTAAAGAATGAATATTTCATTGATGTGCTAAGTATATTTGGAAAATAATCAATGACTAATGTATATGTAACCCCAATAGTAATAATGATGTAGGAATCATACAAAAGTGAACTATAATTGGAAAAATTGGAATTATAGCTACTTGAGGCTTATTCATTGGGATTGAAGAACACAAATAATTAGTAGTTTATGTTACATGAATTTTAGTTACATCAATTGAAGAAGTAACCAAAGAATGGGGAGTTTGTGTATTTATATTCTCATAGGAAATAGATGGGATAATTTTTGTTGTATTTTTTATGGTCATAGCATTAGATGGAGATATTGGGGGTGTGGTTGATGATGGCCCCTATATTGAGGCTTGAAATTTTTACTCTACCTCACCTTCTAGGTCTCCATCTTTGTCTAAAAACAACTTAGTGGATACTGAGATAACATTTCCTTGATCAACTTCCTTAGATTCCCTTAGTATATGAGTCCCTCTATATTGAGTATCTTCTTTAGTCACCCACTCATATTATTCATATTTATCCACTATTTAGTTAAATTATTTAGTTTCCTTAATGTTTGTCTTATAAACCCATTCTTCTTCAGTTTCCCAGCTTTTCTCATTTTCCTCACTATCATATATTTAGGACTAATCTTTGTTGACCTCTTCTTTGATTTCCTTCTTTTCTTGGGAATTTTGTAGGATTATCCTCTATTTATAAATTTTGGGGTAATATTGGAGGAGTCTTGGGATTTATATTATATGCAATTGAAGGATTAGCAATGGTTGGGGTTGGCCTATAGGAAGTGTAGTGGATTATGAAGTGATTATAGTGGTAGCAGGTAGTGATGTAGTGGGAATGGTTGTGATGATAGAGGGGATTATGAGAGGTGAATATGGTCATTTATGAGATTGAGGAACTATAATTACTAGTGTTGAAATAATGGGTGGTGATCTGAGAGGAGAAAAAATAAAAACTTTAGAGAGGAAAGAGGGAAGACTTACTAGTTGTGCTATAGTTAGGGGAGGTAGAGATAGCATATAAAATAGCCTAGATACTATAATATTAATTATAGGTCTCTCCACATTAAAAGTATGTCAAGGAGAATCAGTAAAAACTAAATGTATATGGGTAGTCTCAACTCTATCTTAAACATATGCTTTCCCAGATGGGCTAGCTTGTTCATTCATATTTTCTTTTTTTTGTGGAGGGGGTCCATGGATAGGTTTAGAAACCCATTATTATTTTTTTATCCTCTAGGCATCCTCATCAATAATTAAGATACCATATTGGATATTTTGTGATAAATCATTTAAAATTTTATAATGTGAATCCTTATAAAAACCTCAGTGTCATCCTCTGAATTCATGAATACACTATCATGACTATAGAAGTGGCACCCATAGTTGATTTTCACTTTCCTCTCATATTTATTTATATGTCCCCTAATATATTTTTTATGGTTTCAATGTCTAAATGGTATCTATTTAAATACATAGTGTACCCTAATTTTTCCCATAAATTGAAAGTATTCTAACATTATAGATTGTATATATCCAATGCCAAGAGGGTGTGGGTAAATAGTTTCTTTCTTATCCCTTTGTCTCTCAACATCAAAGCTATCAACCAATTGAGTAGCAATTTAATAATCAGCCAATTTTTCAATAATTATCTATGATAAGTATAGAAGGTGTGCATTAGTACCTTCTATCCTGATTATGGTTCACTTAGGATAGAACTAGTAATCACCCATTTTACTAATAGTTTTCTTTATGTGATATGACAACCAAGGCATGTTCTTCCCATATATGGCCTAAAAAACCAAAGGATAAAAGGCCTCTATCCACCTTATTATAAACATGTGAACATGGAGGATGCTAAACTCATCACAAATCTTATTCTTTGGATTGTCTATAAATATTTTATAGGGTTACACATAAGTTGAATTTAGTATTGTAGTCATAGCATCTTCCAGATAATACACCATGTGTAAATTTTCATTTGGTAATCTCCTTTGATTAGTGATTCATTGAATAAAATTGGAGTTGATTATATCCCCTAGGGTAGTAATTTTGTTGAAATTTATAATGATATCTATCAAAGGGACTCATATATCATTAGCATAATAAATGCTTATAAATCCATATATTATATTTAATAAATCTCTTGCAATCCTTACCCTTAGTTTGATGGAAACTATGGGAACAATATAATTAGGGATTGAATCATAAAGAACTTTGGTTTCTAGACCATTATTATAATTTTCTATGGATGTTTTTTGTAAGGATCCATGAATTTACCATGACTTGCCTATAGGTCATATCTAGAAAAGGGAACCTATAGTACCTTTTGATTGCATTCATGCTTATGTATGCTATAAGATTCTTGATAAGTCAAAAATTTACTATTTTAATAGATGTTTTATCATTCAAAAATAAATAAAATAGTAAATCAATGCAAGGAATTACGTATGGCTTAGTTTTAGCATTGTGTACGTCAACTACTTTTATTGCTAGAAGGTCATCCTCATATCTCTATGCAAAAATTAAAAAGTAGTCTTCTAACCTATATGGTTAGACAACATCAAAATCATCCTAAATAGTTGAGTAGTGTTTTAAATATTGGTTAAGAGATACCAAACCAAACACTATGTTTATATACTCAGTTAGTACCATAATTGAATATGTAGAAGGAGGATGAGTGTGAGATGAAGAAGCCATTAAAACTAAAGTATGAATATGTCCATCTTCTGAATAGTTTGAAATATCTTGGTCACTTTGGGTCTTAAAATTCATATATTTCACTTGTTATCTATGAGGTAATGTTATCACATTGAGTATGATGACTCAAATTTGATTGCTTTAGCTTTATTAGCTTCATGAATTGAATGCATTAAGTCTCCAACTAATGTGAATCAATGGTAATAATAGATTTTAATCCATTACCTATCTAATTTTATCATTTAAATGTCATAATTATGATTTCAATATATTTTATTAGCATGTGGCTTATTTTACTTTTTCCTAGGTTCCTAATCAACATAGTATGATAAATGCCCCTTTTTCTCACTTTTAGGTTATTTATGTCTTTATTATTTACTTGTGTAGCTAAGTGAAATGTGTTTGACTATAATTTCCCTACTTGTAGCTATTATTTATCATAATTTACTTTTTTTATCATAGTTGTGGGTTATCTATATGATGGCACATGGGAGGATCCCAATGAACTACTTGCCCAGAGTGTAGAAGTTATTATCGAGGAATGATCCTCCTTCAATTTAGGGGTATGATGACCTGTGGAAGGATCCCAAAAATCCATTTTAATATCTTGATCACGTAAAAAAAAATTTATGTCACCCATAGGTTATCAATATGGTGACATGTGGATGGCTCTCACTAATCTACTTTTTCGATGG
>JARHVA010002962.1:780000-880000 GCA_037957365.1 Torreya grandis
ATATGGGTGTTGTTTACCTTCTTCTGTGAACTTTGCAAAAAATTATCAATTAATAATTTGTGGGCTTGCCACATTCGTTTGTTTTATCAATGTTGCCTTATATGAGAATATATAACTATTATTTATTCAAAATTTTGAAGTTATTAGTGAGGATGTTTGTTTTCATGTCAAGATGGATCAACATATTTATAACAACAATAAATGGGTTTTAAATTTGAGAGTATATTATAGTTAATTTTTAGGATTGGATTATCCAATGTAATTATCCTTCTTAACATGTCATACAAGGTTGTATTTTTACTTTGTGTAACTTTTCTAATAAAAAATATGTTTTATACAAACATTTCAATGGATATGATTAGTGGAATACAAAGTTAGTAAATTGTTATCTAATATTTGGAACTATCAAAACAGATGACCAATTATTATTGCATACTAAATGTTTCAATTCAAAATATGGATGGCTCCAAACTATTATATTTCTACTAATTATACAACAAGTAATTTATGTCTCATAGGTGCTAAAAATCACATTATTCAGGGTAAAGATATAATTTGTTTAATCTTCTATTTTAACAAATTATTTTTTAATATATATGTATTTCATTTCAAATTAAATAAATATAAAAAATAAAATTGACGTGTCTCTAAGATATCATGCTCTTTGGTGGATTTGATGTTGCAAGTATTCCAATTGGTAAGTGTCTACTATTAACTATTTTGGATTATTCCTATATACTCTAGATATTCATATATGTTTTTGATATTTTTTTGTAGTAAAACATAATTTCAAAGGAAAATATTTTTAATTTTATTTTGTTCATGCCAAAAAGGCAACACATTTATTTTTATTTTGAAATTTTATTTCAAATAAGATGATTTAGAGTCCCATTTTGTCTAGAAGAGTAAGAGAGCATTTGTTTTCTTCCCCTATTTATCTTTTGATATCAATCCATATTTTCTAACATTAAGATATGGTTTTATATTAATCATATTCAAATTTTTTTTTATTTAATAGGTTAATAAATGGGTTGATAGGTATTATACCTTTATAAAGAGAAGACTAAAGATATATAGGAATATTTAGCAAAACAGAGTGAGATAAAACCTAGAAATTCCAACTTATGCTAAAAAGACACAATAAAAACTAGAAAAAAAAAACAAAAGGAGACCTAGACCACTAACCAAATAATTTAAACCCTTAGACTTAGATTAAAATACCAATTTTTTGATCCGTGTGTTCTCCACTTTCTTCTCCCTACCTCTAATTTGATTCCCAAACCCTTACCTCTATCACCTACTCAATTTCCTTCTTGACTTCAGCACTACTACCACTATGTGTGGTTCTAGTCCCATGGGGGTATGTTCAGCTATCACATCTTCCACCTTGTCCTTCCCTAGAGTATAATCACTACGAACTAGTAGATTTTTCAAATTCTCAAACTCATCGATTATTTCCATACATAGAATCCTTTGTCATTTTGGTTTGTATATTTTTAAAGGATTGTTATATATCATATTTCATCTTGAAATTGAGGCCCGACCCCTAATAGTGATTGGAGTCATAATTTTAGGAACCCCTTTTTAACTATCACTAGGTTTGAAATCCCTTTCCATTATGTTAGCACCATCTAAAAGTAACTTTGAGTTTCGATTTGGTGGAAACATGACTTTTTGTAGGTGTTAGGAGATTTACAAATTGTATGAAATTACATAATTGATCTCATTTATATAATATGATATCAAATGCTCTTAGGACAACCATTCAAATTTTCCAAATAATTATTGTATATTTGAGTGGACCATGATGTGTTTGTCATGGTGAAGGGAGATGAAGTTATGATTCTATAAGAATTAGAACATGCAAAGGTATGCACTTTGACAAAAAGAGTAACTTTTTATTGACTAAATTTTTATAAACAAATTGAATCTATATATAAATGAATTTACCATATAATATTTGGTTTTGTATGATATTTCTTGTTTTACTAGAAAAGTGGAGAAAAGATACGTGTTGAGTTCACTTTAGGAATTTATACATATGATGCTTATCATATTATACATCCTCATAAATAAGGTTTTAGATTTATATTTATTTATTATGTATTACCATTTTTTGAATAGGATATCACATGCAACTATTAAGTTTGATATGTGTGTTTGGTAGAGACTCATTTATGCACATACGCATGCATGTAGAATTATAAACACAACTAGATCTGATTGTTGGATGGCTTTAATGTTCTAAATTAAATAAAATTGTGTGAATTTTATAATATGTTTATATAATTAGATTGAAAGGGAAGGTGGATATAGTATTGTAACATTGTGCTCTTGATTTTCATGTTCTACATGTTATTTATATTTATTATAATCTTTTTGAAATTTTGAAGAAGGTTTTTTATGTTTTTATATACAATTAATACCTTTTAAACATTTTATTTCAATTATATTAGAAATAATTTTGAATGGATGTTTAATGATAATTTAAAATAAAAAATTCAAGATATGTCATTTTAACTATAATTTTTTAGTAATTATTTAGTTATATAATTTTCTCCTAATAGTGTACATAAAAAACAAAATTTAATGAAAGAAACAAAGTGGAGTGATAGATCTAGTATTTATAGGAATTTTAGAATATAAAATAATCTAGTCACTTTCATAGTGTCATGGAGAGAATTTAAATCTTGAATTTTTTATTTTATTCGTTAATTGTGACATAAGCACCATTGTTTTATTTTTTTTCAAATAAAATTGATGACAAAGAAAAAATTCAAACATGAATTATAGATTCATAAATTGTCATTATATGCAAAGGGTTTGATCGAAGAATACTTCATTCATGTCACCACTATTATTTCATCTTACTAGTTTTAGTGAGAATTTGAGTATTTGTTTAACTTGTTAGATATTGGTAACAAATCCTAATATTTTGAATATTATATTTACTGATAAATGTATAACACATATGGTTAAATATTTAAATATTTTATTTCATTCTCCTTTATTAATGTGGATTCAATAGGTGGTTATTTTCAAAGTGTGGTGTAAATGATTATTGTTATAATGATATACTCATGAAAAACATGAGATAGGCTATGAGGCCAAGTCAAAAAGAAGATTCATGGGATAAAAACAAATAATCAAGGAAATTACCAAGGAGGAAACCAAAAGAAATCAAATAAACTTATAGTAGGGTATGAATTCTACAAATTTTATAAAATGAATATCATCAAATGGAATGTTAGGGGGCAATAAAACCCCCAATAATGAAATATTAGTTTAAAAAAGATAAAATCATGCTCCTAATATCATGATTTTGTAAGAATAAAAAATGTCTAAGAATAATTTTGAGTAGGCTAGGAAGAGAATTTGAAGTAACTCCAAATATGCAAGAGTTAGTGATTGTAAGTCATAAAGGGGTATTTCTATTTTGTGCAACTCCTAAGACTTGAATGGGATTATTTTTAAAAAAATCAACAATCACCTTACTATCTTGTTCGAGGATAGATAATAATTTTGACTGGATCCTTTCTAATCTATATTCTTATGATTACAATAAGGGTTAAAGAAATCTCTAGAAGGGCCTTGGTAATCTTAAGAATACATATGCCTTCTTCAAAATGGTTATTTATTTAGGGCTTTAATTCCCCTATATTTCTTATGGAAAAAAAGGTTGGGTCATAAGATTACAAGATATCATGGTAAATTTTAATGATTTCATCTCAACATTTGGTCTTATTGACATAAGTGGTGCTAATTTTACCTAGTCTAATAGAATAATGGGGGAGAATTTAATACAAGTTAGATTGGATAGGTTTCTTAATCCATGAAGTGGGAATTTAATATCAATTTTAGTTTAATGACTCTTCCAGAGATTGGCCTTGATCAAAACCCTTTGGTACTCATTGGATCGAGAGACTTTAGAGAAATAAATCACCCCTTCAAATTTTAAAAAATGTTAATCATCATTAATATCTCTTAGAATTCATCAAGGGATGGTGTAAAGAATATTTACAATGGTATGATATGTTTAGACTATCCTAAAATCTCAAACACCTCAATAACAAACTCAAAACATGGAATAAGGAAGTTTTCAGGAATGTTTTAGCATAAAATAAGAATTGCATAGGAATTTATAACACTTGAGGAAGAGGTTCTTGCTAATGTGTTGAATCAAGAAAATATAATGAAATTTTAGGTTATAATAAGAAATTACCATAATTTATAAACCAAGGAATAAGTTTTTTGGAGGTATAAATCCATATGAATTTGGTTGAGGGAAGGGGAGAATAATTATAAAATTTTCCACCAATTTACTATATAAAATTGAGATGCCATCATAATTAGAGAGTTTTTCAAAGATGATGGATCTATATGAAAGGAAGGAGCTGAAGTAAAGGAAGAATCCATGCCATTTTAAAAAAAAAATCTATCGCTAGGTAAGATCAACCATAGGTTGATGAAGGAAGATGTTATTCTATATTTGTTTACCAATATAATAAATCAATAGGATAATTTTACTCTAAATAAAATAAATTTCTTGGAAGGAGTTAAGTTTTCATCCTTCTCCATGGAAGGAGAAGAAGTGTTTGGACTAGATGGTTTTCCACTGGTCATTTTTCAACATTTTTGAATGTTATTCAAATGGAGGTTTTAGCTGTAATATATAAAATTTTCAAGTTTGAATACATCCTCAAAGATATGAACAACTCCTTTATGGTTCTCATTCCAAATAAGAATGTAGCTAGGCATCTTATGTTTTTTTAGCCCATAATATCATGTAACAACTCATAATAATAAGGATATTATATAAAATTTTTACCAAAACTTTGGTGATAATTATCCAAAATTTAATACCAAAAATAATCTTAGAATAACAAGGAGATTTTGTCTTTAGAATGAATATTATATATGGTATTATCCTAATTCATGAGGCTCTTCACTCAGACAATTCCATGAGGTTTGAAATGTTACTAAAGATTGATATGAACAAAGTCTATGATAGAGTCTTATGGAGTTTCTTAGATAAAATAATTAACAAATTAAATTTCATTTATAAGTTTAGGAGAATGATCACAACATTAATTTCCTCCGCTAAATTATATATCCTAACTAATAGAACTTTGGAGGGCTTCTTAATTTTATAGAGATAAGGATACCTTCTTTTTCATTATTTGTTTATTTATTTGGTGGAATATCTATGAAGATCAAAGAAAATATAGGTTGAAGGTGTAAATAAAAAGCATTCAAATAGCACCCCAAATGGAGCACATCACATAGAAACGTTCATGAAAAATACTTTTATTTTAGTATAAGCCTATGTAGGAGAAGATAAATCTATTAAATCCATCCTTAAGGATTATCTGTACGTCTTGTGGCAATATGTAATTTTTTCCAAAAGTTTAGCTTTCTTCATGTAGACTTCAAACTCACTACATAAAAGTATTTACAACATCCTATAATGTAAAATTTAGAAGCTACCTTCCTCCTATTTAGGAATGACCCTATTGAGTGGAAGGATGCCTTTAGACTATTAGAACTCACACTTAATAATAATTCAAAGGAAACCAATGGGTTGAAAAGGAAAAATTTTAACTCAAATAGTTAAATTCACATTTTTAAGAGCTCCATGAAAATTATCTACTTGATGTCCCTTTTCATAATTCTTTAAAAAATTGATGACATGATTAAACAAAAAAAAGGATATGTATTTGTGTATGAAATGAAGAGAGGAATAGCTTTATCATAGTGGTTTGGGTCTTTTTTAATCTCTCTAAGGTCTAAGGGGGACATTTCCTAAGAAGGATTAAAATCATGAGAATGTCCATGGTTTATAATATGGGTTGCAAAGTGATTATGGGGGAGTCCCTTTAGTTTAAAATTTTTAAATCCAAGTATCTTGAAGGATTGAATATAGTTTGATGATGAAGAATGTGCCTAGTCAGGGTCTTATTTGTAGAAGGATCTTATTAAAATGAAATATTTATTGTGTAAGGGTAGTAAGTGGTGCATCCAGTATGGATTAAAAATAGCATTCTGGAATTACCTATAGTTCTTGAAATTTCCCCGAAGCTCTAAATCCCCTATGGATAAAGTAGGACAACTATTCAAGTGATATTTAAGGGAGAAAGTTAAATATTATTAGAATTTAAATGAAAAGGAGAAATTTTGGACTGATATAAAATTGGTGATAAAGGATGAGGAAATTATTTATAGTGTAATAATTTTGAATTAAAATTTATAAGAAACTCACATCAACCTTTACTCAAAAAAGGATAATTTAGTCTAGCAAATGGAGAAAAATGGGGAGTATTCAGTCAATTATGGGTATTTATTAGACTTAGATCTTAGTAAAGAGGGATTGACATGGGGATACCTTCAGGTAAAGGACTTAATCCCTAAATTTAACAATTTCTTTTGGTTAAAAACTCAAAAAAATATTATAATGATTAAAAATCTCATGAATAAGTACTATCTATTCCCAATAGTTGTGTGTTGTGTTAAAGGGAATCATAATATTTCAAGCATATATTTCTTGACTCCTTATGTTTCCTAAGTTTGGGAAACATTTATTGTGTTGTTCAATCTATATTGGGTGAGACCCAACTCTTTTTGGACCTATTTTTCTAAAGGAATCCCCCTATAAATTCTTAGTGTTATAATATCTCCAACATCTAACCCTTTAGTATTTATTCTAAGGAATTTGGAAAGATAGGAGTGTTATAATTGTTTATAAAAAATGAATAACCAAACCACTGTGGATGAGGATCACTAAATCTATCATGTATAATTATCTTAAGTTTATTAAAAAGGGTAATATCCCCTTATTAGAGCCTATTTTTAGAACTATTAGGATTTGAAACATCAAAGTTATAAAGTATAAGGAAGTGGATACAAATAAGGATGACATGTGTTAAGTGTAACAAAATATATAATAATGGACTGAAATTAAACTTTTAGAGGGATACCAATGTGAATCTAGGGGTTTTAGGAGATGTTGGGGTCATTAGAGATATCAAGCAAGGAGTTTTGGTAACATATTCATGTTTTATGAGGACCTAGACTAACCATGTTTTTGAACCAAGAATAACATAATGTGTAATAAAAGTGGCCTGGGAGTTGAAGATAAAAAATGTTATTATTGAAGGTGATTCCATTAACATCATTAATTACCTTAATGATAAGTCTAACCCATGTTGGACTATTCTGAATGTGATTAGGGATATTAATACCCTCATAAATGAGTTCATGTATTTGAGTATCATGCTTACCTATATATAATGAAATAATTGTGCATATTTGATGTATAAGAGAGGTGTTTGGAGTTAAATTTTTATTAAGTAGATCAAGTTAGAAGATAATCCTTTTCCCTTCACTATAAATATAAAGGAGTAAGATAATATCCCCCTTTGATTATGAGAATATAAGTATTGACATCATCATGGTTATAAAGGGTGAAAATAATGTTAATATCAAAAAAATTAGCATAATTGATAATGATTGTGGTTTTTTTAATTGTGACAAGTTTAAATTAAATCTTAGGAATGAGGAAGATGAAAGGTTTATCTCATATTTTGGCTTATTCATTTCCTTCAAATGTTCATACAAATTACTCTTCTTCAATTTATTTATAAGGTTTAAACATGTATTAAGTGGATTTTTTTCATCAAGTTAAACAAGATCATTGATTGTGAAATGGGAGGTGATAGGGACCATAATGATCCAATTTACTATGAAGATATCAAACATAATTATTCCATCTAGATAGTCCTCAATATTCAAGGCATGAATCCATACATGGAATAAATGTTGGTGTTTGACCCAATATTATCTAAGAAAATTTCCATGGCTTGGGATGATAAAGTGGTTAAAATGAGAGGCATCACCATGATCATCACAAAATAAGGTATTTTTGAGGTTATTATAATGTCTTGTGAATGGGTGAAATCCTAAAATATAAGAAAAGGAACAAGCTTATCCATAACTAATTCAAAACAAGGTAATAGTTCCACAAGGCAAAGGAGATATTCTTGAATATTTCTCTTCCCTACCCTTGGATGAAGGTGTGCCTAAAAATTATGAATTATGTAACACTTGAAGGTAATCATATATTTCTATTTTCATACAATTTGATGTCACCGAATAATTTTAGGAACCATAAAATAGTTAGCCTCTTGTATTATCTATTTAGATCTATACAAATTTTGGTCATAGCCTTTCAACTAAATAAATCAAATGATATCCTTCATCAAGCCCTTATTTACCTTATTATCAAGCCAATCTAACCCATCATTAATTTTTAATATAGGAACTTTGGAATCAAAAGGAGTAGGGTTTAAACTAAGAACCCTTTGGGGAGAAATGGGAAACATTTGTGTAAGTTTTAGTTGAGATGTAGTAAACTTTGTCCCAAGCCTCCAAGAAGATTAAAAAAGGTATGAATAAACATAATATTAGTGATGTTTAATTGGTTTTAGAAGATGTGAGTCATATTTATATGTTTGAAGAGGTGGTAGTTGAGAACCATTTAAAACATAAGAGGATACCCATGCTCCCACTTCATCAAGAAAGGATACATCTAAATAGATGTTGAAGGAATTCTCCCCCACTAGTCTTAGAATAAAAACTACTTCGATGAATATAAGGCTAGATAATCTTGAGGAGAGCATTAACAAGAAATTGAAAGTTTTGAAGGAGTTGAGTGTTATTTTAAATAGTATCATAGATGAATTTATAGGACCCCAACATTTTAGGAATCAAAAAAGAATTGAGATTAGAAAAAACTCCCATATTATTTTGAATCCATTCCTTGAAGAGATCTTAAGAAATGAGAAAGAAAACTTTGAGATTTTGAAGGAGTAAGAAAAAAAAGTGGTTGTGTAGAATGGAAATAAGAAATTAGATATCAATAATAATAATAAATATTAAGATAACACCAGTAAAATAACAAAGGCATGTTACATTGTTGCCCCAAGCAAAAAGACTAGAGGCATCATGAATAAGATTGAAACAAATAAAAATAAGAACAAATCTAACAACACAACCATAAATATTCAAGCTAAAAAGGAGTTTTTGGAGCCTTAGATGATTTGGATAACCCATATGACTAGATATTTTCTCTATGTTTATCTTGTTTTATCTTGCTTAACTTTAGCTTAATAATTGTTGAAGTTTTGTTCACTTTTGTGGGTCTTTTGGTTGTCTCTTAGTGGAAGTCTAGTTTCTTATATTTATTTAATTAGTCATTTAATGTTTTATCTCTCATATTTTTTAGGTTATGGGATCCTATCAAAACCCACATTTTTACCATTAAATAAAAAAAATACTTGTGTTATAATATTATTCTAACTAACTTCTCATTAATTGATTATATTTTCTAAAATAATTTAGTGCCCAATTATTTGTTCATCCTATGAAGATACCTTAATCTAAGACACCCACACTCTTTTGTGGTGAAACCGCTAGCTAAATAAACTAATCTCATTTTATTGTTTTATTATGTTCCCACTACATATTATATTCATTTCTAATTTCATTTTTCCATGAAAAAACTTTATATGAATCTTGAAAATTACCATTAAATATTGGACTGTATTAACAAACTTAGACTTACAAGAGATATCTGCTTACCTTTACAGGATAAAAGTTTCTTTTGTATTTTGTCAATAAAATGGTGGCATGCCTCCATGGTACATATCCTTTTAAACAAAGGAATTCCTAGGTAGTGACTTAGGAGGAAACCTTGTATAAACCCCATAATACCTTTGACTCATGATTTCATTAGTGAACTAAAATTCAAGAAACAAATATATCATTTGGAGGGGCTAACTCATACCTATACAAACTTTACTTAAGCTTTCTAACATATTTATTATAAGTTTATTAAATTATAATAGTGTCATAAATGAATTAAAAATGAGATATATTAGCCAAAATGGTGCTAATGGATAATCCATTTAATTTCCCTTTTGCTTTTACATATTTTATGTCCCTATGAAGGGCCTTAGTTAGGATTATGAAGAGATAGGGGCATATAGGATCACCCTCTCTAATTCCTATATAGGATTTAAGGAAACTAGATGGTATTATTTTGATAAAAAGAGAGAATGATGGGGTTTAGATGCAATTCCTTTCCCATTTTCTATAATTTTCACTAAAAACAAATTTACCCATTATTTGGTCAAAAAAATTCCAATTGCCCCTATCATAGGCTTTGACTATGTCTAGTTTTATTAACATTCCATATCTCTTGATTTAATTTAATTAGTGGATTACTTCTTTAGATACAACTATCCCATCCAAAAAAATTCTACCCAACACAAATCCCCTTTGTTATTTATAAATGATAACCTCCATTTAATGATTCAGATGTTTTTCTATGACATCTATCTCAATTTTTTAAATTATATTACATGAGAAAACATGTTTAAAGAAATTTAAATAAGGGCATCTTATTTATTTGGGATAAGATCTAAGAAAGATTTATTCCATTATATTTAGACAATCTTGTTTATCTTACATTCCAAAATTGGCTCAATCACATCTAATCCCTCATAGTCTTAGAAGTGATGGTAAAATATAGCTCAAAATCCATTTAGTTTAGGGTTTTTTAATCATAACATAAATAATTATTGTTTAAAATATATTTTTGAGATAAGTGCCATCAACATTTTATTCATCCCTTCAATAAATTTTAAAGGCATTTATTAGTGGAACCATTTTTGATATATTTATCTATATTTCCCACCATCAAATATAAAGTATTTTATAAAAAGCTTTCTTAATATATTATGTCCTTTATCTCTTGGAATTCTACCCCATCTAGAGTTTTTTCGACAAATGTGTTCTTGTTCTTAATAGTCACTATAGATATTTGTAATTTTTTTGTGTTTCTATTACATCATTTAAGGAAACTAATTGTATATTTAATCTTTTAAAAGTCTTCCTCTTGCCTCAAATTATTATGTTGATAAATTAATAAACATATATCCATATCAATAAAATATTTATCCCACATTTAATGATCGAGAAACACATAAAGTTATCCCAGTTCAAATTTGACCAAACCCATATTATCTAAGACATTCCTAAATTTATTAAATTCTACACATTAACTACTTATTTGACTATAGTTATATTTTGAGAAAATATTAAGAATTTCGATCCATTCACAATAGTTTTCTAACACTTTTATAAAATGTCATTAAATAATGTATTACAGCCAAATAAATTCAAACTTCAAAGGAATGTCTCTTATTTCTTATCAATATCCAGTTTGAGTGATATTAGATAGTAATGAAATCTATGAAAATGAATACATTATTTCATGAAGTTAAAATTCCTAAATAAAATATATATATATATATATATATATATTAATTAAAAAAACCTATCAAGACTCTCCAAAATAATCTAATCCTATTTCTTATATTAGTCTAGATATATCCATAGCCATAGGATCCAAAAAATAATAACCTAGCCTCTATACAAAAATTATTAAATCAAACATAGCTTGAGAGATTATAACTAATATTCTCTTATTTTTAAAGTTTTTTAGGATAACATTAAAGTATCTCCAAGAATCCATACAATATAAGTATTCCCCCATTAAAATTTGACAACCTTTCCCATATATTTTTGTTTTAATTTAACCTTAATTAATCTATACACGTTAAGACCAAAAAAAGTGATTTCTTGTAACCTTTAATGAAGGTAAAAAATAGCTTACTTTAATAAAATATAAGGCTAAAATGAAATATCCTAGGGTTTGTTAGGATATTCATACCTCTATATATCCTAAAGGCATCATTAATGATCAACTCTAAGTTCTTCCAAATCATCTTAACTAATGTTTTAAACTAAATTTTTAGATATTATGTTTCTTTCAAGAGTTTCATATTATATTTAATTTCTTCGACTAACTACCTAACCATGTATAACTTATCAAAATAATTTATTACTCTAAAATTCCAAATTAACCCTGCCACCTCGCTACATGTCAGTGAGGTTTGTTTTTTATATTATTCTCTAATTAATTTGAGTATCCACTAAATATTTTATTCCCTAGATTCCTTGAATAAGTGTTTGAAGGGCTAATTTAAGGCAAATATTTGGTAGATATTGATCTTAACAACATTTAATGTTTCCTAATAGGATTCCTTATGTTTAATCATCTAAGATTTTGGCATATGAATCTAATACATTACTCCTAACTTTGTAATATTCAATGTTACTCATTTTTTTGATGACATCCTCTATCAAGACCAAATCCAACTATAATTTATGTGTCACTGCTTTCAATTGCTCTATATAAAGTTATAATAGTGATAGTTGGATATATATTTTTATTTGATAAGCTAAATAATGTTTCCATGATATCCATTACCTTATATTCAATGGATTTATCGACCAAATGAATGAGGGGAATAGGTAAAAGAAACAACATATCCTTGGGTCTTTAAAATGTATTGTGATCAATATCAAGAGACTAGGTTAACAACATTCAAGTGATTAAAGTTATCTAATGAGATTGATATTTACTATAGGGGATATATAACCTATTTTCATCTTTTATCCTAAGGAAATATCCTTCAAACTAAGAGGATATATGCCCAATAGGTAGTCACATAACACATAAAATATTTGATTCTTCACTTAATTATCAATCCAAATATGTCTAACCTTTCAAGGAGTCTACATTGTATATGAAACAATAAATTATTTCATCAACTAAGTGAACTAGTTGATAATATATTATGTATACGGAACTAAAATTAAAATATTTTCATTGAAAGTACACACTTGTTTAGATTAAACACTCATATAGAAATTAAATGACAAGAATATAAATTTTAGGAAAGAAATTACATGAAAAAGAATGTTGGAATTGAAATATATATATATATATATAATCTTCCTAAATAATGTAATTGAAATACAAAAATGGAATATAAATGTACAAACGTATAATAATGAAATGAAATGAAATTTACAAACAAAAAAATAAACTAACTGATGTGAAATCATACCACTAAATCCTCATGAGTGGGCCATGTCTTGGTTAGATTAGGAGATAGAATACCATTCTCTTTAAATTAAAATTAAATCAAAAAATTGATAATCATTAATCCTCTATCTTTAGAAATAAATAATTTGATAAAGGTCTATTAAAAATTATATTACAATGGTTTTATCTCATTCCTTTTTATTATTATTTTATTCTCTATTACAATTATTTATTATAGCCTACAACTCTTCTATTATAAAGCATACATGGTATTATTAGCTGATCTGAAATTTAAAGAGTTACAACCATAGAATTATATATTATTAATATAATACAAAATAAATAATATATATGTTTTTCAAAGAAAAGTCATTTAAACAAAGGGATATAAATAAAAATGCATGGTCTAAAGAGAATCAAGGTGGTTACAAGCAGTTTTAATGCCTTTAAACTTATCAAAAATATATTCCAAATTTTGTTGAGTTGGTTGGATATGGTTTGATATAATATCTATTTTAACTATTTATATCTATTAAATAACCACCTACATTAGTTTTTGTATTTGACTTACAGATAATGACTATGGGTGCATGTAGATAGTGGCTATATGTTGTTAACAAACTCAATGAATCTATTATAATTTATAACTATGGGCATGAATGCCTTTCAATAATTAAATTTTGTATTATTTATTTACCATTAATAATACCATGTGAAAAGATCATTAAATCATAAAAATTAATTTATAAATCATATACTTTATATGAAAACAATAAATAGATGGAACATATATGTATTTTATACTATTCAACATGGATGAAGGATATAATAATAAACATATGAAAGGAGTTTCTAAGATAAAATTATATTGAATGTGTCATTTATCAACCTTGTCACTTAGCCTCCTAATTATTTCATTGGATAATAAAATCAATGGGGAGAAAGAATTGTGTATGATTTCTCATAGTAAACTATTCTTGTATATCATTGGAGGTTTATTTTATTCTCAATTTCATTGTGCCTAGTATTTGACCACATGTTTTGTGGCTTATAATAGGATTAATTTTAATTATTTTACATACAATTTAATTTTCCAATTTTGACCTCCCTTTTCTCCTTCATAGATAATTCTGGGTAGAATTTTTTCATATGTCCAGTACTATGACACTTAAAACACATGAAAGGAAAACCTCATAGTTAAAATCCCATTTACATATACCTATATAAGAGGAGAATAGACTGTCATGAGGATTTGTTATGGTCATAGTAAGAACCTAAATTTAATCATCATGAAACATTTTTTGATGTTCGATGATCATACAAGGACCTCCATAAAAAAATGCTAAGACCTAGTCTTCTCCTCTTTTATTCCTTTCGTTTATATCTAGGTATTTAAAAAGTGTGAATCTTGTAATTTTTAATCTCATTTATTAAAAACACAAAATTATGGAGTTTCATAAAATAATCATCAGGATGGTATTGATGATTTCACAATAGTTTCATAATCACCACTTACATATATCAATACTTTCACCACCTTTGATTTTTTTAAACTAATTTTTGGGATGCATGTTTTTATGAGATTGACATTTTTAACCTAAAAATTTATATCTTATTTATTTTTTACTTCCTTAATAATGTTTTAGTTCACTCCAATCATTTCTACTCCCATTCTGTCTAATTCTAAGTTAACTCTAATGAACTCCTAGTCAAGCCTTTATTAACTCCCAAATGCAACCTCTTTTATTTCATTATAAATAACTCATTTTCATTTGAATTTTAGGTATAAAAATTGTAATAATAATTGATCATAAATTTTTTTAGAGATATATAGTATAAATTCTATATCTTATTAAAAAAATTAACCTAATCTCCATAGCAACCTTTACATCGACCAAGTAAATTAGCAGAGTAACCTCATGATGATTTCAACACAAAACTTTTTTCTTCATGAGAAACCAAACACATTCTATATTACTCATTTATATATATATATATATATATATATATATATATTATTTCCATTTGTGTTACTCTTGTTGGATAATTCCTAAGACACCATTAATTAACACATATAGAGTTAGTTTCCTCATGATCAATTAATTTTAATACTACATCAATATTTTTTTCTCCACTTTACCCTATCTTTGGTCAGGTTACATATTTTTTAGATTATATTATTTATTAAATTATCATAGTTTTCATATAAACATTAAAAAAATATTTAAAATAATCCATCTTTCATATTCTCTTGATTTGAAAAAATATTTAAATCATTTTTGGTTTCATTCAGATACAATAATATGAAAGAAAATTAGTATTTTATGTTATATTTTGAATTATATAATATGTTTATGTTTTATTTAAATAAAATTATTTTATATTTTTTTAATTTATAGTATACATAGTCACATACAAAACAAACAACAATCTTGATAGCCACTTGCATAATAAAACCTAAAAAACCAATAAAAATTTTATATGTATAGAATCACTTCATATTATTAAATGTTTATAAATTTCACTGAAATAACATATAAATTAAAAATAAATTTATATTTTAATAATAAATTTAGTTTTATCCAAAACAAATCAAAACATAAACATAAAATTTTCATCTAGTTTTGCATTCAAAATTTATACTTTGAGAGTTTAAAATTTTCATTGCATGCACATAAAAATATGAAATTGTAGACTTATTTTTATTTTCATATATAAATTTTTATAAAATTAAATAATATTTCATTAAATTAATACCAATAAATAATCAAAACATTTATTCTTAATAACCATAGTTAAATTTATGGACTTAAAAATTCAAAAAATAAGGAAAAAATGCGCACCTGCATAATTTAGTTTTAATTTAAAATAAAATATTACCTATATAAAAACTATTATAATAATAAATATAATATTTAATTTATTTACCTTCAACACTTTCATTTTTCAACAATAGAAAAAATTATTTTATCTTTTTGAAGCCCTGCTCTTTCCAAATAAGAAACAAAACTTCACTAAACAAAACATTCAAGTTTAAAAAATAAAAAACCACTTACATTTGGAAAAAAATAAAAACAATCAAACATAAATATTTAAAAAAAATCAAAATAAAAATCCTTAAGCAAATGTTTTCCTTACTTTTGGATGATGCTTTCTGAACAAATGCATTGACACAGACCAAGAACATTTTTAAGAGTACCAGATCCTGTAATGGTTTAAAAAAATAAAAGTGACATACACACTAAGATAAAGATTAAATTATTTCACTTCAATTATTTCCATAATCTCATAATTTTATAATTAAATGTCATAGAAGAGTAAACTAAGTTGACTATAACCTAATTTACTAGACAAATTCACCTCTTAGCCTGCCAAGGTCATAACCTCAAAATTTGAATGTTCCATTCATCCTCAAGTATAGAATCATATTAATTAATTAATGGATGATATTTTTTAATAAATAATAAATTTATATATCTAATAAAATTCATAGATTCATACAACCCCATTTCAACCCATTTAAAGATGCCAATATAGACCAATAATTATGCTATCTATTTTTCCTCAATTTTAGATATTGTTGGAATATCATAACTAAAAAATAATATTACATTAATGAAAAATTTAACATAATGGATCTATTTTTTTTATAGAAATGATCATCCATTACTAATCACTACTTAAAACCTTATGTTTGGTAGCCCAAACAAACTATTTGACCCTTCTAGTTCTTCTAGATTAGCCCATTTAGACAACTTCACCACCTCAACAACCTCAAAAAAAAATCAACAAAACCTAGATCTCAACCATAAAATCATCTCTTCATTGGTCATCTTGGATTGAACTCAAGAGTTTGATTACATGATGGTTAGTGTGTTTATTTTCGTATGTATAAATATATTGAACCAAAAATAAAAGGGTTATCATTTTTTATTCCCTCTACCTTTTTTCCTCTTCCATTTATTCTTTGCATGTTCATACACTCCCAAAATATTTTAAGGGAGTAATTTTATAGGACAATTATCATTTAAGATAACCAAATAAGTTTTCAAGCCCAAATCAAACCTTTTTTATTTTATTCAAATAACACATTTATTCAAAAGCATCCCTAATAATGTTCTTAATGACATGCAAGTCAAAATTATTGATGGATGTTAAAAAGATAATTTTTATACATTGTATAATCTTATTTTTAAGGGGTGTATTTTAATTAGTCTCATATACAATTATACTTATAGGAGCGGGGCATAATTATTATAGCATGTCTTCAATGAGCTTCCCAATCTACACTTGCACTTTTCAAATCAACTCCATCCAAAAACTTCCTCCCACTCACTTTGGCTCTATAGACACTAATTTTATGGGAGGTGATAGGGAAATACTAGCACCCATCTCTTTTATGGATTTCCATGGCTAGAAAAAAGTTTGGAAGAAACTAAAATGTGGGGAACTCATCAAGTTCATGGAGTGAGTCACGAAGGACAATGCGAAGGTTGCCCATGATTTTGTTATATCTTGAAACAAACATAAAGTGACCATTCATGAAATAAGAATCAATGTTTCTAAGAAATATATTGGTGAAGTGAATGATATGTCGTATGAAGGCACCAAGTTGTTTAAATAATAAATAAAGAAATAGGAGATGATGCAATGCTTCTTCTAAATGAATGAATTTTTAAAGATTGATTAAAAAGGCTTCCCGTAGGAAGATCTCCTATGCTACTAGCCTAAAATTTGTATTTGAGTCATGTGATACATGATGATTGAAGTTAAATGTACTCTTATATTTTCCCACCACTTTTTGTTTTTTAATAATTTTATTGGCTACAAAATTATTCTACCTTTCTTTCTACTTAAGTCCCTCAAAAGCACTATTTTTATGCATCAATTAAATTAATCAAACCCTATTCTCCACAAAGGGTTGATAGTTATCATTATCAATCATATCTAATCCCTACATGGTTAGGAGGTTTCCCCTCAAGGATCTTCTTCTAGGGAGGACTCCCCAGTAGAGGATCGCACCTTGAGATCCTATCATCCCTATCAATGCACTCCTAGGTTAGCCTTTATAAGTCCCCTCCTGATGACCTCCATCTTAAGTTATTCATCCCTAAACCTAAGCTTATTTTACTCAAAGTGGGTACCCTATAGGAGACTACCCATAAAGGGAAAGCCATTCTAAATGATGAGATGGAAAGAAAAAAATTATAGCTAGAAAAATTTAATTCCAAGGTTTAACGAGTATGGATGGCCTTTAACAGACTCATTCAAGACTATAACTCTTTTTCATAGACAAGTCTATTCCATATTTCAATATTTTTTTCAATCTACCCAACCTACCCAATCCCATATCATTCAATTACCTAAAGCCGATCCCCCTCTAGGTTCCCCCAAGGGATTCCCCCCTAAGCAATCTCCCTTATAGGTAAAAATTTATAAGCAACCCCATATGATATTCCATAGAAAAGTTGTTGATGGTCCTAGGAATCACACTTTGGAAAAGGTTTCTAAGGTAAAATAGAATCCTAGTGAAGAACCCTAAAGATGCTAAAAACCCGCTAAAGGGAATTTCCTCCTAAGTCTCTTTTTTGTTTCCTATTTCTTTGGATCTTAGTTTAGTACTATAGTCTTTTGTTATTTTTATTGTTCAAAATTTTAATGGCTTATTTAAACTTTTTATATTGCACTTTGGTGGTTCCAAGGTCCCTATAAAACTTGGTTTTTAACATATCAAATAAAAAATGATAATTAGTATCCATTTTACAACTCTTATTTATTTGTACTACAAAGTAAATCTCATTTGTTGAATCAATAATTATAAGACCCTTAATAAATTTATAGTAATTTATCTAATTATAGTGAAATGAAATTGACTAATAGAGTTGTATTTCACCAAAAAAATAAAGTTATTCCTTACATTAGTTTACAAATTCCTAACCATAGAACTATGACAATATTTGATCAGTAAGCTAAAAGGATTCATCTATTATAAGATGTATTTATTAGGTTAAAAATATCTCCAACCCGTTATAAACCTAATAAAACCAAATTCACACCACCTGAATAACCCATGATGATTCATCTATATGAATAAACTAAAAATAAATTCATCATGGGCTACCATTCTCCCCCTTCTAAACTTATTATGATAGGGCTCTCCAACCCCACTACCAATGCTATACTGAATGAACTCATATCCACATTAGTGGGTCACATTATATATTGGGATAAAAACCAAGATTCTTTCCAAACTTATCCTCTTATTTGTGGGATGATCTCAAACCTCAATAATGAATGTCACTCCTCTTTTATTACTATCCTAATGGGATCTTACCAATTGTCACAGTATTAATCCACTTCTCATCCCACTAGATTTACACCAAGCCAAAAACCTAGGGATATTATTAAATTTCGAATCCCCAATCAGGTGTAAAAAAATGTGAATCATCATAATAAACATCCTACTCATGTTCACATTAGTGTTCATTTCCTTTTTATTTTTTAGACATTATGGTGGTTAATATACCACCACCTATGGTTCTTCCTAACTACAATATAGCCAATATTCCACCCACATATTTTCCATGCATTAGGTGTCAACTAAGGAACCTCATTATAAATACCTACCATTTTATTATCACATGTTATCTAAATCCACATATAAAGATAGTTATTTTCTCATATACCATACTTCCTACACTTAGGAAATAAATTTTGCTTATGGTGGGGTTTTCCCCACTTTTTATCCAACTCCTCTTCCCTAAGCTTATCCTTACACACCTTCAATGGATTTTATGACCATTGATACTTTTGATGAATATATGTATGAACCTCTTTATCAAAAAATTTGAGGGGTTATTCTTCCACATCCATTTCTTGAACTTCTTAAATAAAAATGGAAGGAAGAGCCAAATTCACATGTTAAAGAATATAATGTAGCCATTAGAGTTATTTTATATTTGGATGTGATAGTGTCAAAAAAAATTCAAATTACTCTTGAAGTAATTTAATTATATTGGTATTATCACCTCTTGGAGGCTTCCATCTATTATTTTTGATAACTTATCATTGAATAATTGAATTTTTTGACATGAACAAGTTGGTTTGAATTGATAGATGAGAATTCATACACATTAAGAAATAATCTATTGAGTCTTTTTCCCACTTTATTACAAGGTGAATAAAAGTACTATATTAGTATATTTGTGCTTCACACATGTACTAGATACATTTGTGTGATAATTTATTACACTTTGTTAATAATAAAAGATAAGGAATATGTCTATAGGTTTCCCTAAAGATCATATGACATAGTGTTATAAAATACACTTATAATATAGCAAATATCCATAAATAGCAGATATAGGACCTCTGTATCAAATGGATGAATCATTACCTCTAAAAAAAATAGTAGGGGTTATCAAAACACTAATAAAAATAACCCCAATAACATAGGTCCCAATATTATAAACCATAATTGAAATGTTACCATACCTAGTGTGACATACCAACCCAAAAGGATAAATGTTGTAAATAAAATAAAAGTAAAAATAACTACAATAAGAACATAGGTGTAATAAATTAAAACCCTCCACCTAGAGTTTACAAATTATATTTTAACTATCTACCACATCACAAAAATTAGCATAAAAATCAATATAAAAAACATGACCAAAGCCAAAATGCACAATTCAGAAACCATTGTTTATATGTAAATAAAAATAAGCAAAGGTTTGGTCAATAAAAGCATGACCAAATACTAAGTGATTATGATCCCAATGTGTATTTTATTTTTCATAGGATTATCATTCATTATAGTTTAACATGTAGGGAGTATAAAAATTTCATTTAATAACTCTCTAATGATAAATTATAGACATTTATAGAAATGATTTTTGGAGTTGTGAATGTTAAAACCCAACCTTTTCTTATGGCCCTTTAATGCCTAAAAATTATAGCTTATGTATTTACTAAAACCAATTCCCTAACCATAAATAATGAAATGATCAAAATGTGTTATAAGATAATTGTATCAACTATCCCCTATCATTGGGAACTAACAATGTTGGGGCCTTGGCATATGCACCAATAAAATTTGATGTGGCCCTTGTATATGAACTTATGAAAATAATATGATGATAATTTTCATATAGTTATAAATTAAAGAATATTATAACATAATAACTCAATAAAGTGAGTATCAACCATACATTCCTTATCTCACCAAAATATTAGATGTTGAAATTCAAGGAAATGCCAAAACCATGGGGAACTATTACATTGTTAATACCTTCACAAATAATTTTTCCACATTTAATTCATCAATATACTTAAGAACTCACCTTCCCATCATACTAATTTTTTTTATACCTTAGGTCTTCACCATATGGATAGTGTAGAATCCCTTCTAAAATCCAAGATAACCCATATATATGTGACCATGTATCCTCTTGGTAAAGATTCTATGTGTGATATATATTTGTTTAATATTATGTGCCTACCTCATGATACCAACATGGATAGAAGAGGATATCCTACCTTATACTTAAAAAATTTGATCTAAAAAACTATGTTAAATGGTGAATGGTTAATGATGGGGCTACAATCAATATAGTCCCCTTTTTAATTTCTTAAAACAAATTTTTATGTAGAAACTACATATTACACAACTAAGGACACCTTTTATGGTTATGATAGCCTAAAATCCACTTCAATTGGGACCATAGTGTTACCTATCACTTTGGGTCCTAAAATAGTTCATATTAAGTTTTATGCCATAAATAAGGGAACTAATTATAAAATGATGCTATGGAGGCCTTGTATTTTTAGGATGAATACAATCCATTCTAATATCATATAATAAATAAAATTATTTTATTTTGGAAATAGTTTTGTATCCCAAAGACATCAAAAACCATTTTATGTTCATCAATAAAATCTTAAGAAAAGTGTGGTCATTTATATTTAGTATCACTTACCTATAAATTATATATTGAATCTTCCCCATATACTAAGTAAAAATATCCCATTGCAACTATGACATGTGTATTAAAATAAATATTCAATAGTAATAAGGCATCTCTAAGAGAGAATATTGAGGAAAAACTCATATGAATATGGAGAAATTTAGTTAATAAAAAATTGTAATAATACCAGCCATATTGAATAGGTTTATGGTTGATATCATTAATATACTAGTGAAGAATAAACCAACTACACTCCCCTTTGAACCACATGGGGGTTGGACCTATAAATATTTCAATTATTAAGACTTGTGAATGAAATAATGTTTGTATGTTTGATCTTATAAAAAATAAGAGAGACTTATTGAATAACATAAAAATTATTTATCTTCAAGTGATAAATGGATGATCTGTTATGATAGGGAAAAAATATGTTTAGGTATAAGGGTGTGTTTCATCTTGATTTACACTAGAGTAAGGATCATGCCCTTTATATTTCTAATTTATTTTTAGAGCACCAAAAATGGACCATAGTACAAATATATATTATTATGAAGGCTAATTTATATGAGGTTAGGTGTTTAAAACCTAAAAATTTAAGGTGAGTAATGTTTCTTCACTAATTAGGTTTCATATATTTATTAAAAAATATAAACATCTTCATATATAAATAATATTGCACAAGAAGTGGATAAAGATTTTGATTCCATTTTTATAGAGTCTATCCATATAGAGAGTAACCAACTATTTGACTCATTATATGAGTCCTCTTATTAGTTTTTCTCTCATCAAGAAATACTAGAATTTGAATTTATGGTGTTTGTTAGACCTCAACTAGCTATCTAAAATATTTTGAATGATAAAATTATTTCCCACATAAAAGTTGAAAGTCACCCTCTTTCTTATAATATAAAGAAACTAATGATTCAATTTTATAATTCTTGTGAGTTTAAGATAACCTCCCATAATATCACCATATGAAAGGTTTTACCTTCACATTTCATCCCTTATCTGCCATCATAATGGATTGTAAAGATTCATATTTGAAAATTAAGGATTATGACTCCTATAAGGAATAATGTGAGGTATTTAATATGGATGATGAAGTTTTTACTCTTCCTCCTACCTCATAATAATTTTATAAAAAATAAGAGAGACTTATTCAATAACATAATAATTATTTATCTTCAAGTGATAAATGGATGATCCGTTATGATAGGGAAAAAATATGTTTAGGCATAAGGGTGTGTTTCATCTTGATTTACACTAGAGTAAGGATCATGCCCTTTATATTTCTACTTTATTTTTAGAGCACCAAAAATGGACCATAGTAAAAATATATATTATTATGAAGGCTAATTTATATGAGGTTAGGTGTTTAAAACCTAAAAATTTAAGGTGAGTAATGTTTCTTCACTAATTAGGTTCCATATATTTATTAAAAAATATAAACATCTTCATATATAAATAATATTGTACAAGAAGTGGATAAAGATTTTGATTCCATTTTTATAGAGTCTATCCATACAGAGAGTAACCAACTATTTGACTCATTATATGATTCCTCTTATTAGTTTTTCTCTCATCAAGAAATACTAGAATTTGAATTTATGGTGTTTGTTAGACCTCAACTAGCTGTTTAAAATATTTTGAATGATAAAATTATTTCCCACATAGAAGTTGAAAGTCACCATCTTTCTTATAATATAAAGAAACTAATGATTCAATTTTATAATTCTTGTGAGTTTAAGATAACCTCCCATAATATCACCATATGAAAGGTTTTACCTTCGCATTTCATCCCTTATCTACCATCATAATGGATTGTAATGATCCATATTTGAAAATTAAGGATTATTACTCCTATAAGGAATAATGTGAGGTATTTAATATGGATGATGAAGCTTTTACTCTTCCTCCTACCTCATAATAATTTTATAAAAAATAAGAGAGACTTATTGAATAACATAAAAATTATTTATCTTCAAGTGATAAATGGATGATCCGTTATGATAGGGAAAAAATATGTTTAGGCATAAGGGTGTGTTTCATCTTGATTTACACTAGAGTAAGGATCATGCCCTTTATATTTCTACTTTATTTTTAGAGCACCAAAAATGGACCATAGTAAAAATATATATTATTATGAAGGCTAATTTATATGAGGTTAGGTGTTTAAAACCTAAAAATTTAAGGTGAGTAATGTTTCTTCACTAATTAGGTTTCATATATTTATTAAAAAATATAAACATCTTCATATATAAATAATATTATATAAGAAGTGGATAAAGATTTTGATTCCATTTTTATAGAGTCTATCCATATAGAGAGTAACCAACTATTTGACTCGTTATATGATTCCTCTTATTATTTTTTCTCTCATCAAGAAATACTAGAATTTGAATTTATGGTGTTTGTTAGACCTCCACTAGCTGTCTAAAATATTTTGAATGATAAAATTATTTCCCACATAGAAGTTGAAAGTCACCCTCTTTCTTATAATATAAAGAAACTAATGATTCAATTTTATAATTCTTGTGAGACTAAGATAACCTCCCATAATATCACCATATGAAAGGTTTTACCTTCACATTTCATCCCTTATCTGCCATCATAATGGATTGTAATGATTTATATTTGAAAATTAAGGATTATGACTCCTATAAGGAATAATGTGAGGTATTTAATATGGATGATGAAGCTTTTACTCTTCCTCCTACCTCATAATAGTTTTATAAAAAATAAGAGAGACTTATTGAATAACATAAAAATTATTTATCTTCAAGTGATAAATGGATGATCCGTTATGATAGGGAAAAAATATGTTTAGGCATAAGGGTGTGTTTCATCTTGATTTACACTAGAGTAAGGATCATGCCCTTTATTTTTCTACTTTATTTTTAGAGCACCAAAAATGGACCATAGTAAAAATATATATTATTATGAAGGCTAATTTATATGAGGTTAGGTGTTTAAAACCTAAAAATTTAAGGTGAGTAATGTTTCTTCACTAATTAGGTTCCATATATTTATTAAAAAATATAAACATCTTCATATATAAATAATATTGTACAAGAAGTGGATAAAGATTTTGATTCCATTTTTATAGAATCTATCCATATAGAGAGTAACCAACTATTTGACTCATTATATGATTCCTCTTTTTAGTTTTTCTCTCATCAATAAATACTAGAATTTGAATTTATGGTGTTTTTTAGACCTCAACTCGCTGTCTAAAATATTTTGAATGATAAAATTATTTCCCACATAGAAGTTGAAAGTCACCATCTTTCTTATAATATAAAGAAACTAATGATTCAATGTTATAATTCTTGTGAGTTTAAGATAACCTCCCATAATATCACCATATGAAAGGTTTTACCTTCACATTTCATCCCTTATCTACCATCATAATGGATTGTAATGATTCATATTTGAAAAATTAAGGATTATGACTCCTATAAGGAATAATGTGAGGTATTTAATATGGATGATGAAGCTTTTACTCTTCCTCCTACCTCATAATAATTTTATAAAAAAATAAGAGAGAATTATTGAATAACATAAAAATTATTTATCTTCAAGTGATAAATGGATGATCCGTTATGATAGGGAAAAAATATGTTTAGGCATAAGGGTGTGTTTCATCTTTATTTACACTATAGTAAGGATCATGCCCTTTATATTTCTACTTTATTTTTAGAGCACCAAAAATGGACCATAGTAAAAATATATATTATTATGAAGGCTAATTTATATGAGGTTAGGTGTTTAAAACCTAAAAATTTAAGGCGAGTAATGTTTCTTCATTAATTAGGATTCATATATTTATTAAAAAATATAAACATCTTCACATATAAATAATATTGTACAAGAAGTGGATAAAGATTTTGATTCCATTTTTATAGAGTCTATCCATATAGAGAGTAACCAACTATTTGACTCATTATATGATTCCTCTTATTAGTTTTTCTCTCATCAAGAAATACTAGAATTTGAATTTATGGTGTTTGTTAGACCTCAACTAGCTGTCTAAAATATTTTGAATGATAAAATTATTTCCCACATAGAAGTTGAAAGTCACCCTCTTTCTTATAATATAAAGAAACTAATGAATCAATTTTATAATTCATGTGAGTTTAAGATAACCTCCCATAATATCACCATATGAAAGGTTTTACCTTCACATTTCATCCCTTATCTGCCATCATAATGGATTGTAATGATTCATATTTGAAAATTAAGGATTATGACTCCTATAAGGAATAATGTGAGGTATTTAATATGGATGATGAAGCTTTTACTGTTCCTCCTAACTCATAATAATTTTATGAATAAAATTCCTCAATCATATAGGACATTATTAACATTAAATTTTGGACTGAATAACATTTAATAATCCTTAATCTAGGATATTCACTCTCACTTCAAGAGGTAGAAGACCATAATATATTTCATACTAAGTTCTCAAAATATTTTTTGTTATCCTAAGAAAACATAATGATAATTCATCCTAAGGTGGTGGTCCACAACATAGCCACTATGTTTCATGAAAAACTTGTTAAAAAAAATCTCAAACCCATTAAACTAAGGTTGCATTTATGATCAAATATGTCATCAAAATTATCAAATTTGGGTTCATTAAACTCATGGAATACACCAAATTTAGGTGTAACATTGTTGATGTTCTCAACATAAGTATAAAATCATGATATTTATGAGTCCATAATATGACTCATAATATCCAAATAATTACCTCTTTTTCCCCCATCAATCATTCCCTAAAGTTGATTTATATGTTAATGTTAGAACTCATAGTTGATTTAAAGTAAAATATGGGATAGTTATCTTGATTATTATTTGAAATTTACTATTACTATTTTAATATTTAAAGACATAAATGAATGTAAATCCTATGTTTTTAAAGATATGAGTATCATAAATTAGGGTATAAATATGAAATAAATATAACCATTGATCTATTACATAATTGACTAAATTTGAATTTTCTAAAAATAATAATAAATAATGTAAATGACAACTTAACTAGAAAATGACTAAGACAAATGATCTACAGGCTAAATATTGGAGAAAAAGTTGGTTTGAGTGTCACAAATAGGATATAAGTGTAAAATACCCTTCTAAATAGTATCACCCTAACTGGATAATAGTGCCATGTGGTACTAGTGTCCTTATTTTGGCACCAGTGTCCTCTATACATAGCTATTTTGAACTTTCAAGTACACCTATGTCTGGGTCTGCCAAGCTTGTTCTTATGTGCATGAATTTTGAAACCCTATATATGACATATTTTCACTAATTTTATGACCAAAACCTAATCCTCCATGTTTTTTGGGTATTTGGTTGATACAAGTAGTAAAGTGTATTTTAGTGTGGTAGTCTAGACATATTCAACACTGCACTATAATGAGGGTTGCCTACATACCAATACTATGAAGAGGGATAAATCTTAGTGTCATTATGCCCACTTAAGTAATAATTCAAGTGCAAGTAAATATAGTATTATTTTAGACTTGAGTTCTTTAAATGTGCTTAAGACTAAAAATATGAGTAATCTAAGCTTAGGAATGTTGTAGATGGTAGTATGTAGAAGTAGGGTAGAATAGAGATTGATAATCTTAATTATGAATAACTTATTATAAGTTTATATATGTAATTTGAATTTGATTTGCATCTATCAGTTAGAGGTATAAAACTCATGTATATATTGTTCTAGTGTTTTTTAGGTGCTAAAAGAGGTCTAGGCTAACCCTAGGTCATCTAATATTTGAAAATATATATGTTTATGGAAAAAAGAGGGAAAATATAGTAGCACAAAAATTATAAAACTAGTTCCATGTGGTGTTATTATCCCTATTATGGTGCTAGTGTCCAAGTGGTGGAACCTAAGGTATAAAGGGCCAAGATGCAAGAATGATGATCTAGGACTACATTAAGGGTGACTAGGTATGCATGTGGCCCACATAAAGTCTAGATAAGTGTGAAAATAAGCCAAAATATAGGTCTAGGGATAATATATGGATAGGCGGTCTCAAGTAGAAATCTTAGCACTCAAGTGTCATTTTTAGGTGATTACATCCCCCCACTTTATTCTAGAAATGCAACAAAATAAAATGACTATGGTAAAGGAAAAATAAGGATAATTAAACTTAATTAAGAGGAAAATCCAATGAATTTAGATCTAAGTATGTAAATAAATCTCCATTATGTGTCCTAAAAGTGACAAATGCATAGATTAGTCCTTACTTAAGATGTATCAAAAACAAAGACAAAACTGAGCAAAGAAGTAAAACTGAGTAAAACTAATATAAAATCAAATAAAATGGATAAAAGAGAAGAAAGGAACAAATAAACCTCACTAGGTATGTGAATCAATGAATAAACTTGGTGACAAATTACATGTGTACATAAATATAGTGACAAGTTAGTGAATAGCTTGGACTGAGCTTATGGCTTGCTCAATCCTCATGTGTTCAATCTAGTTTTGACTCCATCATTACCCACCACTAATTTGTGGATCATTATCTATGAATAACTTATATTAGACTAATGGTGTGTTCAACCCTCTCATCTAGGTGGCTTAATAACTAAACTAGACTATGACTCCATCATTTCCTACCCATGTGTATTATATGCATCTAAAACTAAAACTATGTGATGTAACTAGAAATGTCTAACTGGAAATATCTAATTAGAGATGTCTAATTAGAGATGTCATCTATGTGTCCACTTAGGTATATTAGGAAGCTTTAGGCCACTCAATAATGCCAACTACTATAGATGGAGTAAGGCATGAATCTAGTGTACAACATAGAATATGGTGTTTAATGTATACAACATAGAGAATGACATGGATTTTGTCATTCCATTTGATCAATTGGTATGTAAATGATCATATATAAATATTGTGCCATGCACATGTACCTAAATCTAATATCTAATCATATATATTTTTGACTAAGATGTAATAATATATGTGAGTATCTAAACCAAAAATGGGAATGGTCATGATGTGTATGATACCCACAATCTGAGTAAACTGGTATGAATCTAAGATAAACTAATATAAATCTAAGCTAAATTGGTAGATTTATAATTGAACCTGTACAAACCTAGACAACACCTATATTACTTTTATGGACAATTTAGATTATTTTGAAAATGAAACTACTAGACAATATTATCATATATTGGATAGTAGCACCATATGGTGCTAGTGTCAAAATTTGGGTGCTAATATCTAGCTATTCTAATTTATATACAACTATAATAGATCTATGTGTCACTATTTCCTACCATGTTTACCTGAGTATGATTTTTATAATTTAAATCTATGTGATGAAAATTATATTGTGAGTGCATTCTAATAATCTAATCTCTATGACAAATCCCTCTAAATGCCCCCTCTTTTGAAGGTAGTTGTTGAACTTGTGTAAGAACTGACCTAAAAATAAAAACTCTATAAAATGTGTGTTAGCTAGAGAATATATGATATATGTGTAATAATCTAATATAATATGCATAAATAACATTGAAATACAAAGATGAGAGGGTTGAACACATTGTGTTCAACCCTAGTTTGTAATGTAGGTTATGTCTAACATTCACAAAGATGTCAAGATAGATATAACAATGTATGTAATAAAAAATGATCAATATCTAAGCAGATACTTAGGGGGATGGGTCATGATGTACATCATGGTACCCAAGTATGAAGGGGAGATGCATGAGGTTCCCCATGGAATCTATAATTGGAGTGTGTAATAAGCAAAATACATGTGTCATGGTCATGATTCATACAAGAAAATATACATACAACACACGTGAGGATTGTAAAGTAGGCCAAGGGGAAAAAATACAAGGGACTTGGGCATATGTCACTAAATATGAGAAATGAAGACATATACAGACATGTTCAAATGTCTATATATGCAAATAGAAAGCAAGTTGGCTTATATCCACTTGGGAGAACATATTCAAATCTCTATATACATAACTAGGAAAACACACAAAACAACATGAGCACATATCCAAAGAATACATAATATGAAAACAAGTGTTTTATATCCAAAGAGAAATGACATATTCAAATTCCCTTGAATATCATAAGTATATATATAATCAAATCTAAACTATGAAAGATATAAATGAAATTATTCATGAACATGCAATACAAATCTGTGTAAGATCCAAGAGGTACATATGTTGACTAAAGTAGCAACAGATGACCAAAAATATGAGTAAGTGTAGCATGATAAATATCAAGATATAACTATTCCAAAGATATGATGTAGATTATATAAATATGTAACCTATCAATTGAAACTATGTATAAGGTGCCCTAGATAGATGAATGTGTCAAATGAAGAACCCATGCATCTATGTATATGCCCCTAGTGGGTATATAATAGTAAATAAAGATTAATGTAGTGGAAATTAGTCTTGTACGTAATCTTCAAGAACTTAAAAATAACAAGTGAAGAATATAAGTATGATAAAACTGGTTATACTAAGAAATCTAGCATATGTAGTATCTGAAAAATATAAGAAATGTAAACATGGAAACACACACAATCTATAATTTTATGTATTTCTTGAGTAAATATTTAAATGTTTTTGCATTTTTTAAATAATATATTATTATTTTTATTTTCTATAAATAATTTATGTACATGCAACATGAAAATAAAACTATATATAAGAATCAAGAAATAATGAAAGTATGTACAAGAAGGGAGGAACCATACTAATCGATGAGTCTCATGGGAAACTCACTATAAATATAGATTATTTTAAATAAAGGAAAAATGATCATGTGTGTTTTATGAAAATGTAATAATGGTCCTATAACATTATATACTAAGTGATCTATAACTGGCACTACCTATGAAGTGGTGCTAGGAATCTATGAAACTAACTGTGGTTTCCTATGAACTGTAAGGGTCATAAGGACCCATTTGATAGAATATTTTGTAGATTGAATAGATTTTTGGTAGTATAGATATTGAGAGGGATGGGGTTGAATTATTTTCTTTTAAACAATCCTTCAATTTTATTTAGCATTCATGAAGCATTTATTCACATACATACATTAACAAATACACAAACAAACATCTCTGAAATCAAACAACATAAGAACACAAAAATATGTGGAAACCATATTGGGTAATAAAACCCATTGATACACAAATTTTACTATAATCATATAATCAATGGATCAAAATTTAGTGAGGCACCAACCCCTTACTAGTCAAGCCCCAACTCAACTAGTCCTTTAGGAAGCTCCAACTTGCAAGGAGGATCCAACCCCCTAGGTAACTTAGAAAAAATCAAATACCTTGAACCTCTAATCACCTTTTAAAACATTACATTCACTCAACAAGATATTACCACCTTGTTTTTCTCTTCTCACTCTTTTGTGTCTCTCAAATAACCCTTTAGGCCTTCTTGATCAACTAACCCCTTCTTTGGTAGAATTAGGTCATATAGATTTGCACATTAGCTTTAGGAAAATAATTATAAATTCGTGAGAAAATAAATAAATCTAGTTTTTAGTATTACATCCATCTACCTAGTTTCTAAACCTCTATATCCTTTGCTCATGTCCTCAATATTTTAACTAGTCAAATTAGGCACATTAGACCTTCTCTTTATACTTGACTCTTGCTCTCACCCATATTGGTCAGCCAAGAACCTATATAAAATTTGGTCACCTTTGGAATACATAAAAAACATGTTTCACAAGTGAAACATCCACTACATAGGTCAATCAGTACACTTAATGGCCAAAACCACTATTAGGCCTAATAGAGACCTAATGCAATTAGGCCTTCTCAAAGTACACGTTTCACCTTGACCACATTGGAATAACATAAGCCTTAAAAATACATTAAAAAATTCAAAAATTATTAAATAGACCCATTATAATCTTAATTTATGTCCCCATCATCATTTAATTCATTTCACTCCTTGAACCACATAATTAGGTCTACTCACAATTAGGCTTTCTTACTGCCAAAACATTTGTCTTAAAAATCTGATGCATACGATAATATTTGCCACATAACCCAAACAAAAAATAACATGGATAGAACCTCCATGACCTCAGTGTCATCACCAAGTCCATTGGATTTCACAATATAGGTTAAAACACCTCAAACTGGTCAACTTCATATGCTCACTTAGAATTGCACACAAGCCTTAAGAACCTAGTCAAAAGTCTTTGACTTTTCACACTTTCATAGGAGTTTATCATGCATAAATTTAAAAAAAAATAAAACTATGAGACATATATAATAATTTAATGTGAATTTTATTCTTCAAATCTATGAAAAAATACTCATGAACATCATTCTCACTTACACATAGAAATCTACCTAGCTTCAAAAACATAGTCATGAAGATCAAGATTTAGAACACATATGTGAACAATTTTATGAAATTCCAATGAGTATATATATATATATATATATATATATATATATATATATATATATATATATATATATATAACACAATGGAGTTTGTGTAGGGTGAAATCATGAGATTGGTTTGTAAGACCAATATGTGTGTGTGTGTGTGTTAAACATTATTATTATTATTATTATTATTATTATTATTATTATATATATATATATATAATAAGGTTTAACGCACACACACACATATTGGTCTTACAAACCAATCTCATGCTTTCACCCTACACAAACTCCATTGTGTTACACATATCACATCAAGAACAAATTTTTGTTTAAATATGAGCATCATCAAAAATTATAATCCAAATGTATATTATAAATAGGTCTTGAAATATATATCCATGAAAATTGATCAATCCTTAATCCATTTATAACCCATCCCTAACCTCATTCTCACTTCTACCTAATTTTCTCACTATCTTCCTTATTAAGCCTATTTAATGATAGGTCAACTTCTATGATTATTTTATCATATTTAAGATATATAAGCTTCTCATAGAATTACATGGGCATAAAATATAAGTATTACACATCATCCTACAATACTTTTTATGCTTTGAACTGGTCAACCTTGCCTACACCATCAGAAATCTAGGAAATGTGGGGTTTCCTATAGATTCCACTCACTTTTTTGGCATACCAAAACCACTTGGATAAAATTTGAAGATTAATATACATGTTCCAAACATAAAACTAGGTCAACCAAAATATTATGATCAATACAACAAGATATTTCATATTGGGTCATAATGAGGGTTTTAGGAGGGTTTAGACTGCCTTCCATTCTTAACAATCATTCATAAATGATTACCCATAAAATCCAAAAAAAATGATAGGAAATTTATTATATAACCCTTACCTGAATTCCATTAACTTATCATCATCTCATGTAAATTTTTCATGTGCCAATGAGCATAAGAAAATATTTTTTGGGTCTGTAACACCCCATTCTATGCACACGAAAAACCTCAACACTAATTTTCATGATTTTTCCTTTAGGATATGACCTAAATTTTTTTAAACACACTTAATAAAACCTCTTACACCTATTTGAATTCTCTCAAGAGATATATCACATTGTAAAATGAGCTTGACTCCTCATTATGCCAAACTAGGTCTCTTTATAGAATAGGCCTTGAACTGTTAGTCATACTTAGACCTTGAACACACCTTAAAAATTATTTAAATACTCTCAATAAATCATCCACATGTCAAATTATCTCATAAAATTTCCACAAAATTCTAACATTCTTGACACGTCTCATACTACTGACCTCAACATTTTACCAGGCCTATGGCATCACACTAGGTCTCTTCAAGAAAAAACTAAGCTAAGAAATAAACTAGAAACCTTATTTGAAAATTTATATGACTCATAATTATTCTTACACAAAGTTATAAACTCTTATATTTATTTTATTGTTCAAAATTCATGAAAATTCACTGTGATTCATGAATACACCTTCTCACATAGATAGTCTAGGCTTTTCAAGACATCTAGTAATCAAGGATTTTAAACTCAAACAAGCTAAATATTAATGATGTCAACTAATAAAATTATTTAATAATTATTTTATAAATACAAGGCTAATCTCAGTAGGATTATGATCTTTTCACATCACAACATTGTGTCAAGACCTCATACAGAACTCAAAGATTGTTAAACCATGTTTGCTTACCTTGTATGCTCCTCAGGACTAGTGCTCAACAATATGCTTCCCTTATGTCTTTAAATTCACCTTGAAATTTCATAAACCTCATAATAATTACCAATTTTCCTTAAAATTATCTCTCAATATAGAGACAAAAGGTTTCCTTCAAATTTTATCTTATCATAAGACTTATTTATCACATACCATTTCACCATGCATAGCCTCAACTTTGACCTTGACATTAATGACATATATCCTAAATTTGACATCAATGAACACACCAATTCCTCAGAAAAAAAAAACATACCTTAACAAAATCCCCCTTTATTATTGATGGCAAACATTTATAGAAAGTTGATCATTCACAACTCCCCAAGTTGGATCTTCTTCAAACTGACCTTTCTTCCAAATTATAACTTTATCCCCCTTTGACATTAATGAAGATGCTTCTTGGAAACTATCTTATCTTTAGACCTATAAAAAAACACCTTTTCTCTCCAAATAAATTCATTATCTTTCTTTGATAAAAAAAACTCAACATAGATCAAGCTCACATAACTACTCTTGGAACATGATTGGTTCCCCTTACCTCTATAAGTTATTTAGACATTATCAAGACTATGACTTGGTTTGATCAATTCATCATAAAAAATATGTGTAACCTATCTCTTTTGATCACTCCTATAATGTAATATTTTTTTGAACCTTGGATCTGAATGTCAAACACAAAACTACCCCTAAGACCAAACATCCTTCATGCTCATGATCACTAGTTGGGTACCTCCATGAAACCTAATGGAGTCACCAATACTTTAAGGAACTAAAACAACATAAACTCATGATGTCCTTATTAGATTAAATTTTATTTAGGATCCTTTTATGCTTGAATTATTCAATCTCTATTTGAAAACCATCATGACTTGGTCTAGTTTACCTAACTTATTCATCCACAATATGAACTGATAGGGAGGATTCTTGATAATCATTTTCATCTGAACTATGCTCAATCATGGAAAATAGTCTACTTGGACTTGTAGACTAGTCATTATTCACCTTATCTACCTTTCATTTCCACTCACTATCTTGTCTTCTTTTTTGCATTCTAAGAGTCTCAAATTTCTTATTTTGGCTTGAGAATCCATGTCTATGGTACTTTGAAATATGACCAACCTTTAGAAAATTGAAACACACTGTTACTCTTGATGGAAACACACCATGACCCATACCTCTTGAATGATGACTCTCCTCATAGTTCCATGCATATTCATTCTTGGAGGGCCTTTTAAAATGCCTTGTTCTTGACCAAATTGGTTACATTAATAACAAAAACCATTAAAAAGGTTAGCATACCTTATAATATTAGGTTTTTAGATTATACTAGCCTTCATTATACTAACACCCTCATTTTTTAATTGATCATTGGCCTTCTTGATCACATTAGTGTTATTCTTTTGGAATCTATTGAAACCAAGGCATGTTTTATCATTATCAATCTTCTAATTACTCAAAATATTGTATAGATAATTGTTACTCTTTTAAAACCTCACAAAAGACTTAAGCTTACTTGATGACTAATTTATATCATCTTTCAAGGAATCCTCTTTAGTTATATACCTTACACATACTTCTTCTTTAGCTTTTAGACTTACAATCACAATCTCAAGTTGAGTCTCCACTTGTTTGATTATTTCTTCTTATTCCTTGGAGTTTTTTCTTAGTCTAACTTAAAACATGTTTATTTTCTCCTAATAGTATTTGAAAAGATACCTCATCAACCTATTATTATAATTCACCATCTTTAGATTTTATATAGAATTCATCAACTCAACGTCAAAGTCCTCCTTATCTTCCTCTTCATCTAAATCACCAATATCTCCACCAATCCATATGGACTCTTATTGATTTGAGCAGCTTGTTTCTTTAGCCATGAAGAGTATTTCATTGACATTAGGACCATAAAATTCAAGATCACTCTTAAAATCACTTCTCTCACTCTCATCATATGAGTTGTAATCTTCATTTCTGCAAAGACTTATTTTGTTCTTAAAAAACTTTTTCTTGTCATCATACCTTCTGAAGCTTTTCTTGCTCTTATCAGACCTATATGACTTTTTATCATCGTCATGACCTTCATCATGCTCTTAATCATCCTTTTCCTTACTATTATGAGGTCACTCATAGGAAAAGTGTCCATTCTCTCCACAATTAAATCATTTAAAGGGTAGCTTGACTTTGTATTTTCCTAAGCCTATCTTCAATTTTTTTGTAAACATAGTTATCAACTCATAATCATCAATATCAGATCCATCATTTTATTTAAATCTCTTATCTTGTGTCTTATTCTCCTTTGACTTATTTTCTACCTTGAAATAAACTTATTTCTTTGTAGGTCTTCCTTCACTTATCCTCATCTCATAGGTTGTTAGGGTCCATGAAGTCCATCTATATCTAGCTTCACTATATCTTTCATATCTTTAGAAATAAATACTTTACAATCAAACTTTGGATTTAGAGATCACAAAACATTTTGAAAAATAGTAGACTCTTTAAATTATTCACCTAGTCCTCTTATGATGTTGACCACTTCATTAACCCTCAATTAGTAGGTTGTAATGGTATCATCTTCACTCATCTTTAGGCTTTAAAACTATCTTTTATGGGTTTGAAACTTTGACAAGTTGAATTTTAAGTATCCATCATGGAGAGTCCTCAAATTTTCCCATATTTATTCATCAAACATACAATGTATTACCTTCACAAGTTTACCTTTGATAGGCCACAAATAATACCATTCATAGTTTTTAAATTATTGTTACTAGCTTTCTTATTTGTTACATTTGTAGGAGGAATAGGGGGTATAGTATACCCATATGAATTTTATTTCCAAAAATCATTAACTTTAGACATAAAGTATGTCCTCATCCTGACACTTGAAAAAGTATAACTGGATACATTAAATAATGAAGCATTGCTTGTATAAAAACTGCCTTGTTCTTGACTAGCCATTTTCATTTACTTAGGATTTACTTTAGGATATTAGGCCTTATTTAAAGGACCTACTTTAAAGGATCTAATTTTGTAATTAAATATACTAAAATGGGTTGGGGTGAATCAATTTCCTTGAAAAATTCCTTCAATTTGATTTAGCATTCATAAAACATTCATTCACATACATATATTATCTAATGCACAAATAAGCATCTATGAAATAAAACAACATAAGAACATACAACATATGTGGGAAACCCTATTTAGTAATAAAAAATAATTATTCATTACTTAGACTATAGTTCTATAACAAATGTATCAAAATTTAGTGAGGCACCAACCCCATAAGGGGCACCAAACTCTTATTAGTCAAGCACCAACTCAACTAGTCCTTTAACAAGATCCAAGTTGTAAGGATGATCCAACCCCTTAGATAAATCATCACCAAATTAGACAAATTAAAAATTTGATCACATTTTAAAACTTTTTTCTCACTCAACTAGAGATGACCACCTTATTTTTCTCTTCTCACTCTTTTATCTCTCTCAAACAACCCTTTAGGCCTTCTCACTCAACTAGCCCTTTATTTGGTAGAATTAGGTCATATGACATTGATCATCAGCTATAGGAACATAATTATAACTTCCTAACATGATAAATACATATCTATGATAGTCTTTAGTCCCTCTACTTGTTTTTTAAATCCTCACTATTTTATCTAGTCAAATTAGGCCTATTAGACCTTCTCTTTATACTTGACTCTTGCTCTCACCCATATTGGCTGGAAAAAACCTATAAATTTTATTCTCACCCTTGGAATATATCAAAAAAAAAATTCATAATTGAAAAATTCACTACATAGGTCAGTCATTACCCTTAAAGTCCAAAACCACCATTAGGCATACTAGAGACCTAATGCAATTAAGCCTTCTCAAAGGACACTTTTCACCTTGACCACCTTGTAACACTATGAAACTAAAAAAAATCATGAAAAAAATTAAAAATTATTAAAATATACCCATTCTAATATCACTTTAGGTACCCAACACCATTTACTTCATTTCACTCCTTGAACCACACAGGTCAACTCATAATTAAGCCTTCTTACTACCTCAAAGTCTATCGTAAAAATATGATGTATAAACTCAAATTTGAAACATAAAACAAAAAAAAAATCACATGGATAGAACCTCCATGACCCCAGTGTAATCACGAAGTCCATTATATTTCACAATATAGGGAAAAATACCTCAAACTAATCAACTTCATATGCTCACTTAAAACAACACACAAGCCTTAAGAACCCAGTCAAAAGCCTTTTACTTTTCACACGTTCATAATAGTATATAATGAATAAAAATGTTTTATATTTAAATTATTATACATATTGAAAAACATATTTTACATTTTATTCTTCAAATCTATGCAAAAAGACTCATGAAAATCATTCTCACTTACACATAGAAAACTACATGTAGCTCCAAAAACATAGTCATGAAGATCAAGATTTAGAACACATATGTGAATTTTTTTATTAAATTAAAATGGGTTTTAATTATAATTAATAATAATTATAAAATATTATAATAGATATGTTAAAATTTTCAATATCAATATTGGTCTTACAGACCAATCTCATGTTTTCACCCTACATAGACTATACTATGTTAGACATGTCACTTTGAGAATAACTTTTTGCTTGTCTATGAGAATCATAAAAAATTATAATCAAATTTAATATTATATATAGGTATTTATATATAAACCCATGAATTTTTATCCATCCCTAATCCATCAAAACCCATCCCTAATCTCATTCTCACTTTTGCCTAGTTTTCTCACTATCTTCCTCATTTGGCCTATTTAGCGATATGTCAACTTCCATGACTATTTTAGAATTAAGTTTAAAAAAAATTATAAAATTTAATGGTAAAAAAATATAAGTATTACAAATCATCTTCTAATACTTTTCATGTTTTGACCTTGTCAACCTTGCCTGTTACATCAAAAATATGAGAAATAAGGGGTTTCTTGTAGCTTCCACTCACTCTTTTGATAGACCAAAACCCCATGGAGAAAATTAGAAGAGTCATATACATAGTAAAAACATAAAAATAGGTCAAAATATCCATTATAATCCATATAAAACAAGATATTTCATATCAAGTCATAATGAGGGTTTTAGGATGGTTTAGACTACCTTCCATTCTTAGTAATCATTCGTAAAGGATTGCCCCTAAAATCTAAAAAAAATGCCAAAAAATTAAAAATAATACCCTTACCTAAATTCCATGAACCTTTCAATATTTAATGTAAATTTTTCATGTACCAATGAGTATCATAAAATCCTTATCAGGTCTATAACACTACATTTTGTGCACACAAAAAACCTCAATACCAATTTTCATGATTTATCCTTCAGGATATGACCTAAAACATGGTAAAAACAATTAAAAAACCCTATAAAACCTTAAAAAATTATCTCAATATATTTTTCACCTTGGTAAATGATCTTGACTCCTCATTAGGCTACACTAGGTCTCTTTATACATTAGACCTTAAATTGTTAGTCATACATAGACCTTGAACACACCTTAAAAGTTGTTACACTACTCTAAATAACTCATACACATGTAAAATGATCTCATACCATTCTCACACACTACTAACCTTATTCACACAAGTCTCAAACTATAAACCATAGCATAATACCAGGCCTATGCCATCATAATAGGTCTCGTTAAGTAAAGACTAAGCCAACAACTGACCTAGAAACCTTATCTAAAAGTTTATATGATTAATACACATTATTATACAAATTTATAAACTCTTATCATGATTTTACCATTCTTAATTCACAAAAATCACTATGATTCACCCATACACCTTATAGATCCACTATAAGCTTCTCAAGACACTGAGTACTCAAGGATTTTAGACTCAAACCTAATAGATCTCAATGATATTAACTAATAACATTATTCAATCATGATTTTATAAATATAATGTTACTATCAATAGGATTATGATCGTGTTACATCACAACATTGTTCAAAGACCTCATATATAACTCAAAGACTACTAAACCAAGTATGTTTACCTTGTATGCTCCTCAAGAATAATGCTTAATAATATTCTTCCCTTGAATCTTGAAATCAACCTTGACATGTCATCAAAATCAGAATAATTACCATATTTCCTTCAAATTATCTCTCAATAGAGAGATAAAATTTTGACTTCAAATTTTCTCGTCATAATACTTCTTTGTCACATATCATTTCACCATGCATGGCCTCAACTCTGACATTGACCTTAATGGAATATATCTTTAATCAGACATCAATGACAACACCAATTACTCAACACCAAAAATAATAACATACCTCAATAATATCCCCCTTTTTCATTGATGATAAATATTTACACAAATTCGATCATTCACAACACCTCAAGCTTGATCTTCTTGAAACTAACCTTTATCCCAAACTAAAACTTTATCCCCATTTGACATTAATAAAAATTAGTCATCTTCTTGGTAACTATATAATATTTGGACCTATAAAAACACAAATTTTCTCTCTAAGCAAACTTATTATCTCTCTTTGACAAAAAAACTCAACACAGATCAGGCTCACATACTTACTCTAAGAGCATGATTAGCTCCCCTTAACTATATAAGATATTCATACATTATCAAGATTCTTACTTGGTTTGATCTAGTCATCACAAAAACTCTTTGTAACCTATCTCTTTTAATCACTCCTAAAATAAACTCTTTGACTGATTGTTGGATCTCAATGTAAACAAAGAACATAAAAATCCCCTTAAGATAAGGCATCTATCTAAGTGCCTCCATAAAGCCTGATGGAGTCACTTCTACTCTAAAAAACTAAAAAAACATAAAGTCATGAGATTCCCATATGTCCTTACTAGACTAAACTTTATTCATGATCCTTTTAGTCTTGAATTCTTCAATCTCCATTTGAACACCATCATGACTTGGTCTATTTGACTTGACTTATTCATCCATAATTTGAGCTGATAGGGAGAATTATTGACACTCATTTTAATCTAAACTATGCTCCACCATGGGAAATATTCCACTTGGAATCATAGACTGGTCATTATTCTCCTTATCTACCTTTAGTTTCTACTAACTATCTTATCTTCTTTATTATATTTTAGGACTCTCAACTTTCTTGTTTTGGCTTGATAATTCATGCTTATACTACATTAAAATATTAACAACCTTTTTAAAATTAAAATTCACTATTATTCTTGATGAAAACACACCATTACCCATACTTCTTTATTGATGACTCTCCTCATAGTTCCATGTATATTCATTCTTGGAGAGCCTTTTATAATACCTTGGTATATGACTAAATTGGTTAAATTAATAACAATAACCATTAAAATGGTTATCATACCTTATAGTATTATGATACCTAATAGTATATGCCTTCATTATACCATTAACCTCATTATTTTAATGATCATTGACCTTATTGATCACATTAGTGTTCTTCTTTTGCTCTCCATTGAAACCAATGCTTGTTTTGTCATTAGTAGTCTCTTGACTACTCAAAATGTTGTTTAGATCATTGGTACTCTTTTAAAAACTCACAAATTACTTTACCTTACTTGATTCCTAATTAAATTTATCTCTTTAATAATCCACTTTAGTTACATACCTTACACATTCGTCTTATTTATCCTTTAGGCTTGTGGTCACAATCTCAAGTTGAGTCTCTACCTATTTGACTATTTCCTCTTGTTCCTTGGAGTTATTTCATAGACTAAATTCAAAAAATTTGATTTTATACTCATAGTCTTTTACAAAATTCCTCACCATCATATTCTTATTCACCATCTTCAGTTCCATAAAATTTATCAACTTAACCTCAAAGTTCACATCATCTTCCTATACATCTGAATCACCAACAACTCCACCAATCCATATGAAATCTTATTGATTTGAACAACTTGCTTCCTCAACCATGAAGATTAATTAATTTAAATCAAGACAATCACATTTAATATCACTCTTAGAATCACTTCTCTCACTCTCATTAGATGATCTACAATCTTCCTTGGTGTAAAGACTTCTTTTGTTCTTAAAAAACTTTTTGTCATCATACATTATGAATATTTTCTTGCACTTATTATACCTATAAGACTTTTTATCACCATCATTCCCTTCATAATTATCTTCATCATCATTTTCCTTATTATTATTAGGTAAATTTTTGGAAAAGTGTTCAATCTCTCCATAATTGAAGCATTTAAAGGAAAGCTTGCCCTTATATATACCTGAACCTATCTTCAACTTTATTGTAAACATAACTATTAAATCATCATCATTAATATCAGATTCATCATTATCTTTGAATTTTTTTTACCTTGTATCTTATTATCCTTTGACTTATTTTTTACCTTGAAAGTATCTTCCTTATTTTTAGGTCTTCCTTCATTTATCCTCATCTCATAGGCTATTAGGGTTCCATGAATTCCATCCATCTCAATCTTGTCTAGATCATTCATCTCTTCAATAACACATACCTTAGAATGAAGTTTTGGAGTTATAGATATCAAAAAAATCTAAAAAATAGTATACTCTTTCAATTCTTCACCTAGGCCTCTTATGATGTTGACCACTTCATCAACCCTCAATAAGTAGGTTGAAATGATCTCATCTTCATTCATTTTTTAGGATTTTAAACTATCTTCTCTAGGTTTATAAATTATACAACTTAACCCTTTAGTCTCCCTCATGTATATTCTTCAAATTTTACCATATTTAATTATTAAACATACAATTCATTACCTTCAAAAATTTTACCTCTGATATGCCACACATAATACCATTCATAGCTTTTGAATTGTTATCACTAGATTTTTTACCTGCTATATATGGGAGGAATAATGGGTGCATTATACCCATCCAAAAATTATTGAAAAAAATAATTAAATTTATACATAAAATATGTCCTCATATTGAAACTCTAAAAATCATAATTATATCCATTAAACAATGGAGCCTTGCTTGTAGAAAAACCACCCTATGTTTGACTAGCTATCTTCTCTTACTTAGGATATCCTTTAGGATATTAGATCTCTTTAAAATGAAATTATATAATAATATGGGGAATTAAATGGTTTATTTTAATCAATAATTCAATTTTCATTAGTACTCATGAGGCATTCATTCACATACATACATTAACCAATTCACAAACAAACATATATGAAAGAAAACAACACAAGAACACAAAATATATGTATTAAATATTATTAAGTAATAAAAACCACTAATATACCACTTCTAATATATTCCTATAACTAATATATCAAAATTTATTGAGGTACCAACCCCTTAATAGTCAAGCACCAACTCAACTAGTCCTTTAACAAGGTCCAAATTACAAGGAGGATCTAACCCCCTAGTAACTAAGAACCAAATTATATACCTTGAACCTTTGATAAAATTTTAAAACTTTTTTATCACTCAACTAGATATGACTACCTTATTTTTCTCTTCCCCCTCTTTTATCTCTCTCGAACACCCCTTTAGGCCTTCTCGCTCAACTAACCATTTCTTTGGTAGAATTAGGTCATATGACCTTGAATATAACCTATAGGAACATCACTAGAACTTAAGTACATTATAAATACATATATATAATATTATTCAATCCATATACCTATTTTCTTAAACTCTATATCCTTTGTTCATGTCATCAATATTTTATCTAGTCAAATCATGCCTATTAGACCTTTTCTTTATACTTGACTCTTGTTCTCACCCATATTGGTCTAAAAATAAACTCTAAAAACATTTAAAATAATTTTAATATATGAAAAACATGTTTCATAAGTGAAAAAACCACTACATAGGTGATTCATTACCATAAGGGCCAAAACTACCATTAGGCTTAATATAGACCTAATGCGATTAGGCCTTCTCAAAGAACACGTTTCACCTTGACCACCTTGGAACATTGTGAGACTAAAAAATAAATTAAAAACTTCAAAAATTATTAAAATATACCCCTAATAATCTAACCTTATGTACCCAACACCATTTAATTCATTTTACTCCTTGAACCACATAATTAGGTTTACTCACAATTAGGCCTTCTTACTGCCAGAAAGTCTTTCTTACAAATGTGATACATAGACTCAAATTTGACATATAACCCCGAAAAATCACATTTATAGAGCTTAAAATAACTTATTTTCATCATAAATTACATTATATTTCACAATATAGATCAAAACACCTCAAACTGATCAACTTTATATGCTCACTTAGAATTGCACACTCGCCTTAATAACCTAGTCAAAAGCCTTTGAATTTTCACACATTCCTAAGATTTTAACATGAATAAAAATGTGTTAAAATTAATATATGATACATATATAAAAAATTCATGTTAATTGGATTCTTTAACTCTATTCAAAAATACTTAGGAACATCATTCTCAATTACACATAGAAAATTGCCTTTAGCTCCAAAAACATAGTCATGAAGATCAAGATTTAAAACATGTTTGAAATTTTTTATGAAACTAAAATTATTATAAATATATTTAAAACCAATTTTATATATATATATATATATATATATATATATATATAATAAGGTTCAATATCATTATTGGTCTTACAAACCAATTTCAAGTTTTCACCCTATACAGCCTCCACTATATTAGACAAGTCACTTTGAGGAATTTTTTTATATTATATATGAGCATAATAAAAAATTATAATAAAATGGGATATAATATATATGTATTTAAAAAATACCCCATGAATTTGGATCCATCCCTAATCCACTACAACCCATCCCTAATCTCATTCTCACTTCTGCCTAGTTTTCTCATTGTCTTCCTCATTAGGCCTATTTAGCAATAGGTAAACTTACATTACAAATTTATCATATTTAATGTATAAAAAACTATGAAAAAATTACATGGTAACAAACTATAAGTATTATACATCATTATCCAATACTTTTCATGTTTTTACCTGGTCAAACCTTGTTTTCTACATCAAAAATATGATAAATATAAGGTTTCCTATAGTTACCACTCACCCTTTTGATATAAAAAAACCACCTGGAGAAACCTCTAAGTTTATTATACATGTTAAAAACATTAAAATATTTAAACTAAACCATTATGATCCATATCCAATAATATCTTTCATATCGGTTCATAATGAGAGTTTTAGGAGGGTTTAAACTACCTTTTATTCTTAGAAATCATTCATAAAGGATTTCCCCTCAACTCCAAAACCAATGATATGAATTAAATATATGAAAATTACATAAATTCCATGAAATTATTAATATATCATTCAAAGTTTTCATGTGACAAAGAGCATAATAAAATCCTTCTCAAATATCTAACACCCCATTTAATGCACATAGAAAACCTTGACATAAATTTTCATTATTTATCCTTCAAGATATGACCTAAAAATATTTCAAAACAATTAAAACAACCTCTCACACATATAATAATTATATCAATATCTTTGACACCTTAGAAAATGAGCTTGACCCCTCATTAGGCCACACTAGGTCTCTTTGTATAGTAGGCCTTTAACTATCAATCATGCTTTGACCTTGAACACACATTGAAACTTATTTAAATTATATAAATACCTAATACACATGTTAAATGATCACATATCAGGCTCACACACTTTTAAAATTATTCACACAAGTCTCATACTACTCACCTCAACATGCTACCAGGCTTATGCCATCACACTAAGTTTCTTTAAACAAAGACTAAGCCAAGACCTGACCTAGAAACCTTATCTAAAATTATAAATGCCTAATACACATGCTTAAAATAATTTATACACTCTTATAATTCCTATAATATTCACAATTCACCAAACTTCATTATGCTTCATGTATACACCTTCTCACAAAGCTAGTCTAGGCTTCTCAAGACACCTAGTACTCAAGGATTTTAAACTACAAAAATATAGCTGTCAATTATGTAAATAAAGAAAATTATTCAATAATTATTTTATGAATACAAGTATACTTTTAATATTATTATGATATTTTCACATCATAACATTATGCCAAGATCTCATACAAAACTCAAAGACTACTAAACCATTTATGCTTACCTTTTATACTCATCAAGACTAGTGCTCAACAATATGCTTCCCTTGTATTTTTAAATTTACCTTGAAATGTCATCAACCTCAAAAAAATTACTAGGTTGACTTAAAATTCTATCTCAATAGAAACACATAAGATTGCCTTCAAATTTTCTCATCATAAGACTTCTTTGTCAAATACCATTTCACCATACATGGCCTCAACTTTGAACTTGAAATTAATGAAATATATAATAAATTTGACATTAATGAAAACACCAATGCCTCAATATAAATAATAGTAACATACTTCAACATAGGTGCTCTATGTTGAAAACCCTAAGAACTCAATAATACTAATCTCAAAAGAAAATAAATAAAGGGAGTCCCTATAGAATTTACAACATATCTATGATATATGGATATCTCTAATAATAGTATCCATGGGAGAGTATGTGTATGTGGAAAAATCATAGGAGTAGACCTCACATGCACTGGTGGATCCACTAAACTCTATGGTGGACTGATGAGAATTATGGTTAGAATTTTAACTATTAACTAAGTTATAACTAGTAACTACAATGTAAATTCCTATGGGATAGGTAGAGGACACTCATAAGAAAGACCTTCAACTGTGATCACATAATTTTACTATATCCATGGCCTACCCAATATCATTCCACATATTCCTAAACTAGGTATGACTAAGAATCTTGTGGCCAAATGTATTGGTCTAATCTATAGTGGTGATCTCCACAATGGATCTCTAAACATGGACATTAAAAACATGAATAACAATGTTTTTAGGAGATATATCCTAATTTTAATACACCAAATGTTGTAAAAGTGTGATAGTGTATATGTTATTACTTAACCCATTATAAACCATAACACTCTAAATAGGATGATGATCTATGTAGGCTCATACAAATAGTGAATATAAATATGAATAATCATCAAAAATATATTATTATAGGAATGTGATGAGTGGTCAAGTTGGAAATTTATTATGGTACACAACAATGATATTATGTAGGGGGTTTGCATCTTCTATAGTAGTGTGATATGATGTTGGTGGTAGATGTGCTTGATATGTGTTGCAAACACCTGAAGTGCCCATACCTCATTTGTTGTATGCTTTGGAAATAGACCTTAGAATACTTTTAATGATTTAAATTCTATTTTTTTAACTTTTCATACCTCTATGGGAGTTCCCACATCAATAATATTAGCCTCTATCAAATATTATATATTATGTTTCAATGTGATGCATCGATTTGTTGTATGGCCTGGTGTATTATGATATTTATATAATGCATTAGAATCATATATTTTTTGAATATGGTGTGTCATATCAACCTATTTTATGGGAGGGAGAGTAATGACATTGAATTTCAGGAACCATTATAAAACAAATGCTAGAAATTCTATAAGGTTGGTGGAAACTCTCCATGGAGGAACTGATAAAACCAAGCAAGGAGATGGATCTAAAAACACATTAAGTATGGCCTTTTGGATAAATATTGTTTTTATAGTCCCTTAACTTGTATGGATGCTTACTATAACTCTTATTAGTTGATTTTAATCCACTTGTATATTTTAGTTTATCTATAGAAAATCTTGACTTCTCTTTATTTCACTATGTGTCATAAGTCTATGAAGGTTAGAAACTTATTTAATAAGATATCTTCACATAATGATGGTAGTAGGATCTATTTAAATATTTATTAGAGCTCTTTATCTACCATGGGGCTTGTCAACTTGGTTAATATAGTCTTATATCACAAGTCATATTCTACAATAGGTTCATTGCATTTTTTATTTAGATGTGTTACTTGAGCATATGACATCTTATCACTAATTTTTATTGATAATTGTTGTAAAAACTTATCTACAAATTTGATTGAATCTAGTGATAGACTCAATTGACATATTTTAGAATAACTATAAGGCATAATCCTTTATATTGCATGGAAATAACTTAGTGAGGATCTAATCACTAGACACATATTCCAAATGTGCTATGTGGAAATATTGTAGATGGTTCTCTAGGTCACCCTTAACATCATAAAATTTAAGATTAGGTGACATGAATCTAGATGGAAAAGGAGTTTTCTCTATGTGATGTGCCAAAGGTGTATGTAAATAAACATGAGAATCCAAGGCATGTGATGGCCTATTAGCTTCCTACTCAATATGTAACACCTTAGGATATAAATAATGAACCTCATGCATAATTTATTATAAATTTGGAGAGTAATAACTAACCATAAAAGTTGTAGATACCACTAAAGTTTATCAATTTAAAATTGGTTGTTGTATAGGTTAAGTTGGCCCCAAAGTAGGTGTAACAATGTTGTTATCTTAGGAAGTAGAAGATTGACCATTATTTGAATTATTCTTTATTTCCATTATGGATTATGAAATTTTTTCATGATCATGGGGTTATTCCCAAAGTTTATCTCTAAATCTCTATATAATCTCCTCCCTATTTTAATTAGGTCTTGATTGTTAAGTAGGGGGAGTGTCTAAATTCTAATCTTATGTGTCATCTTTATATTGATTATATTGCTTGTCTTTGGATGCATTATCATTAAATTCCACATAATTAGGGTGTGAAGGATCAATAATGGGTGTTTTAACTAGTCCCTTATCCATGGTATAATCTTTAATGGGATGAATATGAGTATTCTCAATAGGGTTACCATTAAACCTAACACTTCTTCTTAAGGGAAGAGATAAAACTTTTTGAGATGGTATATAATTAAAAAATTGAAATAAGGCTGGTAAAATAAAATGTATGAAATATAAAAAGATTAATACAGCTAATGAAAATATCAAAAATAAGGATATAAACCATATTAGCATCTAGGGTTACGGTTTGAATAGTATTCAAAGTAAGACATGTTCACAAAATGTTTTAACCTTTTAAGACATAGATGAATGTAAATCCTATATTGTTAAAGAGATGAGTATATTAAATTAGGGTAAAAATATGAAATAAATAAAACCACTAATCTATTAAAGAATTGAATAAATTTGACCTTTTTAAAAATAGTAGTAAATAATATAAATGAGAACTTAGCAGGATAATGAGTGAGATAGATGAAATAGAGGCTAAAAATTGAGGAAGAGGCTAGTATGAGTGTCAAAAATAGGATCAAGGTGTCAAAAAACCTTTTAAATAGTGGTTCCCTAATTGGATAGTAGTTCCATGTGGCACTAATGTCCCTATTTTGGTAGTAGTGTTCTTTGTGTAGACCTATTATGAGCTTCTAGGTGTACTTGTATTTAGGTTTGTCAAGCCTATTCTTATGCATATGAGTTTTGAAACCTTATAAATGACATATTTTGATTTATTTTATGATCAAAACCTAATACTCCATGTTGATAAGGCATCTATTTGATACAGGAGGAAAAGTGTATTGTTAACGGGGTAGTCTAGACATCCTCAACACCCTACTATGATGAGAGTTGCCTACATACCAATAATTTGAATAGGAATCAAGACCAATGTAGTTTTCCCCACCTAAGTTCTAGTTCAAGTGCAAGTGAAGTTAGTATTATTATATACATAAGTGATTTAAATGTGTTTGAGACTAGAAATATGAGTAATCTAAGATTAAGAATGTTGTAGATGTTAGTATGTAGAAAAAGGCAAAATAGGGATTGATAACCTTAATTATGCATAACTTATTCTGAGTATATATGTGTAATTTACGTCTAATTTTAATATAATAGTTAGAGGGATAAATTTCATGTATATATGTTATTATAGTGTTTGTACGGGTGATAAAATAGATCTAGGTTGACCCTAGGTGGTCTAAATTTTGAAAAGATATCTATTTATGTAAAAAAGAGGGAAAAGATAGTAGCACAAGAATTGGTACATTAAAACCATGTGGTGATACTATCCCTATTATGATGCTTGTGTCTAAGTGGAATAACCTAAGGCACAAAGGGCCAAGATACAAGAATGAGGGTTTGGGATAACTTTAGGGATGATTAGGAATGTATGTGACTCACACAAAGGCTAGATAATTGTAAAGATAAGCCATAAAATAGGTCTAGGGCTAAGCTAGTGATAGGTGGTCTCAATTAGCACTCTTAGCACTCAATTTTCATTTTTAGGTGATTATTATTACTAATTTTGTTAATTGAGTTCTAAAAAATATGTGGAAAAATATCAATTTTATATGTATAAGTCATAATAAGGTACTAAAAGCATATAATTAGGTTGATATAACAAAAACTATCTATTAGGAAGCATTTTTTTAAGAAATATTATAGCCTAAATTTTTGGAAGATCCATATTAGCACAAATATAGAGATAACTGGAGTAGCTATGAAAATCCACACTACATTTTTCCTTAGCTTATGGCACAGCTCTAGAGGTCACCAGACTAGCTATGGAGATACATGTAATAATTTTAAAATTTTTTCTAACCTATTTTTGAAAGTTTTTTGTATATGTTAAATATATATATATATATAACTTTAAAAATAGATATTAATAAAAATATAATATGTATTTATAATATTCATCATGGGTATGAATACTCTATCTTTTCATTGTTAGAAGATGGGTAAGAAAACTGTCAGGGGATCTGTAGCTCTACCAATTAGAGCACAATTGATTACTTTCTTATATGCAATTAAACATGGAATTATACCATAATGATAAAGTAGCTAGAAACTTGAGACAGCAAAGAATTTGAGAGACAATACACAATCTTGTATTAAATACTACTAGAAGAAAATACAATAAGGAAGATGCCACTTCTTTCTCCACCTCAAAGGCTTGCCACACCTCAAGACCTTCTTCCCTCTCTCTCTTGCTCAACACAACAACTCTAAATCCTGAGTTGCTATCCCTCCTTGAATGCTTCAGCTGATCTCCTTGATCTTACACCTGTAGATCTCCTTGACCTTGCTAGCTTTAATGCCTTTACTTTCCTTAGAATTAATTTACAATACATGCCTTATGGGTCTATAAATAAGATCCCATGCTTACAAAAATAGAAGTCTAACTACTAAAATTAGACACACTACTAAAATTAGACACACAGCCCGCGACTTAAATTAGCCCCTTAGCATGCAAACACTCAGTTTAACTAACTGACTGTTCGTCAATAGTAGTTCCAAAAATACACAGGCAACCGATGCCGGTCCCTGCTGGTCTGGTGCTGCCGACGTCGGCCGACTTCCTGCCATCGCCGGTCTCCTTCTCCACTGCACTTGACTGACGTCGGTCATACTGCTAATGCTGGTGGCTCTGGTTCTTCAGCATCCTTCCTTCTAGTGTCTGCAAATAGTTAAAGCTTTTAGCTCCACACCACAACAATCTCCCACTTGGAGATAAATAGCTGCAACTTGTACCTGTACCTGTACACCATCTATTTTGTTCCTTAGGCTCTGTATCCCTCTTCAACGTCACTCTTGAAGACCAACCACCACGCAGACCTGTGATGCAATCCCTGTATCTTATGCCACAAGAATTTTGCTACTCCCAAATTCTCCATGACATACTTCTGAACCAACTCTACCCTTAGCTTAGAAAACTCCCTGTATATGAAACCCTGTAATAAGTAACACAATACAGTAACAGGATAATGTAGCTAATATTATCCAACCTGGTAAAGATAAAATACAATGGTCAAACCTCCATTGTTCTGCAGCATAATCAAGACCATATACCATAGCCTTCTGTCTCATGTATCCATCCACTCTCTTCTCTAAAATAGGAATCCATCCCTCTATCCAGTGCTTTCTTCCAACTGACAACACTACCAACAAATACATGTTTGGTTCTCCAAGGACTCACACTCCTCATCCATGCCAAGCTCCCAATATTTCTGGATTCTACCTGCATTGCTTCTTCCATCTTCCTAGTTCGTGACTATCAGTAAGCAATATAAAAAAGGTGAACAATGAATGTGAGGTTCACATACCTTTCTTGACCTCCACATGGGTGTTTGAGACTTAGTAATTCACCCAACATCTGTTCCAGTGACCAATCTAGGCCATCTCCCAGTCTGCTTCTGACCGATGTCGGTTCCCTACACTGACCCTGACTGCCGACATTATTTCCCTGGCCGACGCCGGCGTCCCTCCTACCGACATCGATCCTTATGACCGATGTCGAACTTCTCCAGTCTAACCTACCGACCCTGCTGGTCTACACATGACCGATGTCGGTATCTGGATGACTAACGTCGATGCCAAGCTATTGACATCAGTGTCTGTGTGTTCCTGTGAGTGATGAATTTTTCATCTGTGAGCTCTTCTTGGATCAAACCTCTATCCATGCTACCCTGCTCAGACTTATTCAGCCCCTGTGACTGATCTCTATCCTTCATCTCCTCCATAAACACCAAGGCTTCTTTGTTCCTGTCAAAGGCATCAAATTTCCTCTTTCTGCAATGAACTATATCTGTGCACATACCTTTTGAATCAAGAACTTCCATTCCCTTCCTATTCTTGTGACCAAGCCTATTAGGCGACATCTTCGAATCTACACCAGAAGTAGAATCAGTAATACAAGTAGACAGATAAAGAGTATCTACTTTCTTACCTCTTGTTAGAACAAGTGCTCCCTTGGTAACCTTCCAAGAATTTGCTGTGAGGGTTATTGTGCATCCCTCATCTCCCAACCTTCCTATAGAAATTAGACTCTACTTCAGAATTGGAACATGCATAACCTCTTTCAACACCCACGTGTTGTAATCTGCAATCTCAGCTGCACTTTCCCTTTGCCAACTATCTGACAAGGCGGACCATCCCCTAGATAAAGAACTCCAAAGTCTCCCTGTTCATACTCGTAGAACAAATCTCTGTTTGGGGATGCATGAAAAGATGAACCAAAATCTAAAATCCATGATCCTACCTGACTATCTGAAGAAAGTATGAGAGCATCTTGCATCACAATATTTGCATCCTTTGCTTCTCCCATACCTGCATGTTGATTCTCTTTATCTCTCAACCAACACTCCTTTGTATGTCCTTTCTTTCCACAAAACCAGCAGGTAATACCTTTGGACTCGGATCTCCTTCCCGACCTTGATTTCCCTTGCTCAACCTTCTCCCTTTGCCTTTCCCTGCTTTCTGCACTTAGAGCATTCCCTGATGATTCACCTATGCTTCTCTTGCATATTTCTTCATTCAATATCACACTCACAACATCATCAACTTTTAAGATTTTAGAAGCAGATGCAGAATTACTTACTGCCATAACCATACCATCCCAACTTTCAGGCAAAGAACATAAAATCAAGAGAGCCTTTACCTCATCATCAAAAATAATATTGACTAAAGCTAATTGGTTTACCAAACCATGGAAATCACTGAGATGAGTATGTACCGATCCACCTTCCTGCATTTGCAAAGTAAATAGCTGCTTCATAAGATATACCTTATTAGAAGCCGAGGGCTTTTCGTATAAATTTGCCAAGGACTTTATCAACTCTTTCATTGTCTTACACTGTGATAAGCTGGAAATCATAGATGATGCAAGGCTCAACCTTATGGAACCTAGAGCCTTCCGATCAAGAATGTTCCATTCTTCATCCTTCATATCTGTGGGCTTGCATGCAACCCCACCCAATGGTAAGTACAGATCCTTCTGATATAGATAGTCCTTAATCTACATCCTCCAGTGTTGATAATTCTTTCCGTTAAACTTCTCCATTCGTAGCTTACTTTCTCCTGCCATTGCTGAACTCCCACTCAATTAGAAAACCCTGTGAATGACCTGTAGTTCAAAAACAATACCCTGCTTCCTGCAAACCATAGCTCTGATACCACATGTCAGGGGATCTGTAGCTCTACCAATTAGAGTACAATTGATTACTTTCTTATATGCAATTAAACACGGAATTATACCAAAATGATAAAGTAGCTAGAAACTTGAGACATCAAAGAATTTGAGAGACAATACACACTCTTGTATTAAATACTACTAGAAGAAAATACAATAAGGAAGATGCCACTTCTTCCTCCACCTCAAAGGCTTGCCACACCTCAAGACCTTCTTCCCTCTCTCTCTTGCTCAACACAACAACTCTAAATCCTGAGTTGCTATCCCTCCTTGAATGCTTCAGCTGATCTCCTTGACCTTACACCTGTAGATCTCCTTGACCTTGCTAGCTTCAATGCCTTTAATTGCCCTAGAATTAATTTACAATACATGCCTTATGGGTCTATAAATAAGATCCCATGCTTACAAAAATAGAAGTCTAACTACTAAAATTAGACACACAGCCCACGACTTAAATTAGCCCCTTAGCATGCAAACACTCGATTCAACTAACTGACTGTTCGTCAATAGTAGTTCCAAAAATACACAGGCGACCGACGCCGGTCCCTGCTAGTCTGGTGCTGTTGACGTCGGCTGACTTCCTACCGTCGCTGGTCTCCTTCTGCACTGCACTTGACCGACGTCGGTCATACTGCCGACGTCGATGGCTCTGGTTCTTCAGCATCCTTCCTTCTAGTGTCTGCAAATAGTTGAAGCTTTTAGCTCCACACCACAACAAAAACATAACCACCAAAATGTTGTACCTAATTCTTATTAGTAAAATAGAGGATTTTATAAGTCTAAATATTTAGTGATCTCCACCCTTCCCTCCTAGAAAATTGGAGAATGACATTATTTTAAAAATAATATAGATCTTTGTTAGGATCCTATTTTCTATACTATTAGTCTAGTTTTAGAAACTTATTGTAGTACAAATAAAATGTTATATCTTCATCGATATGGGGTGAATAATTTTGAATAGAATAATATATTTAATGTATTCAAGGTAGAATACTTATAAAAAATAATTAATATCAATGATGATTTTAAGATAATTATTTTTAACCTCTTGATATTGTTATAGTTGTTTCAATCCTACTCCAAGGAGGAGTAAGGGCCCATTTTTTATAAGGAACAAGGATCAATTTGGTATTTAGTATATTAATTATTTTTCAATGTGTTTCAAATATTACATGTTGATTTTATTACTTGATATATTATTTATATATTGACCTATATGGGGGTCTATATGAGTGTGTGTGTTTAAATTCATTATTTATTTTATAACTTCCATTCAAAGATTTATTTCTTAGTCTATACATTTTGTTATCTCCAACATTTGATTTTATATTAGTTAAACTTTCAATTTCAAGAATTTTTTTTCAATCACTATGTGATATCAATTTCAAGAAAGTGTGGCTTAGATTTCAAGCAATTAAATTAAAGGCATGTGGTTCATTTCAATTAATTTCAAATTCAACAAACTTTAATTTTAATTAAAATAAAATTAGATTAAAGATCTGCTTTTATATCAATAAGATTTTGATTTAGTTATTTTTTTTCAAAAATTCACTTTAAATAGACCATATTTTTAGCTATAACTCTTCATGCCCTATTGTATATATCCTTAAGACACTAAATGAATTGACATGATTTAAATAAATGAAGAGGAAAAAATTACCTTGATCAGATATGCATTGAATTTAGAGATGTAAATAATACATGTCAATAATATGATTTTCCATTACTTATGCTTAAATATGATTTTATAATCCTTATGAATGGATTATAAATATATAACAAAATTTTCATTGCATAATAAGACCTAAGAAAAACCTACTTCGCTAGGATGTTAGGAAAATCTATGATGTTTTCATGCCTTTTAGCATTAAAAATGCTAGGGAAACTTATTAGAGGGCCCTCACACATATTTTACATATTCTCATTTATAATATGGTGGATATTTGTGTTGATGATAGTTTCAAAAAAATTAAGAAGAGATCCTATCACCTTAAGGTTTTATGCATTATACTTTCTCACTTGATTGAATTGTAAAAATTAATATAGAGAATTTCATGTTCAAAGTCAATTGTGGAAAAATATCATGTTTCATGATCTAAAAACATTTGATTGATATTTATACTTCTAATTTTTTTGTAATTATACACATGGCCTCCCTAATGATGACTCAGGAATAAGGTCATTCTTTGGGAAGATAGGGGTGATTCAAATATTTATACCTAACCTTTCCTAAATTTTTCATCCTATCAACCACTTTATTAAAAATGAAAGTATTATAATTTTTACTCAAGACTACCAATACACATTTGAGGTTGTAAATATATTGCTTATGGATCCTCCAAATCTTAGGGCACCTAGGTCTGATAGGACCCTTGTAATTTATTTTAGGTAAAATGAAGTATTTATTAACTAAATTTTATCTCATAATGATGAAAATTGAAAATAAATATCTATTTATTTCATTAGCTTCACTCTTATTGATTATAAGACATGATATACACACGCAGAAAATGAGTACTTGACCATAGTTTTTTTGAAAAAATAATTCAGGCATTACATGATCAATAAAAAATTAGGGTCATTTTCATATCCCAAGCCTTATTTAAATTATTAACTCAAAAAACCATGTCACAAAAGTCTAGTCATTTAATCATTATTTTGATCATGTTCCAATTAACCTAAGTCAACCAACATTATATTAAAAGATAAATCATTGATCATTGGTCAACATATTTCCTATTATAAGTTGGTGTTCTTATTGACATTTATTTCCTAGATTAATTTATTTTTTAAATAGATAAACCCACAATAACTTAATCTCTATGGTACATTGACATAGTAAAGTATTTAATAAATCAAAACTAACTCAAAGTAACCAAATCTCATTATAGACAATGTATTCAAATCATAACATCTAAGTATGTGATTCTTTAACAAGTTATATATCAAAAGTATTTTGAAAAAATTATTTTTATATGTTTTGATCAATATGATTATGAGAAAATCATTTTGTAATATCAAAGTGGCATTTATAGGGGGCACTTTAGTGGTTATACAACTATCTAAAAGATTTATAAAATAGGTTATTTTTTGCATAACTTTGAACAAAAAATTTTAATATATGTAAGGAAATGTAATATATGTTATAATTTATCCCATAAAATTAATATCCCTAGTCAAGCACTTTAAGCCATAGTAACAACATGGCCCTTATCTAATTGAGGGTTATACCTAGTTGGCAAGATTTTTCATACTTATTATTATGACCATCATTTTGTCATTATGACCATTGAGTATTTTAATATATGGGAAAAAGTAATGACATTAACCACTTTCCCTTGGTAATTATTTTTAAAATTAATCTTGAACTAGATAATTGATAGGTTTAGGGTTCCACAAATCATAATCACAAATAATGGATCCCATTTTACAAAACCTAAGATATGTGAATTGTGTAAGAAATTATCTATGTCTAATCACACAGCCTTTTGTATCCCTCTCAAGACAATGGTCAAGCTAAGGCTACAATGTTTTCTTAATCAATACTAGTTAAGATAATAAATGATAGTAAAATGGATTGGAATCTTTAGATGTATCCCACATTATTGGCTTATAATATGATTATTCATATGTCCACTAGATAAGATATTTATTCCATTATTTTTAGAGAAAAAGCAATTCTTCCTTTAGAGGTGTAAATTCCAAGTATTCATGTTTCTCTAAAAGGTCTCTTAGGGAAACTAAAAGTATAGAAACACAAACCTAACTGAGTTATAAATTTTGTATGAGAATCCACTCATGGCCACTAAAAACCATGTTACCTATGTATATCATATGTGGTACCAATATAATAATAATGTTCATGAAAATCCTATCCAAGTGGCTGCCCTTGTCCTAATAATAAATATACAATTTTATAAAAATAAATGGGAAGGTTGGAAAATTTTACCTTGTTTTATATTATGGTAAAAAGAAGTTTTGAAGGGGCCCCGAAACCCTATACAAAGCATGAAAGATAAAAATTACAAACTGCCAAAAGAGGCTACACACTGAAAGACAGTAACTAAACTAGGTTTTTCAAGGACCTTAAACCAACAAGATTAACCAGATGAAACTCACCAGGTTTTACAAGGACCTGAAACCTAACCAAAACCAAGCATATAACCTGAAACCCTCACCAAAATGGTAGAGTCAGAACTACCTTGCCCATCTATTACTGAGCGAGGCTCCTCCACAGCTTAAGGTTTTTCGTAAATCCCATTACAGGGTGCCATGGCACAAACACCAACCATTGAGGAAATAGAGTTTCCCCCAAATAAACACAAATACTTCACTTACCAGATCTGGATGGTCATTCTACTCAGGCTAGAAATCTAACCCGGGTCCCATCCATAATGCAGTAGAATGAAGCAAAGTGAAAAACACGCAAAATGAAAGATCTCACCATGAAGCACTCCGTATAAAACACTAAAGGACAACACCACCAATAGAGATACTCCACTCAGAACTGACACCACCACTACCCATTCCTCCACCCAAGAGACTGTAAAGATCTCCCCCTTCTCCCAAGGGGAAACACTACCATGGCATGCTCAAATCTCCAAAAAAAAACAAGATCCACTCAATTCTGGATAGAGGTCAGTGTGGCAGTCGTAAGTCAAAAGACCAGCATGAAGACACCAAACCACGCCATAAAACAAAGGCCGTTCAGAACCGCACCCCAACGTCTAAGACCTTAGACTCCAACAAGCATGGGGACAGCCACAGAGGGAAGGGTTTCAGGGCCGCATACGTGTTCGTGCTCCCTTCCCCCGCGCTCCCTTCACCCACTCAAAAATTTTACCTTGTTGTTAGGCCCATACTTAGTAATAAAACACTTCCATAATGAATCTTTTCAATTATGTTCCTTTAAGGGTAAGTATTTTGATGAATCTATTAACTATTTTATTATAATACATTATTTCTTATAAATTAGACATCTCACATTTCCATATTTGCATTAATAAAATCCTCATTCTCATTTTGGTGATTTCAATTTCACTTATTTTCATAAGATGAGTATCTAGCTACAAGTCCATGTGATAAAACATTTAGTTCAACATACCATTTCATATTTTTCCATTTACCTCTTTTTCCTATTATAAAAATACTATCAAAATCAATATGAAATAAGAGTCTTGTCTTATCTCTTATGATTACTACATATCTTATTCCCGTACATATTTTTACAATATTAGATACCCTAGTCTATAGCCTAGTCTAGAAGCTTGTCTACAACTAAAGCCATTTTATGGTTCCCTCTAATAAAAAAACTAGCATGCTAGAATCATGTATTTATATCCATAATTTAGTCCTTGGTGATGACCCCTTGCATCTCACTAGTTTCATAGGGATAAATCTAGGTGATAGGATCCTTCCCACCACCTAAAAAAAGAGACTATAGGAAAATCAAGCTTAGAAAATCAATAATTAATTCTAATTTCTAACCTTTTTCTCATCCTCAATGTTTACCCCTTTCATTTCAATATGGTTTCATAGGGTTATAATTAGGAGGACATGTCCTTACTTATCTACATTCAGTCTGTGATGAAGATCTTGTTGCCTAATTTTACCCCAAGGTCAAATTAAGTCAACCCCCATGAAAGTTCAAACTTCCATGAGGTATTTTAGGTTTAAACATGGTCATCAAGGTCATAAATAATGTCTACTCATGTTTTTAATGTCAATTAACATGTTTTACCTTGGTCATATGTATCATTTGTCTTAATATCCCTTTATGTCACCTTTTTGCCACTTTAGGTGAATTTTATGATTTTCCATGTAGGGATAAATATTAAAGAGGTTATATAGCATAAAATATGTTAGATTTATTATATAAACTATTTTTAAATTGACAAATTGTAGGTTCAACATCCGTCCAAGAAGATCAACTAAAAACATGTAGTTTAAGGTAGTTGTATGGCCTAAGTGACACACTTGGCATGTGGAAAGACTTATGAAGGGTATTTTAAAATCCCCACAATTATTTTATATGCTTAAGAATCTTCAACATATCCAAAAATGGAAAAACTTAGGTTTACTTCCCACATCACTCTCTTGGGTAGGTCAAACAAGTCAAATAATTTGTACTTGGTATGGATAGAAGGTGGAGATTTAAGATGAGTGTACTTGGTGGCTATTAGTACTACCATGATAATAGTTTATGTTTTTGTGTTCTATACTCTATGAAAAATCACTAATACTGTTAATAACTTTAAAGTGCTTACACATACCCAATGGTTTCAATTTCTCATATGTTTATATCGCTCTATGTCAACCAAGTAGTGAATATGGTCTTTTAGATAATGTATACTCATTTCATGTTGTTCATAACTGGTTTGGTATGTGTGAAGGTGAGGAGATAAGTGAAAATATCTCATTAAACCATAGATTAACATCAATGGTCTATAAAATAGTTTTCTATTAGTTGCAGTGTCTTTTCCTCTCATAGTGGTTTGAAATCAAAGGTAATGCACTTGTCTTACCTCGTTTATAATCATGGTGGTTTTCTATGATAATTAAATAGACCAATGGAAATCTCAAATCTTTGAAACTAGGTGGAGTTAAAGATAAAATTCACATGCACACAATCAGACATCAATATGATAGCCACCTATAGGACTATGTATAAATATTGAAACAAAGTGATGAAAGACATTTGAAAGAAGTTCAAATCATTTAAGACCTTTAGTCATGTCTTATAAAATAAATAAAATTAGGGTATGAATAGTGGATCCATTGCACATAGTCAAACCTAGATCCTTGATTTATCAAGTTATAAACTTGCTAATGAGAAGTATTAACTTAAATTTTCCAAATGAGGTTTGCTCATATAATGTATCATCTATTGGTGGAAGTTGATGAGGTTTGAATAATTTTTATGGTTTATCTCTTATAGCTTAGATCTAGAGATAACATTTGAACACAAAGAGTAAGTTTCTAAGTTAGGAGAATTATGGTAAGTGAGATTTCAAACTCAATCAAGTTTGTAATGAAGATACCTAGTGAAAGTTATAGTGCATTATGTATGCAATCATAAATTCATCATGTCTATAAATCAATCCTAACTTAGATAAGATAGATCATATCATACACTTTTGATTGGGGACACATTAGATAATTGGGAACATGACCAATATGGGGGATCTATTAAACCCAACTAAGGGATGTCTTACCATAATACACAATGTTAGGAATGGTTCTAAAGCCTCTAGTCAAGTATAATCATGCAATAACCCTAAATGGGTCTTAAGTTTTGATATTTCACTAAACTAATAACATGTAAATCTAATCTTATCTAGTGCTCACCAAATCTTATGACACAATTTAGGGGTTAGTAAACAAAAAAAAATGTATAGGAGAATATCAATTAAGATATGTATGAGTAAGGACCTAATACATGGAATAAGAAGAGTAATATTACTCAAAGACAATACTAATTCTACTTTTATCTACTAAAGAGAGGAGAAAATTTAGCGAATACCTACCTAAATTATGAACACATTGATACTCAATCCCTCCCTTGGACAAAGGGGATTCACAAGAGGTTATTATGGTTTTTAAGGATCACTAAGAAAGGCCAAAGCATCCAAGACTTCTCCACAAGACTATATTCTCAATGTAGAAATCTTAAGCTAAGTCTTCTAAAGTAGAATGGTGGAAGAGTATATTGTAAATAAATGCAAGTGAATAATAACTCTTGAATGATTGTGCAATAATGATGAAATGATCTTGTGTATATATATGTAAATTTAACCCTAATATATTCTAAAAGTTTTAGATGATAGGGTTGACCCAATCAACCTATTATAATTAACAAAAATTCATTAGGTCACAGGCTAGGTTAGCCAAGAGCTGACATAGACCTTAAATTAATTACACCCAAAACTGTATAGGGTCGACCCAGTCAACCTAGTATAGCCAACTATCAAAAGGGGCTTTAAGGGGAGGAAAACAAGGATGGAATGTGGGAAAATAATAGAGGAGTATGAAAAATAGGATTAATATCTTAGGTAAGTATTTTAAAGAAATGGTTAGACTGGTAATAAGTGGAAATAAGGGATAACAATCTTATGAAGCACCAATGGTCTACCCACCCCTTTCTTGGTGCACCCCTTAGGGCATGCACTCAGAGAGATTGAGTCTCAATGGATTCTTGCAAGATGTAAAGCATTAGTATTTGATAAAATCTAAAAATATTATGTATATATATTCCCCACTCATATCTCATCATGTCACTAAGGTGAAATAGGGGATGGTGCTTTGAGCAAGAACATAGTAACACACAACATTAAGGCTAAAAAAAAGGTTACAAAACTTTTAAAAATAAAATAACTAAAAGTAAATCATAGAAAGGGAAATAACTAAAAATTAAATGTGATACATACCTTGACTTACCTTTATCATTGGATGGTTGTGTGTTGTGTTGTTAGTTTTGATTGTGTAGGGTGTAGAGACTAATTTCGATAAACCCAAGAATATAAAACTAAGAGAAAAAACAAACAAATGTAGAAAAGCCAAGATAATTGGTGCTATGTGGATAGGACGTAGTTATAAATTTGGAAAGATGGGGTGATAATTGATATGTTAGAGAAAATAACCATGTCTAAAACAAGAGTAAATTGGGTAACCTAAAATCCAAGGCTACTAAATACCAAAAAACTCAAACAAGTAAACCTTAAGTAAGGAAGGTGAACTCAACAAGTCAAACCAAGGATACATGTCAAAGAAGCTCATAATTAGACATCAGTGTGAAACTAGTAACAAGCCTTACTTAAACAAAGATGGGAAAGTAGAAACAAAATGGTAAAATAACATTGATGAGTGAGTAGTAATAACCCAACCTTACTCAGCAATGGAAAAAGGACCATAAAATGGAAAACAACATTGGTGACGAAGAAGTAACAAGACAACTTCACTCAATAATGAAAAAAGGTGCATAAAATGGAAAACAAAATTGGTCAGTGAGAAGTAACAATCCATCCTCACTTAATAATAGAAAAATTACATGAAACTAGAAATGAACTTAGGTGTCCAAAAAAAAGGGAGGTACAACAATGAAAAATGGTAAAAAGGAAAGAAAATAAGCCTAGGAATGTAAATTTATGGTATAAAAAAGATAATCCATAGTTACTCAATCATTTTGTTTTGTTATAAGGATAGATAAATTGAATCTAAACTAGATAAGTCTAGTAATTTCAAGTTATTTTCATTTCTTCAATTAATTTTTATATTAAATATGAATAAGAATGAATATTACAACTATTCATTTCTTTAGATTGTTTTATTTTTACTAATTTCTCACATCTTTTGGCTTGTTAATATATTTTTAATTGATTTATAATTTATGTGACATTTAAATTTGAATAAAAATTAAACTATTAACAATGTCATTAGTTAGTTGGGTTTTTATAATTTTCTAGATTTATGTTATTTTCAATTTTTTGACTTATATATGTATGTTTGAATTTAATTTTCAATTTTAACTAATTTTTATTAATTTTAAATTAATTTATTAATATTTATGGAATTTTAATAAAAATAATAAAAAAAATTAAATTAAATTAAATTAATAAATTAATTTAAATTAAAAGAAATCAAAATAATAGTAATGTCATTAATTAGTTGGGCTTTTACATTTTTTTGTTTTCAATTTTTTGACTTATAAATATGTGTTTAGTTTCCATTTTTTAATTTAGTTATTAATAATTTGTCTCTTTAATAAAAATAAAAATAGTAATTAAATTAAATTAAATAAATCAAAATTGTATCACAATGACATCAATGGGCCTAATTTCTATATCTATAAAGGGATTACTAAATCTGAAAAATTATCTATTCATTCGCATTCCCTAATGATGGTTCATGTAGTAAGAATCGAAACATCATTCAAGAAAAAAGACAAATGCACATTTTTTTTGAAAAACTCTCTAGCTAATTCAATGGACTATGGAAATACTCTTGTATTAATTAGTTCTAGGAAGTTTTTAATATGTGAAGAAGTATAGAAGAGGGAAAAGGGATTTGGAATCATATTGTTTATTAAGGGGGGAATGGAATGGGTAGAAGGGAGAATGAAGTAAAACCCAAGGTAGAGGGACTCTTTACTTATGTTAAGACACTCAAATTAGGTTTGTCAAAATAAGAGGACTATCAACATTAAGGACTTTGAAGAACTTCTCTTAACCACACAAGTCTTAGGTCATCAAATGAAGTATATAGATCATCACATGAAGACTATATGCATGAAAAGTAAAATGATCCTACCTTCCCATAATGTCTTACCCATTCCTCAAGACCCCTTACTGAGTCATTGGTCTACTACAAAGATTGGGTACTTGTGTGAAAAAGTAGGTAGAACCATAGGGTTTATTGAATTATCCTATTCCAATCTACTAGCCTATTGTACCCTAATGGACATTAGCTCTATATAAGGAAAACTATGAAGTTTGAGCTTCAATTAGAGATCGGATATGTGCTTATATCACATAATTTTGTGTGATTTTGACTTTTGAGATTGGTATGTTACTTTTTTTCCTTTTTTATCATTGGTTTTATGTTTCAAATGATTTGGATTTTAACTTTCTTGAAGGCTTTTTCTATTCCTCATACATATGGATTTAGAGAACCAAACATGGGTGCTAAACATGACTTTCATTTAAATACTTGAGACTTGGTGAGAGAACTTCAAAGAGCATGGTGTCTAAGAGTCTCATAAATCTAAGTAAAATATAAGTGTTATCTTGACTTAGAAATTGTTTTATCCAATGAGGAGTGAAAGGAAAAGAAATCAAGAGGAATGACACATGAAACAAATTTGAATTACTTTAAATTGAAAAAAATGTGAAAAAGGTAAAAAATGGGATACAATGATAGTAAAGTGTGATTCCTTATCATAAGAATGAATAAAATAGTGGAAACCATGCTAACATAGTTTGTTGTGAAAATTCCATCTATTAAAATAAGCAAAAGTTAAAGTTAAGAACAAGGATCATTAACACATTTTAGAAAAAGAATGACAAGATGGTAATTTTATGAGGAATGTCAGGTCCTATCCATGGTCTTACACTAAAACTCATAAAAGAGAAAACCCATGAGGGTGTATAAATCATGTGAAAAATGAATGGGATAATAAAAATGGTATTTGTGAGGAAGGCTAGGTCCTATCCATGGTCTTACACTAGAACTCACAAAATAGAAACCCAAGGGGTGCCAAAAAATGTGTAAAAAAAGTATGAAAAATAAAGAATACTATGGTATATCATGAGGAACAATGAGTCCTATCCATGGTTTTATAATACAACTCATGATAAAATAGGGGAAACCAAAAGACCAAAAAGGAAGGACTAGAGGTTTGTGAAAAGGAGAACTATTGCAGAGGGTGAGACCTAGGGTAAGTAAACTACAAAAAGTGTTAGATATATGTGGATAGAGAGCATGAAAATAAGGTAATGTTTAATCAAATTATTTTTTAAGAAATTGTGTGTTAGTAGGCTCTTTATAAACATGGCCCTCATTGATCTGAAGGTGATAGGTGCTTGTTTAAGAATATCTTTGACTAAATAAGGGTCCCACTAATTTTGGGTGTATTTAAATTGTTTATCATGAGTGTAATATAATTTAAGGACAAGATCACCAACATTAAATGTTCACATTTTAACACATTTATTATTTTGTTTATCAATATGATCTTTATATTAGTGATTATGTTATAAAGCTAAAAGATAACACTCATTAAGGAGATCAAGGGCATGAAGGCAAGATTCATGTGATTCTTTATCAAGAATGATACCATTAAAAGATAAATGGAGAGAGGGAATCTCAACTTCTAATGAAAGGAATTATTAAAAACTATAAACTAGAGGGAATGACATTACCCCAGTGGTAGTTTGCATGCTAGTTTGATAGGACTAAAGAACAGGGTAAAGATGAAGGTGCCAATCTGTTCAAGTTTCATGAATTGTCTTTTGGAGAATTTTATTGGTGGCCTCATCCTAGACATTATATTATGGATGATAAGGCATGTAATTTTTTTGATTGATCTTGAATTTAACACAAAGCTATTTGACATCCTTATTTTTAAAATTACCCTTGTTATCTAAAATGATAGTATAGGGAACACCAAATCAGAAAATGATTTGATTAAGTATCAATTTGGTGACAATGTTATTAGTGAAATTAAAAATGGGCATGGATTTAACCCATTTGGTAAAATATTTGGTATTCATGATGATAAAAACCTGCCCATATTGAGAGTGAGGTAATTTTCCAATGAGATCTAATCCCCACATGGAGAATGACTAGGGAGATTAGAAATTTGAATCTTGGTTGGAGGTGAATGAATTACATCATCATGAATCTAATAAGGAGTACACAATTTAGTTAATTTGATTAAATCATTTTCAAGCGTAGGCTAAAAATATCCCATATGTAAGCATTTGTAGGCTATAACATGTCTGCTATAGTGGCTACCACAAATGGCCCCATGTGCTTGTTCAAGAAGAGGAGGGACCTCATATTTTATAATAGAATGGAGTAAGGTACCTTTAGCATTATTATAATAAAGTATTTTATATCAAAATTCATACTTAAAAGCTTGTTTATGAATATGAGTCTTTTCATGAGTCTAAGTTATGAGGATGAGTTTGGTGTTCTAAGAATTGAATAATGTCTTTATACCATGGGCTTTGTCAAATGGTGATAGCCTCAATGTGGTAGATAAGTGATTTTTTTAGTTGATTATAGGATAGAGATTTTATTATTTGTATAAGAAAAGTGGGATCAGAAAGAACTTAGTGGGGATGAAAGAGAGATGATGAGGAAGTGAGGGAATCAGTAATGGAATTTTGATCTCTATGGATAGGCTCAATAGTGAAAGAGATCAAATATTTAGTGAGTGGTTGAAATTTTATGATAGGTAATTAGATTTTATCTTTTTTATTGGTATCACCATTTACTTGGTGGAAAATACGATGAGAGTTAATTAAGGCATGTAAATAGCCTAAGAATAGAGATTCATATTTAGCCATATTATTGGTGATGTCAAAAGTTGAGCAAAAAGATAAATGAATCATTTTTTCAAGAGGATTTGTAAGAATGAAACTTAACCCAAATCCTTGAAGGTATTTAGCACCATCAAAGTGAAGGATCCAAGTATCTTCATGAAATTTGACATTAATTATAGGAAGCTCTTCATTAACTAATTTAGGTTTAGTAGTATTAGAGGGAATATTAGATTTATCTAGATTATTTACTTCAAGATCAGTGGTAAAGTTATGAAAGTAATATTTGAGAAGGATAGCTTGATTAAGACCTTCAATATAGAGAATATTTTCATCTAGAATACTATCTTGAAGGTGATTGGTAACTCATATAGGAGTTATGGTAATTTGATCAGCTATAACGTGCCCTTTGATAGATTTTTGAGTTATAATGTGGAGATCAAATTCTATAAGAAGGATAATCCATTTTCAAATTATATCTATAGAAATAAATTCTTTAGATAATAAGTGACGAAGGGGGTCATAATGAATGATGACATAAGTGGTTTGGTATAACATGTAGTGTCAAAAGATTTTAGTTCCAAAATAAATGGTGAGGCAATCATGTATAACTTTGGTATAACATTTATCATAATCAATGAGGCCATGACTAATGTAATAAATGGCATACTCTTTTATAGTATCATCTTATTAAAAATGCATTTCCCTAACTGATATAGGTGTGGAATAAGTATATAAGATCAAGGGTTAATCATTGGAAGAAGGATGAAGTGTAGGTGGGTAAAGAAATGACTCTTTCATATTATCAAAATATTTTTTATAAGGGCCCATCAATTATAAAGCATTACCTTTATTAAGAAGATAATTGGTGGAGTAGATGAGGTAATCCATTTCATGGACAAATCATCTAATTTTCATAAGTTTTCATAGGTACGTATGAATGTCTATGATGGAATGAGGAACATGCATGTTGATGATGGCATTAATCTTGGTTGGGTCAACATTGATGTCACATAGATAGACTAATAATCCTTTAAATTTTCAAAATGTAACACTGAAGACACATTTGCAAGGATTTAGTCTAACTTGGTATTTAAGAAGATGGTCAAAGAGGATAGCAAGATTAGAGATATGAGTATTATCACTTTTGGATTTAGTAATGAGAACATCCACATAGGTTTCAATAATTTTGTGGATAAGATCATGAAAGATATGAGTAATTGATTATTGGTAAGTGGCTCTAGCATTTTTTAGGCTGAAGGGCATTTTGAAATAGATAGGTGCCCCATTCCATGGTGAAAGTAGTCTTATGTTGGTCTTTGGGGGAATGTGAGTCCGATTGTAACCCAAGAATCCATCCATAAGAGATAATATTTTGTAACTAGCTATGGAATCAATGATGGCATCTATCAAAGTTAAAGGGAAGTTGTTCTTGGGATAAGCAAGGTTAAGATTTCAAAAATCAATACAAATGTGAAAGGCCATAGTGACCTTTTTTTGAATGGGAAATATGTTAGAAACCCATTCAAAATATTCCAATGGTTTTAAAAATTTATCATCAAGAAGTTTGATAATTTCCTTGTGTCATAAAGTAGAAACATCAAGCATAAATTTCCTTTATTTTTGATGCACAAGTTTGGTATCAAGGTAAGTAATGATGTTATACACCACAATTGTAGGTTCAATACCCAACAAGTCCTCATAGGACCAAGTGAATATCTCATGATATTTATCAAATAATAAGCTAAAATTATCATGTTCAATAGGTGATAGTTAATGAGAAACTATAATTAGTCGAGGGTAAGATGGAGTACCATACTCAATGTGAGTGTTTTCTTCAATAAGCATGACATTTCCATCTTGTAAATGATATGGTGTATTAGGTAAAGAGTAAATTGGATTAGCTTTGGTATCAATGCTAGTAATGAAGGTGTCAAAATAATGGGTTTTGGTTTTAAAATTCCCAAGTTTATGATGTTGCTAAGGAATTTGAGGTTCTTGAGTATGAAGTATTTGAAGAATAGCTTCATCACGAGGCAAGGTGGTAAGAGGACCATAATACTCAACATATACTTTGAGATAAAGAATTTGATTACCATGGTGATCATACTTAGAATGTAACTAAAAAATAATGGTTGCCTTGGCATCTAGTGTAATCTTGGGAGTAGGATAAGTAGATGGATAGGAAGGGATTAGAATGTCATTGGTTTTGGTGATAGGGGAAGGATCAGATGCAATGATGGAATCAATAGGTGGTAAAGGAGATGAAAGAATTTTTGGAGGTTTAGAGGGTATAATTTTATCTACCACCCAAGAAGTATCAAGAAGTGGAGAATGGGTAGGAATCACATAACCTTCAATATTGAAGTCATTATACATAGAAATGGTATGGACATCCCAATTAAAAGCATGTATTTGGGCTAATGTTTTTTGATAATGTTATACATCCAAGTCTCAATATTAAGCTTGGGTTATTGTGTAATTATAATCATATGTTGGAAAAATTATACATGTTTGAGATTAAAGGGGAGTTTTAAAAGGTGAAATCCTAATATTATTGAATGTACATGGAGACATGATGAGAGGATCTTGAAATAATTTGGCCACTCTAAAATCATTGCAAGTGAAGGAATATTTAGGTAAAAAAAGATCTTGAGCATTATGTGGAGGGGTAAATTTAGTGATCTCATCAATAAGAAGAATAGTATAGTCCCAAGGTAATAAATAAGGAGGAAGCCGCTATAAAATGTAATGAGGTAGCTTTATATTATTACAAGTATGTTGAAAATAATTAGGTTCATCATAATCTGAATCAACAAGAGTGACTTGTAAATTAGGATTGACATTGACAAACTCAGGTAAAGGAGCATTGTTGTTATTATGAAGGGTAGGAATACAAAACTGAGATTTGGGATTAAGAAATTGAATACTCCATGGATTGGGATTATCTTCATGCTTATACCATTTTCCATTATGTGAGAATTTAATGCATTGGCTACCAGAAGAAGAAATAACCCTCATTCTATGAGTCTATGGGTGACCAACGAGTATATTATAAGATAATGGTAAATCAAGGACCATAAGCTTAGTTTGAATGTTCTTAGGTATGATTGTTAATGGAATCTAAATATAACCAAGTGGCTTTTGATTACTCTTATCAAAATAATGATAGGTAAGATGGGTTTGCTTGAGATGATCCTTGTTATAACCAAGTTGTTAGATAAGTTATTCAAGAAAGTTCCAATGAGATTTAAAATAAGAACTAGCACAAAGTTTAGGAGGTAAAGTAGATTTTAAAGGAATATATGTGGTTAGAGGTTTGTAAGGAGGAAGTGGTTCCTCATGTGCTTCTTAATATAGATTGGTGGTTGTAGTATCTTTAAGAAGTTGTTCTTCTAAGGATGGCTTCTTAGTTTTGGTAATAAGATCTTTGTTATCCATCTTGAAATGATAGTTGACCTTATAATTGTTAACATATTGGGAATTTTTATAATATTAATAATAATCAACATGAATGGCACAAACATCCTTGGTATTTTGTTGATATTTAATTTTTTTTATTAATTTGAGCTAGAAGCTTTAGAAACCTATTATTTTTGAGAAGCAGTAGTGTACTCTTGACAACTAAGGTTGATCATAGATTCATGATTAAATGAATCACCAAGTATATAAAACATAAAATATTTAATGATCCCTCTACAATATTTATGGAAATAACCAATGTCAACATGGAACTAACAAAATTTATTAGGGTCATGCTACTTAGAGGGTTTTTAGGATAAGTGAAAGGTTTAAAGGGTGGTCAAATTTGTTTCAATTTCTACACAAAAAATGGTGTGTGATAATATGAAGGGATGTCAGCTTTGGTAACTCTAGTTTTGTTTTTTGGAATATTACTAATGATAGTATTGGTAGATGTTTGAAAATATCCTTTTAGGAGTTTAGGATTAGGTTCAAATTACTTCATGAGAAATTCTTGATGTTTAGCTTGATTAAGAGCTTCATTAAGTGTTTAGGGAGTAAATATTTAAACCTTATATTAAAGAGAAGGATTTAAAGTAGCTATGAAGAGTTTGAAAATTTTATCATCAATCAAGTCATGGTTTAATTTATGGTTCAATTACTTCCATCTTTTGATAAAGTTATGAGTTGATTTAGTGGGAGATTGCTTAGTGTTGATGAAATGGCTAAGAAATTTTTTGGGAAGATCATTGTGTTAAAACTCTTTAACTAAAAGATTGATGAAATCTTCAAGTTTCCAAATGGAATGTTACATAATCTAGTTGTACCATTATAATACATCACCAATGAAGATTTTAACTAACTTAGATTTTAGTTATGGTAAAAGAATTCATTTGGATCCACTCTTTGTAAATATTGCCAAAGGATTTGAGAAATGAGGTTGGGTCTTTAGTCTTATCATACTTGATAGTTGGAGATATCTTACCAATATCAATGGATACAATGAAGGAAGCTAAAGGCTCATTTTGAATAGTTTGAAGTATCTTGTTATTCATAATGGATTGAGGAATAACATTGCTAGAGACATTTATAAGAGGTGGAGCGAGAAAATTGGGATTAGATTGAGGATGGATATCTAGAGGTTGATTAGGCATATTAATAAAATGATGTTGAAGTTGCATCATTTGATTGGTGTTAGTGTTTTTACTTATGTTCATTTGATATATGACTTGGGAAATAAGTTGAGTTGTATCAATAGGTAGGTTAGTTTTGGTAGGAGAACTCCCCTAATTAGTATCAAGGTGAGGGTTATTAGAATATGAATTATTAGTGGGATTATTGATTAAAATTGTCTCAATTGATTTCACATTAGTTTGAAGGTTTTGAAGATGATAAGAATCTGATTAGGTATAGAAAAGATTAGACCCATCAACTTCATCTTGAGTTGTGATCTGTGCCATGTTATAGGTCATGGATGAAGGAGGAGAAGATGTGCCCCAAGAGTGATGGTGATCTTGGGAGGTAATGAGAGGGAGAAATAAACATCTCATATAGTATCTAGATGGATTCAAGTTATCTAAGAATATTCTGATAGGATACTTCATAGTGATGTGAGACAAATGAATAAAATGATAAAAAGGAGAAATAAAGAACTGAGTTAGTAGATAGGGAAAATAGAAAAAGGTATAGATTTGATTGGGTCAACCTAATATTGAAAATAGGGTCTAAAAACTATATAGAGTCGGTAGTATCAACCTAGTATAGGAAATAAGAGTTGAAAAAGTGTACAAAGTCAACATAGTCAACCTAGTATAGGAAATAGGAGATAAAAAAGTTTAAAGTGAACCTAGTTGACCTAGTACATTAGGCAAGGGAAAAATAGATAGTCTATAAGAGACTGTGTTGAGCACAACAATTGTTACTAAATAGGAAAAAAAATTCAAGTTCTTTTAAAATCAATAAATGAAAGTAAACACATAATCAATTGGGTTAATGAGGTTGATCCAATTGAGGCACACATCATAAAACCTTGTACCAATGTTGGCTAATGCATGTTTTTACAATACAACATACAATTGAGTAAAGAGCAAGAGATAAAAATGGAAAGTAAAAGCTAACTAAGTGGTCATCTTAAATGTTATTAGATTATTAGAATATGATTTTAAAATGTGATAAGAATTTGTCTATAAGAAATGAACTATAAAGCAATCTAATGATGGTTTCAAGATGTTTAGGCTGAAAGGGATTGATATTAGCAATGGTATTGGCTTGTTATTGGGGCCTACCCCATCACTTCACATACCATAGTGATAAGGGTGTCAAGTGATTAGACAAAATATACCATTAACCACATGTTTATACTTGTCTAGAAAACCAAGTTGGCTTCCCCCTTGGCAATGAAATCTAAATAGGTAGGCTTTGGGTAGACAATTATTAAAATGTGTTTTTAGATTTTGTGATTTGGTAGTGTGCACATAAAAGATAAAATAGTGTAACTAAATGGTATATTAAAAAGCCACCTAATTAGACTAAGTGATATATTCTAAGCATATAAGCAACAAAAAATGAAAGTGTGAGTTAATTAATATCAAATAAGTGTTAATTCCAACTTTGAAACATAATATAGTGTTGATTTTAATAATAGTGTATGCATAGAATACAAAATAGGGTCAATAGTGTCACTTCTATATTACAGAAGTAAGGGTCTAAAAAAGATTTATGTCGATAGTATTCACCTAGTTTTCCAAACAGAATATAGAATATAGAATTGTGTTGATAATATCAACCTAGTTGACAATACAAGGAAAATTTTAAAGATTATAAATGTGAAAAATAAAATTGTAATGAATAATATAAATGATAGAAAAGGATAGAAAGGAACAATGGTGGGTTGGAGGATGTAGAATAAAATGAGATTGTTATTGAAATACCCTGATTTGTATTTACAAATTCTACCAACTATGTTGATTGGGTCGACCTAGCTTCATAATTCCCTATTTGTTAAAAACTTGTAAAATGTACAATGTCAACATAGTCAGCCTAGTATGCTTTTTGGAAGTCTAGAAATGTATAAAGTCAACTAAGTCAACCTAGTAGCCTAATATAAATATCTAAAAATGTATAGAGTCAATTGAGTTAGCCTAATAGCCTAATTTGGATGTCTGAAAGTGTTCTATGTTGATAGAGTTGACCTAGTATCATATACCTAATGAAATACATGTACAAATAGAACAAATTCATATTGATGTGACTATGTTTTAAACCTGCACATAAAATTTAGAGCTGAATTGACAATATCAACTTAATATTGTAAATATATAAAAATAAAATGATAAAATATTGAAAAATGTAAAATAAAACCTTAAAGGTTTAGATTCATGTTGGGTTCACCAAAATTTATACAATTAGAAATGCATCATGTCTATAAATCAATCCTAACTTAGAGAAGATAGATCATACAATACACTTCCAATTGGGGACACATTAGATAATTAATAACATGACCAATATGGGGATCCACTAAACCTACTTAGGGTATTTATTACCATAATACAAAATTTTAGGGAGGGTTCCAAAGCCTTCAGTCAATCATAATCATGCAATAACCCTAAGGGTGTCCTATGTTTTGATATCTCACTAAACTAATAATAAGTAAAGCAAATCTAATCTAGTGTTCACCAAAGCTTGTGGCATAATATGGGGGTTAGTAAACAAAACAAAAATGTATAAGATAATATCAATTAAACTATGTAGAATCAATACCCTTATACATGGAATAAGAAGAGTAATAGTACTCAAATCTAATATTTATGTTACTTATATCTATTAAAGAGAGGAACAAAGTTAGAGAATACTACCTAAATGATGAACCCCTCAAGACTCAATCGCTCCCTTGTCCCAAGGGGATTCATAAAAGGTTTTTGTGGTTTTTAAGGATCACTAAGAGAGGCCAAAACATCTAATACTTCTCCAAAATATTAGGTTCTCAAAGTAGAAACCCTAAGCTAAGACTCCTCAAGTAGAATGGTGGAAGAGCATATTATAAAGAAGCACAAGTGAATAATAACTATTGATTGGATATATAATAATAATAAAATGATCTTGTATATATAGGAAAGTTTAACCCTAATCCCATATAAAAAAATTGATTGATAGGATTGACCTAGTCAACCTAGTACAATTAAGGATAAAAATTCACTAGGTCACGGGCTAGGTCAAACAAGATTCAACCTAAACCCTAAATGAATTTCACCCAAAATTATATAGGGTCAACCCAGTAAAACTAGTATAGCTAGCTATCAAATGGGGTCTAAGGTGAGGAGTATGAAAAAGAGGAGTAATAGCTTATGGAATGGTTTTTAGGAGTTGGTTGGATTGGTAATAAGTGGCAATAAGGGACAACAATCCTATGAAGTAGCAATGGTCTGCCCCCCCTTTCTCAATACATGCCTTAGGGTGTTAACTCAGAGAGATTGAGTCTTAATGGGCTCATACAAGATTTAAATTTTCATTATTTTATAAAATTTGAAATTATTATGTGTATACACATTGAGCCAAAATAAACTTGGAACAATAATGACCATATAGTATATTGATGATAACATGGTTCTAAGACATGAGATGCGTTCATCCACATAAATAATGGTCATGATGACTTCAAAATGGAACTAGGGGAGATAAAAATAGTACTCAATAAATGTATCATCACCTATACGAGCTCATTGGCCTTCATAATTTCCACCTATAGGTTACATAGTCAACATAATCTATAAACTAGTTCAAACTAATGGAGAGATATAATTTGTTATCTTGATATAAGTAAGAAGTGAATAAATAGGTAAAAATTAATTATATAATAATTATGTCACTTTAAATTTTATTATTAAAGGTATATTAGATAGTAAAAAAATTGAATTAATTTAATGTCAAATCTCATACCTAGTTAATCAGAACTCTGCACATAGACTATGCTTAGAAGGTAGTTTGGAGAGTTTGTGATGTTGAGACTTATATAGATATATTAATGGATTGAAAATTATGTAATATAATAATTATGACATAAAAATAACCCCATTAAATCCTTTAGGATTTAAAAATAGGTGAGGTTCCCTCTATTTTATCTCAAACTAGAGGCACTCCTTAAGCAACATAACTTGTAAACTCAGAACATGAATGATGAAAAGATGAATAAAAGGCCTTGGGTGAATGTAGGAAGAGGTTTAGGGTTGGAATAAAGGTTAATATAAGTATAAAAGTCCCTAAATTCATTAGAAACCCTCAAAAGGGTCAAACACATAGTCAAACATAGTTAGGCCTATTAGTCTTAAAAGTAGGCCTATGATTCACAAGATCATATGACCTTTCCAAACCATTTGAGAAATTTAAAGGTATGGATACTATGTAATATCCATCAAGTTATATTAAAAAATCCAAAATTAGTCATTTTGACCCAATTATCTCTTAAGCCTAATCAAAATGTAGTCAGGAACTCAAGAGACAAATTTCATTTGCTCATATCTATATGGATGGTGTGTATGGTGTTTAAATAAGATAATAATAGTGGAATGGGGTCCTAAAATTGATATAAATGTATTTTATTTTAGGTTTGAGCCTCTAAGTTTTATGAATCAATGTTAAGAAGCTAACCCTCCTAAAACCTTTGTATAAACCTGATGGAGGAAAGATCACTAGAGATGTATATAGAAGTAGCCAAATGGCCTATAAAGTGAATTTTAAATGATTATATATCTATTAGTATCCTCACCATCTAATTTTATCATACCATCACTTATATGGATAAGACTAATTCTTTGTCTTTTGTAGGATTTGAAGTGTCTTGTAGGTACATAGGGGAACATACAAGTGATAACCATATTGGGAGGTGTGTAGTGACTTGTTTCAACTTATCATACTAATATCTCACCTCAATAAATCATGGAAACCACTCTATTAGAACATTAATTATAGGTATTTTGAATAATATAGTGAGAAGGCAAAGTGACTAAAAAATATTGGATGTGAGAAGTGTGTTTTGAGTTTCATGGAGGTCTATATGATAGAACAAAGGACAAAAAGGTTTAATTGAGTGGTTTAATGGCTATATAATGCATATACATGAGTAATTTCAAGAAACCTAAGTGAAAAGTGTGAAGTAAGACCTATAGGGATAGTGAATAGTTGTAAAGAGTGAACAATAAGTGTCTAAGAAAAATTCATCAATTAGAGAGGCATAGATAATTGTCACTACCTTGTTTTCAACCTCCCATGGTAGGAAATATGTGTCATAGAATTCTTATGTTTTTTTTTTAATATTCAAATGACTCATCACCATAAGGGAAATTTTAAATAAGAACATGAAGAGTATTTATTCCCACTTGAAGAGTATGTCATGCTTTAAATGGACACTTGTCCAAAAAGACCTTCATATCTTATTCTCCACTTTATTATATTAAATTTTAACTAGTTTATAAATTTTGACACTTGACCTTATAACCCTTCCACTTCTCTTCTTCTCTTTCCTCTCCTATGTTCTATATATTCAAGCCTTTTTTACTTTTTAGTGGATCCATAATTGGGATGGTGAAGTTCTACTAGTTTTGACACCTCATTTACCTTTGAATAAAGTTTTCTAAAGTTGATTTATTATATACTATTGGATATTTTTCAATGATGTCATGGTGATGTCATAAAAGTGTCTTGGCAAGTGGATAAAGTGTTTTGATAGCCTAAGAGACAATGGCAAAGTGCATAATGTGCTTGTCCTAGTATGCTTGAAGGTGGTTTGGTTGATCTTCAATTTTGACATGCCTAAAGATGATTAGGGATGAGTATGAAGTATTGGTAATGTGAAATGGGTCTTATAAAACGTTTTAGATGATTTTAGTGCTTTTTTGCATGAGTGGTTTTCATTTGGTTTATCACTGTTTTCATCTAGACATTTTAGGTCTACTGGTAGAAAATATAAGTAGGTAGTTTACTGACATCACCATTACCAAATATGGATGAGTTAGGGGTAGTTGGTAATATAGTTATTATAAAATTAGTCCCTAGTTTATATGTTATAAATATTAGGTCATGTGCCTAAGCACAATCAAAGATATGTAGGTGTAAATATGGGATCTAAGGTATTTTGATCACGTTTCGTATGTTTAAATAAAACTGAGTAAGCATGTTGATGATGTTAGCATTCACATGCATTGAGGTTTTATAATGAAATGGTGACATGGTTTTATTAATCATTATCCCTAATTATTATTCACTAAATATCAATTCATGCACCTAAAAAAATAAAAATATATGCAAGTGCAAAGCTGGGATCGCAAGTAGTTTGACATTATTTTCCCATAGCTAAATTTACATGAGGCAAGAAAGAGGTAAGTAAGAAGTTTGGTGATGGAATATCTCACATGTGTGGAAATTTTAGAGTAAGATGATTATATGTGTTTGTTTAATTTTATGGATAGTTGATTTGTGATAAATTTTAGATCATGCACCAAAGTGAGACAATAACTATGCACGTGCAAAGTTGGTTTGTCTAAATAATTCTTAACATAGTTGGCTCTATGAATACATAAATCTAAGGAGGCATTTTAATGTTTTTATATCTCACATGTGTGAGATTTATAATAGTATATTAACACATGGTTGGATTATCCTATGTAAGGAGATCATATGGTCCAAATTTCAAAACATGCACTTGAGCAAAGAAAAAGATAAGGAGGTGCAAAGTTACCCTTCCAAGCAGATAAGAAATGGTCCCCATACTTAGTCTACTTTACACAATGTTAAAAATAAAGACCAAGTGGAGATCTAATAGTGTGAGGGATTTTATACATGAATATATATGGTGTATATAAAGTCAAAGAGTTTAAAGTGTTCATTGCTTAAACTAGGTAAAGATCAAGCTCTTGATAAAAGGATTGACGGAGCATGTTTATTCTTAGATGTTAAGATGTTGTAAGTTGATAACTAGTGTTCAAGGTCTAACACTGAGAAAAGTTTTAAGATAAGTATCCAATGATGAGTGGGTGCTTCTATATATTTATTGATTTTTTAATTTTGTATAATAAATACCTGGCTAATCCATAGAGATTGATGGTACTCATTGAGTCAATATTACAAAGTTGCACAACTTGAGGTCGACTATTAGATGTTTAACATTTGGGCTTTGGCACACTATGAATTAAATATAAAAATATAAATGGTTCATGATTGATATAAAATGTGAGAACATGAGATGAATGCATGGTGTTCAAGGTTTAATTATGACTGTTTGAATTCAAACATTTGAATTTAACAAAGGGAAAAACCAATATGTGATTTTTAGACCTTATCTTTTTATCAAGGATGAATTTTCTCATGGTGTAAAAATATAATTGGTATATGACTCCAATTAAAATCTATAATATAAATTTTAAGGTCTAAATATATATATAGAGAGAGAGACAAATATATTGAGATCCAAGGTTGACTTTGTGTTTAACTATGTTTAGCAAGTAACCCTATAAGGGTATTTGAGCTCGTTCTAGTGGTATTTTAATGTTTCATGATAAATTTGATATTTTGGAGTATTTTATACTCCATGAGGGTGATATATGTGAATTATTAATGTTTTATAAATTGTATGTAGTATTAAAAAAGGTTTACAAGTTGATTGTTTATTTGTTCATGGTGACTATGTGCACAAAATGTTGTTTGTGTGAATTATGCTTAATTAGAAGGGTATTGTGATGGTTTTTAGAACTTAAGGAGGACCTATAGAACATGTGGAATATTTTTGTGCATTTTTTAATTTTTCTTATGTTTCTTATTTTGCTTGGAGAAGTGTCAAAGACATGAATGGGTCTCCATAGGACTTAAAAGTGACTTATACCTCTTTTGAAAGAGAGTTATGCTTAAGTATGACCCATGTGAGATGCCTTAATGGTTAAGGAATATATTTTGGAATTGATAATTCATGAACTATCTATATATATTGAGACCAAATGTGTTGGTTTATAGAATTTTGTGTGAGACTTTAGAGAAGACATGTGCAAGGTGTATGTGAGAGTTACGGAGTAAAGGAGAGGTAGAGTGCCCAATTGATGAATTGATGAGTAGAGAATATTTATGACTATGTGTATGTGTATAACCTATATGTCATATTTGTGATTTCATAAAATTCTTATTATAGTTTTAGGATATGTGAAGAGGTCTAAGTGTGCATATGAGAATAGTTTGAGTAAAGGAGAGAGATTATGGAATGCATTTTTGAGAGGCATGTATAAGATAGAGAGAGAGAGAGAGAGAGAGAGAGAGAGAGAGAGAGAGAGAGAGAGAGAGAGAGAGAGAGAGAGAGAGATTGTGTAGGGGTTAAATAGATATATATTCATTATCAAGGGTTAAACGCATTATTAATAAATCAGGTGTACGTGTTCAAAGGAGGGTCTAAAAGAGTTGATCTTATTTAGGGGTAGTTGTTCTTTGTGAAATAGACATTTCACTAAATGCCTTTGGTCATGAGGATATGATAAAGGCTTGCTGGTCTTAAAGAGTTAACTAGTCTCTTATTTGTAATTTATTATAAGATATTAGTTTGTGTTTTGTAATCTTGAGAGTGGATTTTATTCTCCATGAGGATTTCTCATAGGAAATATGTGTTATGTGTTTGATATTGTGTATGCATTGAATGAATAAGCTCCCTTGTTAATGTCAATTGATCAAGTTGATAAATGTTAATTGTTTAAATAGTTTGAAAGGATTAGAATTGAGATTGAAATATCTAGACTCACTGATTCAACCCTCTTCCCAGTGATTGTACCTCTAAAAATTGGTATTAGAGAAGGTCCTTTTGGTAAAGTCTTAACAGCTTGAAGGTTATTCAAGGTAAAATATGGGTAGTCATCAAGGATGTGTCTCTACTAAGAAAGCAGTAATGTTTAATGGATCTAATTATGATTTTTGGAGTGTAAAGATGAGGACATACATTATGTCCCTAGTGTTTGATGCATGGAAATATATTGTAGATGGATATGTTACTCATACTACTACTCTATCTAGTGTTGTAGATAAGAATTTATTTTCTAACAATTCCAAGGAATGAATGATATCGCGTGTGGTCTTTCAAAGACTGAATACACCAAGGTAATACACTATAAATCTAATTAAGAGATATGGGACAAAATTTAGATCATTTACAAAGGAGATTCAAAGTTCAATATTGCTAAGTTTTAGATTCACAAAAACAAATTTTAAAGACTCAGAATGAACAAAGAAGATTTTATGATATCCTTTCTATAGAGAGTTGTTGAAATTATGAACATCATCAAAGGTCTTAGAGAGAACCTTGAATAGGCTACTATAGTTCAAAAGTTATTAAGGTCTATGTCCCTAAAATTTGATCCAAAGTTATTTTCTATAGAATAAATTCATGATCTTACTCAATTGAAGATGGATCAACTATATGGCACCATTATTACCTATGAGATGAGAAAGAATGATGATATACCACCAAAGAAGGAATCAACTTTCAAGACTAAAATGAAGATAAATAAGAAGTTTTAAGTTAATAAAATCAAGGAGGACGAAATTTTTGATATAGAAGAGGATGAACTCATTTCTTTGATTCAAAAAAATTTAAAAATACATTCACACAAGTATAAGGGTAAACTACCCATAGAATGCTTCAACTATGGAGAGGTAAGACATTTTGATAATAATTACCCTCATAAGTATAAAAAATATGATGATTAAGATCATGATCAAGGTCATGAAGATTACAAGAGATCATTTAGGTCTGATAAAATCAAAGAGGGATTCAAGAGGTTTGATAACAAGAAGTACTTTAAGGACTAGAAGAGACTCTACACCAAAGAAGATTATAGATCATCAAATGAGAGTTAAGAAAATGACTCTAAGTATGATCATGAAGATTATCGTCCTACTAAACATAGAGACCCACTGAGGGAGGTATTTTCTCACATCAAAATGAGTCTACTTGGATTGATTTAGATGATGATGAGGTGGACTATGAGACTAAATTAATGAATGTTCTTGAAGAACTAAAGATTGAGAAGAAGATCAATAAGAAGATGGTATCTAAACTTAAATACTATGAGTAAAAATTTAGTGTTTATGAGGCAAGAATAAATTAAGACACCAAGGATCATGAAAATATAGTCAAACATCTCAGTTGTTCATTGGAAGTCCTATCTACAAGCTTGAAATCTAAAGAAGATGAATGCTCAAGGTATGCAATTGAAAATAAGTCATTGAGACCTGAGTTAGAGAAGACATCTATTAAGGTGCATTCATTCTTGAGATTTGAAAAGAGCTCAAGTGATCTAGATAATATTCTAAATGATCAAAAGCATGAAAGTGATAAGACTAGTTTTTGATACAAAGAAGAACCAGAGAGCACGATAATATGAAGACTAATATGAACAAGGACAATCAACCTTTAAAGATAAATCATTTGATAAGGAATGATCATGAAAATAGATTAAAGATAAATTAGATCAAAAAACCAAATACCATGAGGTATGCAAGTTTCAATGCTTCCTATTACACATGTAATAAATTTGGTCATAGGGTTAGAGAATGTAAGACACATGTTAGAAATGAATTTTATTGGAACTATGATGGGGGTAATCAATTGAAAGGTGTAATCAAGGTTGAGTACTTTAACTATCATGATGTGGGATAATTTTTAAATCATTGTCCATTTATGTACATAAAATTGAGTTTCCTTCAAGAAATATTGAGTTATATAGTTGTTATGAACTAGGACACTTTACAAGATTTTTTCCAAATCTAGTAAGACATAATGAACTTCTTGCAAAAGTTATGATGTGCTTAAACTATCAAAAGAGAGGTCATATTTCTAGATTATGTTAGTAAAAGCCTAAAAGTCAGATTAGGTTCAATCATAGTCCTAGAGTGAAAGGAAGAAGGCAAGTTAACTCATGGAGACCAAATGTGGTAAGTGTGAGTCATGATGAGTCTGCAAGTCCAAGTATTATGTTTGCTATGGTGAAGAATGATACAAAAGTTAAAGAGTGCTAAGGGATATCATTATCTTCTCATGTTGATAATGAAGAGACCAAGATCAAAGGAAAGACCAAGGTGATGGTTGAGGCAAGTTATGAGATGTGTATGGATCAAAGTGATCATCTTGATGTTATTGAGAAAGTATTATTTAAATAACATTAATTGTCATTTTTTAGTGATGAGGTTTTGAACTACAAGGTGGATTCTTTAGATGAAAAGGTATGTCATGAATCTATGTTCTCTCCATGTATAATCAATCCAATATTAGAAGAAAATAATAGTTATTTAGAAAAGGAACTAGTTGTCATAAATCAAACTAACAAGAAGAACAAAATTAAGAAATATTATAGCTACAAAAGGATTCCAATGGTTATTGATTAAATGTGGGTAAATATTGGCTTCAATTTATTTTAGAACATTATGGTGTAAAGTATTTCTCTATCTATACTTCTAAAGAGACTCCTTTCAAGTGAAGAATCAAGTGTTGTTTTGGTTTTCTTATGATGGTCCTATAATTCTATAAATGAGTGTGTTCAGTTAGAGTAGGTATGTCCTAATGGAAGATATGATGTGGTGATGGTAGAGTGATGTCATAGTTGTATATGGTTAGACTATAGGGTTAGATTGAAGTTTTTCATGTGATAAAAGAGGATTTATGATTGATCAAGATTATTTTTTACATATAAATATGTGTTGATCTTATTCTATCATGTTCTAGGTGGTTTTTTTTCTGAAGGCATGTTGAAATCAAATTGGAGATTTTTGTTTGCTATGGGTTTCCCAATTTGTGCTTAACAGTAGGTAGGTTCTAAAATGGGTTACAATATGTATGGGTTACCAAAGATGTGTAAGCTCAAATATTGTTCCATAAGTGTGTAATATTTTTCTTCATGTGTATAAGAAGTTTCAAAGGTGGACATTGATTGGAAGATGTTGTGTTGACCTTGTTTGTTTTGAGATTCTAAGCTTTTGGGCTTTGCTAGAAAATTGGTTTGCCTTATGAGTTGAGATATGAGGTTTATCAATACATTTAATGGGATTAATTTAATTTTAAATCAATATTCATAGAGATTTTTAGGTTTGTGGTTTTAAAATTATTCATGTTTTTGTCAATGTGGAGGCCTAATTAGCTAGTAGGTTTGTGAAGAAAGTATGACATAGAAGATGATCTAGGTGATGAAAATTGGTGTGATTCTAGGTACACATGAGATTAATTAATATATGAATTTTCAAGTCTTTATTATGTGTCTATTAAAAATTTTAGGATTTACAAGTTCTACGTAGGGCTATAATGAGTCTAGATAGGCCTAGTCTTGAAGATGTGCTTTCTGTTTAGCTTCTCCAAAAGATAAAGGCATGAGTATTTTAAGGTGATTTATCAGGTTTTTTAATATCATGTTTCCTATTTTGTGTGTGGCATGAACTTATGTTAGTGGTCCTTGAGGTGGTTTGAGAGAGAAGGCTAGTAAGTATGTATGGTGGTTCCTGTGTATGGAGATCTCTAAAATGTTTCTTGATAATTTACATCAGATGTCTATACTTTCATGTGTTCTTCCTTCATTTGTTGTAGTGCTTGGTTGAAGAAAGTGTTGGCTTATAGCAAGAGGCTGTTGGCAAAGCAAGAAGAGGTAGGATCAAGGTAAGGGGGAGTTTGTATCATATTTATAATGTCATAATATCATTTTTATGGTATTTTTAGGTCCTCAATATTTCTTTTTCCCACTTTGTCATTATGTCAAAGGGGGAGAAAGTTCTACTATGAGAGTGCTTAAAGAGAGAGAAGAAAGGTGAATTGTATGATGTGTGTTAACATCAATGACAAAAGGGGATATTGTTGGAGAGTTTTCAATTATGTCATGGTGATTTCATATAGGTGTCCTTGTAAGTGTATGAACTGATTTGATACCCTAAGTGACAATGAAAAAGTGTGCAATGTGCTTGTCCCAGTATACTTGAAGGTGGCTTGGTTGATCTTTAGTTTTGACATTGATCAAGATGTTTAGAGATGAGTATGGAGTATTGATCATGTGAATGGGTTCCTAAAAAATGTTTTATATGATTTGAGTGATTGTGTGAATGAGTGGTTTTCATATAGTTGAGCATTGTTTTCATCTAGACATTTTGGGTCTAGTGGTAAAACATATGAGTATGTAGTTTGCTAACTTCACTATTACCACATGTGGATGAGTCAGGGGGAGTTGGTCATATGGTTGTGATTAAATTTGTGCCTAGTTTTTATGTAATAAATCTTAGGTAATGTGCCTAATAATATTCAAATATATGTGGGTCCAAAGTTGGGCTCTTAGATATTTTGACAATGTTTTCTATGTTCAAATAAAGACAAGTAGGTATGTTGATGATGTCAACATTCACATGCATATAGGTTTTAGGATTAATTGGTAACATGGGTTTGTTCAAAATTGTCCCTAGTCCTTATTAATTAAATATTAGCTCATGTACCTAAGCATGAAAAAATATATGCAATTGCAAATTTGGGCTCCCAAGTAGATTGACAATATTTTCCCATACTTAGCCAAATTTGCATGATGTAAGAAAAAGTTGAGTAAGAAGTTTGGTAATGGTAGATCTTGAATATGTGGAAATTTAAAAACAAGATGATCATATGGGTTTATTAAGTTTTGTGCCTAGTTGATTTGTGTTAAATTTTAGATCATGCACTGAAGTGAGACAAAATCTATGCATGTGTAAAGTTGGTATTTCCACATAATTATTGACATAGTTAACTCTATGAATATATAAATATAAGGAAACATTTTAATTTCACTATATCTAACATGTTTGATATTTAAAGGATAATATTAAAACATGGCTGTATTACCCTATGTAAGGAGATCATATGGTTCAAATTATAGAAAATTTGCTTCAGTGAAGCAAAAGAGATGAAGGTGCAAAGTTGGCCTTCCAAGCAGATAAGCAATGATCCCCATACTTAGTCTATTTTTTAAAATGTTAAATATCAAGACCAAATGGATATTTAATAGTGCATGTTATTTTTTACATCAAGATCTATGGTGTGCATTAAGTGAAAGAGGTCAAAGTGTTCGTTGCTTAAATTAGATAAAGATTGAGCTCCTTACAAAAGGATCAACAAAGTGTGTTTATTCAAAGATATCAGGATGCTACATGATGAGGACAAGTGTTCAAGGTTTAACAATAATTAAAGGTAAAGGATGAGGATACAATGGTATAATAAAACCCTAGTTGATATATATAGATCTATGGTACGCATTGAGTCAATATTGTAAGATTGCATGAGATGAGGTCAAATATTAGATGTTTAATGTTTGGACATTGGCACACTATGTGTTAAAGATAAAAAAAGATAAATGGTTTGTGATTTATCTAATTTGTGATGGAATGATATGAGGACATGGTGTTTGAGATTTAACTGTGACTATTTGAATTCAAATATTTGAATTTAACAAAGGGAAAAACTAGTTATGATTTTTGGACCTTATATTTTGATCAAGGACTAATCTGCTCATTATATAAAAAAGAAAGTGGTAGAGGAATCCAAGGAACATTTTTAAATATAAATTTTAAGGTATGAATGTATATATAGACAAAGATATTGAGCTCTAAAGATGACTATGTGTTTGACTTTTTTTTGCAAGTAACCTGAGAAGAATATTTGAGATCTTTCTCATGGTATTTTAGTGTCTACTAATGAATTAGATATTTTTGAGTATTTTAAACTCCAAAAGAATGATTTATGTGCATTATTAAGGTTTGATAAATCATATGTAGTATGAATAAAGGTTTACAAGTTGACTATATATTTGTTCATAGTGATTATGTGCATAGAATGTTGTTTGAGTGAATTGTGCTTAATAAGAAGGCTATTGTGATGGTTATTGGAGATTAAGGATGACATACATATCATGTATAATGGTTCCATGTATTTTTAAAGTGTTCCTATGTTTCTTATTTTACTTGGATAAGTGTCAAAAAGATGAATGGGTCTCCTTAGGACCTAAAATTGACTTAGGCCTATTTTGAAACAGAGTTATGCTTATGTGTGACCCATGCTTAAGTGTGACCCATGTGAGATGCCTTAAGGGTGAAGGAATGTGTTGTGGTTGACAACGAAATAATGTGTACTTGATAATTAATTAATTACACACACACACACACACACACACACACACACACACACACACACACACACACACACACACACACACACACACACACACACACACACACACACACATATACACACACACACATATACATATATACATACACACACACACATACATATATATACACACACACATATATATACATATATATATATATACATATATATATATATGCATATATATATATATATATGCATATATGTGTGTGTGTGTGTGTCATATATATATACACACAAACACACACACACACACATATATATGCATATATATATATATATATATATATGCATATATATATATATATGTATATATATATATATATATATGTATGTATGTATGTATGTATGTATGTATGTATGTATATATATGTATGTATGTATATATATATATATATATGTATATATATAGATATATGTATATGTATATATATATATATATATATATGCATATATATGTATATATATATATAAGTGTCAAAAAGATGAATGGGTCTCCTTAGGACCTAAAATTGACTTAGGCCTATTTTGAAAGAGAGTTGTGCTTAAGTGTGACCCATGTGAGATGCCTTAAGGGTGAAGGAATGTGTTGTGGTTGACAAGGAAATAATGTATACTTGATAATTAATGAATTTTATATATATATATATATATATATATATATATATATATATATATATATATATATATACACACACACACATAGACACACACACATATATATATATGCATATATATATATATATATATATATATATATATGCATATATATATATATATATATATATGCATATATATATATATATATATTTATATATATATATATGTATGTATGTATATATATATATATATGTATATATATAGATATATGTATATATATATGCATATATGTGTATATATATATATGTGTGTGTGTGTGTGTGTATATATATGTATATATATATATGTATGTATGTATGTATGTATGTATATATATATATAGTGAAACTAAATATGTGATCAACTAAACCTTATCAAGAGGATCTCTAATCTTTATTCAAGGAAAATTGGAGAATTGAGAACTTACCTTTAGGTCATACAAACCTTATTATGGTGATTAAAACATTTAAGGTTCTAATTAGAGTAAAAAAATCATCTGAAACCCTCTTGGGTTAACAATGCATAGACTACGTCTTAACTATCTATGGAAATCTTTAAAAAGAATGTGAATAAGAGGTTATATATCAAACTTTAAGATTTTAAGATATGTCTAAAGATGACACAGACCATAATATGTCATTTTGAACTTTTAAAACACTTTAAAAGCCCTTTAAGAGCATTGTGAGCACTTTCAAGCTTGTGAAAGATCTCAAAAACCCTAAGCTAGGTCAAAATTGTATAAATGGTGATATATTTCATTTTAACTAGTAAAATTTGATGTAAATTTGTAGTTATATGGAGTTCGGCATGAAGAAATAAAATATGACATTTTTAGACCTTCATTGTACCCTTAAGTAGGGAAACCTACAACTATGTTAAAATAGGGTTAGAAGAGACCGAAAAAGGTTAAATAGAGTTAGAAGACTACCTATGAAAGTGATCTAATGGATAAGATGGTGAATGAATTTATGGATAGATAAATTATGTGAGAGGGTGCTACAAAAGGATGATAGTTTTATAAGATAACAATGCACCTAACTATACAAGGCAAACTAGCCATAGAAAAGGCTACAAGGATATACCAAGGAGACAAGAGTTGCTTAGAAGATTTAGAGATATAATATGGGTTGAAACCAATTTGAATAAGAGGTTATATATCAAACTTTAAGCTTTTAAGATATGTCTAAGGATAACATAGACCATAATATGTCATTTTGAACTTTTAAAACACTTTAAAAGTCCTTTAAGAGCATTGCGAGCACTTGCAAGCTTGTGAAATATCTCAAAAACCCTAAGCTAGGTCAAAATTGTATAAATGGTGATATATTTCATTTGAACCAATAAAATTTGATGTAAATTTGTATTTATATGGAGTTTGGCATGAAGAAATAGAATATGACATTTTTAGACCTTCATTGTACCCTTAAGTAGGGAAACCTACAACTATGTTAAAATAGGGTTAGAAGAGACCGAAAAAGGTTAAATAGAGATAGAAGACTACCTATGAAAGTGATCTAATGGATAAGATGGTGGATGAATTTATGGATAGATAAATTATGTGAGAGGGTGCTACAAAAGGATGATAGTTTTATAAGATAACAACACACCTAACTATACAAGGCAAACTAGCCATAAAAAAGGCTACAAGGATATACCAAGGAGACTAGAGTTGCTTAGAAGGTTTAGAGATATAATATGGGTTGAAACCAATTTTAACATAGTGGAATATGATCTAATAAACCTATATAATCTCATAGGTGTGTTGAGGAAATATAGAGAGAGAAAGAATTGATAGTTGCAAGCAACAAGAAGTGTGAGGGAGTGAATCACAAGAAGAAGGCAATCAAAGAGTGTGTAAGTGGTAGAGGTGAATATAATGAGGTGTCTACAAGAATGTGGATATGGTAAAATGTTAAAATTATAATAAGAGAAACCAAGAATCCTTAGATCCTAAAAAAAGAGTAGGACATGCAATCTTGTGAATTAATAAAATTGACATATGAGCCAAAGAAGATGATTTTTGTTTACAAGTGTTAATGCATGAAGGTATCATAACTTATACTAGAGTAGAGAAGGTATAGATCTCTACATCATTTTGTACTAGAGGCTATCAATTTCATTGGGTAGAAGAGAAAGGTAACATCAAGTATGAGAAGGTATTTGTTAATTATGTTTTCATTTTGTGTTTTGATTTGATGAATTGAAGTGTGAATGAAGTTAGCAATTATGGTAAAGAGCCCTAAGACATTTAAGGATTTTTGATGAATGAGAGAGATATTTAGAAGCTCATGAGAGATAAGCTCATAGGTGATCTTGATAGAGTCATAGAGGTAGGACAAGAGGATAAGTCCCAGATGAGGATAAGGAGAGAGACCTAGCTGAGGTAAAGAGAGAGGGAGAGGGTAGACCAAGTGAATGGTCAAGATGTGGTAAGTGAGTGAAAGCTTGTCAAAAAGAGGTATAGGTCTAGATGAGGCCAAAGATTTGATACATATCTTAAATAAAATTAGGAAAGAGAGAATCAATAAGAAATATGACATAGTTAATGAGAGAATATACCACAAGAAGAAGATGGTGCAAGATGACACCAAAAAGATAGAGATGGATGAAATGAGGCAATATATGGATAGGTTATTGGTTATTCTAGAGTAGATAAGAGAAATGGGAAGATGATACTATAGATGGGTAATGTGAAAGTAGCCACTCAAGTGGCCAATCAAACTACTAGTGAACATAATAAGGATACAAGAAATGAGAGAGGAAAGGAAGTAGAAGAAGTTGTTATGCAAACAACTGAAAATAGAAATGGAAAGGTTTTAGTTGAGAAGACAACCAAGTGAATAAAATGAGGAAGTTTAACAACACCTTAAGGTAGATGAGGTGAGTTTGTATGATGCATAAGATAAGATTTCCAGCTAATTATGTGTTGAGCATGATAAAGAAGATGAAGATCAGTTTGAAAGTCTCATAAGATGATTGGAAAATGAAATGTGGCTAATGAGAAAAAGTATGGAAATTGATTATAAGTTTGTATATGACATCAGTAAGCAATTACAGGTAGAAGTGGTATCCTTGGATAGAGCATTTAATGATGAAGAGAGAGAAAAAGATGAGATGGTATAGGTTGCAGTAGTTGAGGAGTTTATGAAGGAAGACAAAGAGCAAGAGTAAGCCTTAGTTGTAGTAGTAAAACATAATTAAGTATTTAGGAATGAAATTGGCATTATATTTGTTGAAAAAATGGTGATTATAGCATGGAAAGATAAGACTGAAGGTATAGGTATAGTTGTAGCAGTGTTTGGGAGCATATATAGCCCATGTGATAGAGGTAAAGAGGCAAGAGAAAGTGCACGTGAAGTGCAAATTGATGATGTAAAAAAGAAAGGAATGAGAATAGTGTTTGATCAAGGAAAGAAGGAGAACAAAGAGGATAAAATAGAGTAAAAAATACTAAGACCATCAAAATATGATTCCAAAATCATGAATTGGAAGAAAAGGAAGAAAACACAATAATTGCATTAGAGCTAAATTTGTATCTCCCTCAGGAGTATGATGCAGGGGCATCAACACATTATAAAAATTAATCATGTTTAGTTGTATTATTTAGAAGGAATTGGGGTCATTATGTTAGTAGATTAGTGATTCTTTATTAACCTTTTGTCTTTTCCTACCAAAGAGGCCATTAAAAATTTGAATTTGGATTAGTATGTTAAGAGTCTTTTTGAGAAGTATTTAGGAATGGGATGTTATCAAATGTTAGTCTAACATCTTAAAATGAGTATAGATGGGACAATAAAAATGTTATAATTATAATGTCATAAGGAAAGTGATCAAGACTAAGACTATTGTATGCAACATCCATGTGGAGGTAGTTAATAAGAAAGGTAGTTACTAGGAAGTTATTTTTTCATGTAAGTAATAAAATTTTGGATGGATTTAGTTATAAGCTCAAAAAAAAAAAAGGCATTAGGCTGGTATGAAGTTATTTATAGAGTTAAATAAGGAGAGGTATGAATGAAGGAGTCTATTAATAGAGAGGGAATCACCGAAGAACTTTGTACCGTATCAGATAACAATGATATCTAATAGAAGAAATTAGTGAATAGAACAAGTTTTTCAATGTACATGCCTATGTTAAAGTTTTTGATGTTGTTTTGTGAATATTTATTGAAGGATATAGTGTTTTTTATAACCAATACTCTATGATACAAATCTAAAGGTGAATATGGCAGGGCTGAGTTGTGGGATCTTGTGTAAATTCATCAAGACTTATTGACAAATGAATAGATAATCTTATAAAATGGAATGTATGCATATATAGTTGATATCCAAGGGTAGAATGAATAGATTATTTAACCTTTATTGCATTTGACATCTATCATGGAGCATAATAGGAATAGGTGAGTCATAGTGAGTACTTTGTTTACTAATAGATAGTGAAAGTCTAGTTTGAATTTGTAATTAACCAAATATGAGAATATTATTTTGGGATGAAGATAATGAAAAGTGATACAAGCAAGAATTAAAAAAATTGGAATATGTATTTTTAGACACAGGTAATGAAATTATTTTTTGTTAACCATGTTTTATGTATACATAAGCAAACTATATAGAGTGATCAACAAAACCTTATCAAGAAGATCTATAGTATTTGTTCAAGGGAAACTAGAGCATTGGGAAGTTGCCTTCAGGCCATACATACCTTATTATAGTGATTAAAATGTCTGAGGCTTTGATTAGAGTTTAAAAAATCATCTAGAACCCTGTCGAGTTAGCAATAGGTAGATTGTGTCGTAACTGTCTATGGAAATATTTGAAATAAATGTGAATAAGAGGTTTTCTATCAAAATTTAAGCTTTAAAGAGATGTGGAAGGATAAAATAGACCATAATATGGCATTTTTAACTTTTTAAACCCTATAATAACCCTTTTAGATCATTGTGAGCATCTTGGGCCTATGAAAGAGCATAGAAACCCTAGGCTAGGTAAAAATCACATAAATGGTGATATCTTTAGTTTGAACTAATAAAATTTGATGAAAGTTTATAGTTAGAGGGAATTTGGCATGAAGAAACAAATTATTAAATTTTTAGTCCTATATGATACCCTTCAGGACAAAAACCTACAACTATGTTAAAATAGGTTTAGAGGAGACCTAAAAAGGCTAAACAAAGAGCAAAGACTTCTTAGGAAAGTGATCTAATGGACAAGATGGTGGATGATACTTTGTGGATAGATAAGCTATGTGAGAGGGTATACAAAAGGATGATACTTTTCCAAGCTAACAGGGCCCTTGACCACACAAGGAAAACTAGCCATAAAAAAGGCTACAAGGATATACCAAGGAGACTAGAGTTGCTTAGAGGGTTTAGAGATAGAATAAGGGTTGAAACCAGATTTTAGATAGTGGAATATGATAAAATAAACCTATAAAATCTTAGAGGTGTGTTTAGGAAGTAAAAATAGAGAAAGAAGTGTTAGTTGCAAGAAACAAGAAGTGTGAGGGAGTGAACCAGAAGAAGGCAATTAGAGAGTGTCTACGTGGTAGAGGTGAATATAATGAGGTGTCTACAATAATGCATAGACTACAGAAGATTCAAAGGATAATAAGAGAAACCAAGAAGCCTCAGAGCCTAAAAATAAGTAGGACATGAAGTCTTTTGAATGAATAAAATTGACATATAAGCCAAAGAAGATGAATTTTGTTTGCAAGTGTTGATGCATACAGGTATCAAAACTTGGACTAGAGAAATGAAGGTATATATCTTTACACCAAACTTTTACCTGACATTACCTTTCATGAATCCTAACTATTTAAATACCCTATCAAATCTACTAGGGGCTATAATTTCCACCCTAAAATTTTGGGTAACATGCCACCTAACTTATTAGATTTAGATGATGATGAACTAGATGAGATCAATTTAAAAACTAGAACTTATAATCTGCTTTCACACATAATTTATCAATTTCCTCCTTTTTATTACCTTGCTCTAGATGAACTAGATGAACTAGATGATGATGAACATTGGAGGTTATTATCACAACAAAAAGAATCCCATTTCACTCTTACTATACATAAGAAAACTCCATTTGAGGTCTATTTCCTTTGGCATTAGTGTGTTACACATCATACATATAGGTGTAGATTCTTCTAATAGAAATTTTGTGCTTTTTCATAGCCTACACCATCATCTTCATAGCAACAATGTACTTAGGGTTTTTCATAGGTGAAAACTAACCCTTCCTGATCCCCTTCATCACCATAGATATTAGAGATCCATAGTCATATTGTAGCACTAGTTCCTTGCATTGAAAAACCTTCACAAGATATGTCACATATGTATCCATCTTCTTCATCTAACACACGTCACATTTCCATTGAGACAATGTGACAAGAAGTTCTTGCATATCTCTTAATGAAGATGGATTAGACTTTGGTCAAAGCTAGATTCTATTTAAATCAAAATTTATTAGAGATTATTGATAAAGTATACCTTGAAATATATTAGTATTTATGAACACATTATTTTTCTATGGCATATTATGCCTCATTTTTCTACATTGATTTTTGATATTTGTACTTCATTATAGCATTTGTGATGCCCTGTTTATCATTTATTTATTTATTCTATCTATGCACAATAATCTTACATTCATGGTATGGTTTTTTATTTACAACTCTAGAATATTTATATGTTCAAATTTTATTGTTTAATTATAATCTTTTTATATACTTTGTAAACACTAGTTTTCTCTTATCTTGGGATGATTTTTTTACATAGATGTTTAGGTTAGATCACTTAAATAGTGTAGATATTTATGTGACATTTAATTTAGGCCACACCCTACACCATCTTATTCTCCCTATGATCAACTATAAATAATATTAATCATTATATAATTATTGAAACAAATCTCTCATCATCCCCATTTCCTCCTTATATATCTCCCATCTTAAGCACAAATATGGTTATACTTGAGATTGAATACTTATGGGAAAGTTTAGGAATTTTTGAAGTGGACATATTTTTAAAGTAATTTTCTCTTGTAAACAAAATATAATATATTTTTTAGTCATTTATGGTCTTCTAAATCCACATGTAAGAGGATTAACAAAACCCATAAAATTTAAAATATAAATCATTTAAATAAAAGGCAATGATCGAGAGGAAAAAATAAATATTCAAAAGTCAAAATCACACCAAAATATGTGATACTTATTTATTACATCTCTTATTATATTCAAAGATGAAAATTCACAATTTTACTCATAATACATATGAGGTTAATTGGGATATGTTAAGATAGTAGACTAGGATAGGAGGTCTCATTATTACGTTTAGTTACACCAAATTTCTCACACAAGTACCCAATATTCATAGTACTCTATGGATTTGTAAGGGGTCCTAAGAAAAGGGTAACATGTCATGTGGAGGTAGGCTCATTTTATTTCTTTTGTAAATAACCTTCAAGGGATGATCTAAGTACTTTACTCATTAACCAACTACTTTACATCTACCAGAAAGAGTATCTTAAGTCTTTATTGTCCAAACAAAATCTTAATCATTTTCACACATTTTTAGTATGTCTTATTTCTAGTAAGGATTGTTACAACACCTATGCAAAATATTCTCATTCCATGTATTCATAATATTATTCCTAAATAAGTCCTTTTGATGAATATCACTTCCTAGCTAATCATACAGCTTTGGTTACCATTTTGTGAGTTGTAGTGTAATATCTTAGATAGGACCAAGACTTATTCAAAAAATTGCCTTTTTTTACAAATTAATACCATTTGATTATCCATTTTTGAGTTTTAGTGTAAGACCTCAAATAGGACTAGGCCTTCTTAAAAAATATATGTTTTTTCATATATAAGCTATGTGACATGTTTTATCACAAAATGACCTTAGTATTTCACATTATTGACTAGGACAAACCTTAATTTTGGTTTTATTTCTTACTTCTGATTTTTATTTACACACATTTTCATATCTTTTTTATTCACATATCCTTGTTTACATATTTTTTGATTTTGTTTACTATTTTCACTTTGAGTTGTACCCTTTAAGGAGGTATTCTAGTTTTGCTCACCTAATTAACAAAATGGAAACACTCCTAGGCTATGTGTGGACTAAAAAATGGATTAAAATTTTAGAGAGGGCTCATACCCTTGATGCTACACCTACTCAACTACAAGGAAATGAGAGAGAGAAACATTAAAGTAAAAAGGTGTGATGTGCCAAATGTATTTATATTTTCCACTTATTTTAAAGTGCACAATGAACCATGAGACTGAACTGTAGTCACACAACTCCTAATTTGGTCCTATTACATTAGTAATTTTTAGACAGGTTAATGATTCAAGCAAGATTAAGAGAGAGAGTTTTCTTTCCACTTCTAGTCAATACATGAAAATTGATGTAACACTAACTATAACCTATAAAATAAACACCAACTAAATAGAGGCAAGAATAATGAGACAAGTCAAGGAGAACACAAATCATCACTTGATTAGATCAGATCAATCATCCATAATTTTTCACTAAATATGGAAATAAAAGAAGGCAAAATTTAGTCTTCATTGATTCAATGACATGAAAAAGGAGTAGGTATTCACCATACTCATGTAGATGATCATTTAAAATCCATTCAAGGATAAATATATAATAATGGAGAGAGAGAGAGAGAGAGAGAGAGAGAGAGAGAGAGAGAGAGAGAGAGAGAGAGAGAGAGAGAGAGAGAGAGAGAGAGAGAGAGAGAGAGAGAGAGAGAGAGAGAGAGAGAGAAGGTGGATGTGGGAAAATTCCATGTGATTTTCATCCATTATCAAATTAGTTACAAATACTAAGAGAAGGTGGAAAAAATAGTCATCTCATTACTCTCCAGCATGTGTTAGCTTGGCTTGATCATGACCTCATGAGAGGCAATGTAGAGTGTCTCTTTAATTCCTATGACTAATATTTATTCACTTAAAATGGTATTTTCTTGATTGCAATTATAAGTTGAGGTTTTAAAGAGAAATCTACATCTTGACACATGTCACACTTGACCTCTTTGACATCTTGGTACACCATTTTTGGATCTTCAATGCCTCTCCCATCTTCATAATAATGAACCTTATGACTTAGGATTATTAATAATATGTTCTTTATCATTATAACCTATAACTACAACTTATTTCATGCAAAGTGATGAAGATAAACCCATCTCTCATGTAAGGTCTATCCTTATGCTTGAAATATGTCACAATAACCTATCCACTCAATTTAGGTCTTGTAAAAGGTTATAAAACTTTGTCAAAGCTTATAGACCATATTAAATAACTGATATGCATGTTTATTAGGCCTATTAAGAATTATTGATAGCATGTTGAGCTATCACAAGGTCTCTTGAGAGACTTTTCATGTATCTCATCTCTTAAACTTCTTTAGGCCTCTAATTAGGATTTTTAAAGATGGAACATAGGCTTACTAGGTCATAACATCTCTGATTACTTTAATATACATAGTATGGAGTGGAACATCTCACTAAAATATTGAGAGAGTTGTTAGACGGTTGTATTTGTCTTTGGCAGCTCTCATCACCATGAAGCCAATAGATTGCCTATACATTAGCCCTTCAAAACTACATGTAGTCATTGAGATGAACTTGTTCACAACCTCTAGATCTTCCCAAAGATGTAATTATATGATTAAATATATATTATAAATGATATTATGCCCTTGGTGATCTTAAGAAAGGTCTATAAACTCAGTCTTCTATGCAAGCAAGAAAATAATCCTCATCACGGTTTGTTATAACTACTTATAACATGTCTTAGAACCCTAGATACCTATTAAAAGTATTAAGGGAGTTCATATGACCTATAATTAGTAATTTAATGTCTCTCCAAATGGTTAATGGGCTTAAACCCCTCAAAGACTATGCAAATAGTCAAAGATATGGAATTTATAGGCCATTTTTCTTTGAGATTTCACTCCACATGTGCCAACTTATTGCTCTGAAGTTGCCTAAAATATGTGTATATGTCATATATATTTTTTAAATACCATTAATGTGAATTATAAAAATTATAATATCATTCAAAATCATCAACCTCCTTCTAGGGTGTATTGGTAATGTTTTAGGTCTCTACACTCTTAATAATTGTTCATAATGTGCAAGCCCTTAATGGATGAGAAAATTCCAAAACTTTAGAGTATAAAAAACTTATTAATGTATAATAATTACATTATACCCCATTCATTTTATCCTTTTACTTTTCATGTGATGTAATTAACCTTCTCAGATTTTGCAAGACTGTAGGTGGATCTTGAGAGAATTGTTTAAGCAAAAAAGAACTCCAAGTGCTTATTTTTTGTTAAAAATAACTTATCTAGGTTTGAAAATTTGTTCATGAGTTATTTAAATTATTATTCAAATATTTTTAACTAAATTAACTTATTATAACTTGTATTAGCCCATATCACAGGTTTGTATGTAGTTTTAGGAGTTTGACCCTAATGGTCTCTTTTTTAGGCTTGCCTCTCGTAATCACTTATGAAATCATCATTTAAATATCATTAATGGTAATTAAAACTCATAAAAAACCTCTAATCCTCATTTTAAACACCAAAATTCAACTTACTCCTCATACTTACACTTGTAGTCTTGATGCATTCAAGCCTAATATACATAATCAAGTTGTCACTTTATAATTTGCGCCTAGTTTTTTTATTGAAAACTATTAAATCACAATGAAGGGTATTTTATAGGTCTGTTTAAGGTATTAATATATATTTATAGGCCTAACTAGTCTCATCAAATGATCAAAAATCCTCAAACACCTTAAAACATGAAACCAAACATGTAGGTGTACATTCCATGCTTAAAGCCCATTATAGACTTGATCTTGAGTTGAATTTCATGACTTAAATTATATAAACTAGTATTTATATAAAATTAGGGATTATTTTAAAAAATTTAAAACATTTTACAAGGAGGAAACATACAAGACTTATTAAGAGCTTCTTGTTTCCAACTTGTAGACCTACATAGTCTACTAGTGTATACATGACTATATTGGTTCATTACCATTTATATTCATTAAAATATTGGAATATATTTGATGATAGACGTAATAAAATAAAAATATAAATTATTTATTACATAATTCATATTTTAATGCATGTATTTTCACTTATCTCTTCACATTAGAAACATTACCAAAGAATCTTAACTCAATGTCTCTTAAAACTGCGTATCACCTTCAATCCCTTATCAAGGAAGATCATGGATGTTTTGGTTTATTGTTTATTTCTTATTGAGATACCATATATAATTTAAAATTATAATAAAAAATACCATATTTTTTTCTGAAGGATCGAATCACAAAGACAAAATTGCTCTCTTAGGTCTTCAACAGACCTAATACCTTTTCTAAGAGGTTTAGACCTTCATCTGGTAGTTTATCCTTATTTAAATGAATATAACACTATAATATATTATTAAATGATATTTATACCCTAAATTAAAATTAAAAACTCAAACTCAACTAAAACTTTCATCTTCTTTATCAATATTTTGATGTTCAAGTTTGTGGGGTCTCTTTCGAGGTCAAGTTTCATTGAAAACTTATTCTTCGAGTGGACCTTCTACCGGTATCTTGGTATAAATAGTATTTAATAAAAATTAAACTCTCATTTTTTTTATTTATGTCCTTCCTAAATTAAAAATATTACAATACTTTCCAAGAACCTTCACTCTTAAACTGTAGACTTAACACACTCTAGTTGGCATACATGCATCAACTATTTTCTTACCATTTAAACATTTTTGATGTTGTTATGAGGTTTAGGTGAGATTAATGGGGTTTAATAATATGTTAATAAATTAATATAAATCACCTTCATGATTTTAATAGAACCAACTAGCTTGAAACCTCAAACTTTCTACCATTTAGGCCTGCACAGTCTATAACGTGTCTAACATGGAGATTTTTTGCTCATTCAATGCCTACACATATAAAATGGATGTTTTGAGATGGTGTGAAAGGAATTATAAGACATTGTAATAACTCACATGACCCTTATTTTGTAGCAATGATCTTTTCAACTCCTACAAACTCAAAAAACTTAGCCTAGGGGTTTTAGAGGCTATAATATTCTTAAGGATGATTCATAAAGCATGGGACCTCAATATATAAATATTTTACACAATTTGGAAGGGTATATGGATATCATATAAAAATTATTATAATTTTTCCTAATAATCTCTCTCTTTCATGAACCATTTGTTACAAATGGATCATTTTTCACCTTGCCAATGACCTACAAACATGATGGATAAGTAGAGAAGGGTTTTTTTCTATTTTAGTCCAATAAGCACTACATAAGAATTATTTGGGTCTGAGAAAAATGAAATAAGTAGTGGTTTTACTCCATTAACTTTTTACCAATGTGGTCACCTATAAAATGGTCTTATTCAACTTTGATAGTCTATGTACAACTCTTGTAACTACCACCTCCATGTTGAAACTGACTAAAAAGACTTGGACAAGTGTGTGAAAACATACTAACCAAATTGTTTACCTTGGTTTGACTAAAACACACTTTAATAATTTTGTG